>JAIPRK010000105.1:0-398528 GCA_025469195.1 Chaitophorus viminalis | reverse complement strand
AATAAGTCAAAATATGTCAAAATACTTTGAAAACTTAACCATGTATAGAGAACACCAATATAAAGATTTGGTGAAAATTTCAATTTGTTGCGGTTTTTCGTTTTTGAGTTAGAGCATTTTAAAAAAATGTTTTTTGTGAAAACGTGGATTTGCGTAAAATTTTCTGTTTTTTCGTAATTTTTTATCGTTTTTTCGATTTTTTCAAAAAGTATTTAAAAAGTTGGATTTTTGACTTGCCAAAGTACCATCTGCATTCACTTTCCTATCAGAAAAGTTGCTGTTTGAGAAAATCGAAGCATTTTTACTGCCAAAAAAAGTGTCGTTAGACACTAAAATAAAAAAAATATAAAAAAAACACACATCATTGTAAATTCCATCACTCCGTTCAGAATCTAAAATAAAAATTACTCTATTTATAAATTGTATTGTAAATTAACAATGACTTAATTCACCAAATACACATTTTTTAATGTTAACTGTATCGTTAGAAACATTTTTTTCATATCAATTGACAGAGAGTTAAATATGATAATTAATAAACCTTTGACCAAAACTTGTATTCGTAAATAACACTTTAATATTACATAACCTATCTTTCCCGATCGGCTTGTCATTCTTTTTAATAAAGAAAAAGCTAGATTTTTTATAAACAAACATTATAGCGGTTTTTTGTAGAGTTATTCGATCGGAAGCACATTAAACTCTTTATAGTTTATAGTTTGAAAAGGATGACCCAATGAGATTTTCCTTTCTCAACCATATATACAAACTATACTGTTTTGAGTGTTTTGTTGTAACCTTAATGGTTATAGAACATTTTTAAAGTCATCAACCCAAATTATCATGGCATATTGCAATATAGATTGGTATAAAGAAAGATAAACTATCCTTATTATAGTATGAGATGAAATTAAATATTTTAATTTATGAAATTTAAACATTAAATATCGCAATTTTATTAATAAATTATTAATATGAAAGTTCCATTTAAAATTACAGTCGAATATTAATCCTAAATACTTAAATATTTTATTCTTTTGGCTATATTGATTTTTGGGCAGTTACATGTTGATGCATTTGAACATTCACGAAAAGAAAATTCTTCAAAAGGTGGTAAAATATTTTGTATTGAAAAAACCATAAACATGTTTTATTGAAATTTAAAAATAGTTTTTTAGTATTTAACCACTTAATTACTTTTAGATTCTGAACGGAGTGATGCAGTGGCATAATTGAGGGGTCGTATTTTGCAACCCCTGGAAATTCCATATTTATGGTTTATCACTCCATGGTAAAAAATAAAATAAGTTATTATTTAGTTAAAGAATTATGAAATAAAAAATATTGGAGAATGAGAAAATTGAGACGATGATAACGTCGATAAGAATACGACAAGTTTGAATCTAAAAAAAATTATACAATATTAGAATTAGATATAATATTATATCTTTAATTGTGATTGTTATCCATTATAATATAAATTAAATAAAAACGAATCTATTTTTAGATTAAAACTACTATCTTGTCGTATTATTGTTATCGATGTTATTATCGTCTTTCAGTATTTAATATATTTTGTAAATTTCTTGAGATTTTATAATATTGATTTATCATTTGTATGTGTTTCATTTTATTTAAATCATTTTCGTGTTTATTTTTAATGGTTATATATCTAAATATTTTAACATTGGTATAGTGTTTTATTGATAAATATGGACAAATTCGATATTAAACTGTGTGTCCAAGGTAAGTAACATAATATACTTTTTAAATTATTTTATTTAAACTGAAGTAATTCAATATGCTAATGTGTGTGGCTTATTTATATTACATTCATTTCTCTAAACTCATCACTAATACCTATAAGCTGTGGTTTATTTAGTAATATAATAGTATATTGCAGACGTAATTGATAAATATTTTAAAAACTTAAAAAACAAAAGATAAGTTATGATAATTCTACATAAGTCATGTTTGTTAAATTACTTACCACTAGGAATAGTTTTATTTTTAATAATATTTAGGTATTAATTATATTAAATTTTATAGTAAATTATGAGGTGGCAACATAAAACAACTTTTAATTTAAGGTTTATTGAAAATAAAACATCTATTTGAATAAATGTAATTTAAATATAATTACTATAATTTCTTAGGGTACCTATTGTATAATTAAATAATTTTAATTATAAGACAAATAAAGCAATGAAACTATATAGCTCTTCAAGTTGGATGATCAGCAAATCACTTCATACAAAATAATTAAAATTATAGTTTTCAATAACTTGTATTTATACATAAAAAGAATTATATAGATTTATAATGTATTTTATGTTAATAAAATATAATAATATGGTTATATTAAAACATTTTTTTTGTAATGTTGGGGGCGTAGGGCCAAAGCCCCCACGGGTTTTTTTACCCCCAGTAACTTTTGCAACCCTGGATATTTTTTCCAAATTACGCCATTGGAGTGATGGAATCTATTAATTTTACAATAATGTGCGTTTTTTTTTTTTTGGTAGTAAAAATGCTTCGATTTTCTTAAACAGTAACTTTCCTGAAAAGAAAGTGAATTTAGATGGTTCTTGGGAAGTCAATAATCCGTATTTTTCGGAATTTATTATATGCGTCGAAAAAAACGATAAAAAAATTACGAAAAAACAGGAAATTGTTCGCAAATTCAAGTTTTGACAAAATACATTTTTTTAAAATGCTCTAACTCAAAAACAAAAAACCGCAACAAATTGAAATTTTTACCAAATCTTTATATTGGTGTTCTCTATATATGGTTAAGTTTTCAAAGTATTTTGACATATTTTGACTTATTTATAGACAATTTAAATTTTCGATTTTTGTAAATTTTTATTTTTTAAATACCTATAAAATTTAATTGGTTGGCCGAAAACTCTTGAAAATTTAATACAAGGTTTATAAAAAGCTTAACTTATTTTCACTAGAAAATATAGGAGATCATTTCACTCAAATTTTTTTTATAAGCCCATAAAGTTCAAATTTGTATAAAATGTGTCAAAATCACCATAATTGCAAGTTATTTTGTAGATAAAAATTCATAAAATTTTTTCTGTTTATATTTAAGGTTCAAAATTTTAACACTAGTTTATCCATAAGCTACTCTTCAATAATCTTTAAAAAAATTTCTACCGGACCAAAAGGAAAAAATTTTATGACCGTTTGAAATTTAAATTTTTATGAAATTGCATAAAATAGCGATTTATGGTCAAACGATTTTAAATATTTGTTATAATTCAATAAGTATAAATCACAAAAACTTGAAATTTTCACCAGTTTTTAAGATAGGCATTTCCATTATGTCATATTTTTTTTCAAAATATTATATTGATTTTTAAGCCACTTATAGGCATTTAAAATATTCGAAAATTTTCATTTTTTTTTTTTTATAATCGTTTATAAAAAAAAATTAACCTATACAAAATACTTGAAAATTTAATAGAACATTTCACACAAGTAGTTTTTATTGTCATTCAAAAATCATCAAAATCCGTAGGCACAATTTTTTTTATAAGTGTTTGAACAGCGAATATTGACATAAAATTACATGTAAAATATAATATAATATATAAAATTCTAGACTGATAAATCATATCGGTTTTTGAAATTTGTTCTAACTCAAAAACGAAATCCCGTAACAACTTGAAATTTTCATCAAATATTTATATTGGCATTCTCTATATATACTTAAGTTTTCAAAGTATTTTGACATATTTTGACTTATTTATAGACAATTTAAATTTTCGATTTTTGTAAGTTATTTTTTTTTAAATATCTATAAAAATTTTTTGGCTATCCAAAAACTCTTGAAAATGAATTATAGGATTAAATATAAGTAATGCTAATTGTAACTAAAAAATATCGGAGATGGTTTCACTCAAATTTTTTTTTATAAGCCCATAAAGTTCAAATTTGTATAAAATATGTTAAAATCGCGATAATTTGCAAGTTATTTTGTAGTTGAAAATTCATAAAACTTTTTCTGATTATACTTAAGATTCAAAATTTTAACACTAGGTTGTCCATAAGCTTACCTTTAAAAATATATAAAAAAAATTCTACCAGACTTAAGGGGAAAAATTTTATGACTGTTTTAAATTTTAATTTTTACGAAATTGCATTATAAATCAATTTAAATATAAAATACTATATTATAATATACACATTTTAGACAAACATATTAACTCCGTTCAGAATCGTTATTCGTTTACAATGATATCTATCATTGCATTCAAATTTAACAAATATATTGTAATAATGACCTATCCTATAATCGAGGTATACTCCACCCCCAACTGTACAGCAAAGCGAGGCCCACCCGTTCTTTTTTTAATTTCTTTCGGTATGGATATAATAGTAGTGTAGTGATCAGAAAAGTCTGTTTGTAGTACACCAGCTTCAACTTCATCAAGGTTTTTTTTATTTTTATTTGATTTGACAAATATGTGATCGATACAAGAATTATTACTAATACCTGAGGGAATTCTCGTATCTCGTGTATAAATAAATCAATCCATTTGAAGATAACAAATCAAGGTAATCATTCTTAACATTATTATTACCTATTATATTTATGTTAATATCGCCTAATAGGATGGTCATGCTTTTATCAACGATATCTTTATCTAGTTATAGCGGCTCCAAGCGCGCCCGCAATATAAAATCCCATCAGGGTCAAGATATAAATTACTTAAAATATAATATACTCACTAATAAAATAACAGTAGAATCAAATTAATAGTAATATACTAATATTTAGATGTTTAATAATTTGACTTAAACAATATTCTTATATTTATTAAAGTTTGTAGGTACATTTAAACATTATTAATCATTAAATAAAATGGTAAATACAATTTTATGGTAAAATGGAATACCATGCATGATATTAAACTATTAAAATACAATTAAAAATTCCCAGGGGGGCAATGGCCTTGTTTGTGGCGGGCACAATCGGATTGTGCCCGAATTCTATTTTTTTTACGATTTACAAAATTTTGTCGATCTTATGGCCTTCGAATTGTTATTGTCGACCGTCTTCCGTGGAACAAAATAACAAAATTTATATCTTGAATACATGATAATAATTAATCTATTAATCTGTAATCATTATTTGTTCATTTTAACCATTCTGTACAGTGTTCTTTGTTCATTTTATTAAACGTTTTGTACTTTTGTACTATCATTTGTCGGTGCGCTTTTTTATAAGTTTATAAAATAAGTATTTTTACTATTTAGTGTATGGTGGAATAGTGTATAGTGATTAATACCTAATTTATTAAATATTTTTATTATTTTTCATTACATGTTAAGGTCGAACATTTACTGAGTATCAATTTTTCAAGTTTACCTCTTGAGAAAAATATTGAAATAAAAAAAGAAGGTAGGCCAATGGCAAATTTAAATATAATACAAATTAAGAAAACAAATTCTAGAGAATTTAAAGAAGTTTTAATAATGATGTTTATTCAAAACATGATTGGTTATGTGGTTATTCTAAAACGAACCGTTTGTTTTGTTTTCCTTGTATACTTTGTCATAGTATATATATATATAGTTGTCATAGTGGAAAAAGAAGGGAATATTTGTACCTTCAATGAACCCCACGAGCCACCACTAAACAGTAGTATAGCTTCTAAACGAGTCAAAAATGCATTTATTACACCCGTGGGAGACCTGTATATACATGATAGAGTTAACGGTACAACATAATTATTGATAACTAACTTAATAATATTCGCTTCACAAAAATTATATTCGTCAAAATCAATATCTAAATGGAGCTTAACAAAAACAATTATACCATCATTCTGGTTTCTTTTCATAGTAGAGTAAAATGTTTTGTAACCTGGTATAAAATAACTACAATTTTTAGGGTCATATCAGGTTTCCGTTAACACAATTACATCTACACAAAAATATGAATCATTTTGCAAAAATAATAGTAATTCATCTAAATTAGCATTTATGCTCCTAATATTAACACCTATCATTAAAATTGATTGATTATTACAATTATTATATTTTTCCATAAATTCAGATATCGTAAGATAATAATTAGTATTTATAACAAGCTTTTTCAATGGAATCTATAACATGCATTATCTAAAGAAAAAATGATTACAATTTAATTTGGTACAGAGATCAATTATATTATATTATTTAGACTATTTTCATATGTGGTGTTCCGCATGAAATTGTCATTGAAAATTGTTATCTTCTACGAATATTTTACTGAAACTTTTCAATCTATCGGTTAAGAGTAACACGTTTCACGAAAAATTGTTAAAATACAATAAAAATGCATAGCGTATAGTTTTCATACTTCAACATCCGAAACACTGATTCAATATTTTTCTTACTATGTCTGTTCATGTTTATTAAATATTGTGTAAATAAAACCAAAACATTTATAATAGCTAGGAAAGGAATTTTTAAGAACTCATTATATTATATTTTGGCTTAAAAGTTTATATTCACAAAATAATTATGAAAATTATAATTTATTTTGCGTTGTTTGTAACGATAAAAAGTTTAAGCATCGATGAATTTCAAAAAAAATTCTCCCCTAAATTCGAAGAATTAATTAAAATCATTGCAGACTGTAGCGATATCGAAGATGTTAGTGATAAAATTAATTTATACTATAACGCTGGAGATTACGCAGTTAGTTCTACGACGGTGCAGGGTTATATGGAAATAATAAACAATGAATTACTTGGATTGAACGATTTATTTGGTTTTGCCATCTCCGAATATTTAAACCAGAGCCTCCAATTATATTATCAAACAGCGTTTAAGTTGGTTTTTCAAGTATTGAATACAATCTACACTCAGCAAGACGCGCTAGACGTATCTACAGAAATCGACATGGGAGATGATAATTTTTGTGTCACTACGTTTATTGACATTCTTGGAGACAGAAAATATCCAAATTATCATATTATATTTGTATTAAAATCGATCGTACGCCAAGGCATTGGACTTCAGAAGTTACTGATTCAACTATGGCACATTCTTAAAACTGTCTTCTTTGTGTCTATGGATCAATATAACGACCCAAGGATTGTAGCGGATACAGACAAACCATCCATAACTGAGGATCCCTGGAAGTCAATTATCGAAAATTTGATTTTTGAGCTGAAAAATCAGAAAGAAAAAATAAAAAACTTCTCTAAACTGTTTTGCCTATCTACCATACCACCGTATGTAGATACAGCAGATTTCTTCAAAAAGAAATCCCACGAAAAACATAACCATTTTATTGACTATATATTTCATGAAGAAATGTATCAAGCAACTGTAAGTACTAAAACTAAGTAATACTATAATAATAATATATTAAATATAGAAGTATTAAATCGTACAGCTATATTATTATAATATTGGATTTTGTTTTTGTTTTTCGAACTTTTACTCACTAGGATGAATACAATCAATGACAGTTTGTTCTTACAGTATACAGTGCGAAAATTAATTTTCCTTGATAATAATTGTTAATGCATAATTTTTATTATTTGTATTTATCATTCTTTCACCAATATGGCAATAAATGTAATGTATTATAATGTATGAATTAATATGATCGATAATGAAATATTTATAAACACTTACAATTTACCAACTTTGTTGTTGGTATTTAAATGGTTTAGCTAAGTATAATTATGTACTTTAATTAATTAGCTTAATTTTTTTAAGGTCGATTTAAAAAGGTTTAATATGCTGATGTCACCGAAAGTGGAAATTAAAGATCGAAATTTTTCCTACATTCTGGTAAATAGCTGTTCATTTATATTATATTTACCTATTTATATCGACAAAATAATTATACTTGTATATTATACATATGTATGTAAAAAAATGTTCACTTTTATCACTGTAATACTCACTCTACCCATAAATATGCCATATCCATAAATCATAATTATTTTATGTACAATACATTGAATTTAAACTAACTGTTACGCAAATGTTTGCTAAAACGATACTGAAAATATATACATGAGCTGAATGCCACTAAAATATGGATATAATATGAAATATTACCAATATCAAACGCACAGTTGAGCGAAAAATCTTGTCGTTGTCTGAAGAAACATGCTATCGGAAAGTACACCAGTCGCTATATTATATTGCTATAGTGGTGTTTAACAATTTGGTTTTCATTAGGTTCTTTTTAAGACTCAAGAACATTTACTTCACTGGCTCACTGCCATGAGCTTTCTGCATAAACTTCTATAAATTGATATGCAACTATATAAGCCAGTATTTTCCAATCAGTGGACGTATAAACATTACAGAGGAGATGCAAGCAGTCATCACAAAGTTAAATTATTTATTATTTTATTGTTGTATTCGTAATTGTCAGAAGAAGATTCTTGTGAAAGAAAAAATCGAGAAAGTTGAACGGGTGTTACTAATTCAAGCTATAAAGAGTGGCTGATATTTTGGTTGTCATAGCGACTCAAAACTTTTACCGGATAATGTATATTATCCATTGTCAAAAAATAAACACAAAAAGATTACCTTGGTAACCGATAATGAAAAAAAATATTCCAAGGTATTAGGTACCTGGCTAACCAAACATAACTAGGCTTTAAAAAATACAAGATGGTATTTCATTAAAAACTATGACCTGACCAATATTGCCCCGTGTGAAATTAATTATACATTAGTTACAGCCAAAATCACTTGGTCGATTCATTTGAAACTTTAATATAGTAAATTGAATATATATTGACCATATATTAGTACACTATGAAACAATTTTCCAAAATATTATTTGTAAAGGTTTAAACCCAATCATTTCAAAATTAATGCAAATTGTAACTACTTTTCCACTTCTAATTTATTGATTTTAATTCTTAAATTATTATTTAAAAACCGTAGAAAATAATCGCATATTTTGATATAAAAAAATTAATCATTTATGTCGGAATTTCATAATTTTTAGGGATGAATTATTATCATTACCCTATAATAGTTTCTTTATATGTGTACCAATAACACATTTTATGCTGAATAAATAAAGTGTTTTAAATTAAATAACAATTGTTACATAGGAAACTAAAGAGTTCGGCTTTGATGATTACGTAAACGATCAAGAGGTAAATATTCTTACCATAAAAATAAATTACTAATTTTATAACTGAAAAATGTTTATATTCGATTTAACCAGTTTTTACATTATAATTTTTACTTTTAGGTACCTAGTTCGTAAGATTAAATTTTGTCCTCATAAATGTTGGACACTATTAAGAAAAATTGCTGTAGTGTGGATACGATTTTTTTGTAGGTGGGATGGGGGTCACAAAATTCAAAATTAATCTAAGTATCTTATGTTCATAAAGTTAATTCAAATTGTTATAAAATAAAATCAACTCGTGTGAACTATATATTCCTAACTCCCTTGATAAAACTTAACTTTTGCATTGATTAATGTTTTACTTTTTTATTTAAATAAAAATAATTAACGTATCAGACATCTTTGTAGTTTAAATTAAACGTTAGGTAATAACTAATATTACATTTTTTTTATGTTTTTAAACATAATTAAACATTTAAAGGTTTTTTTTATGTAAAACTTATAACTGTGTGGTTCATATTATGTACATCCAGATTTAGTGGTACAAAATAAAAAAATCTAATGTTTTGTGTTTTGAAATTTTTTAGAAAGCTAATCAATTTGCATTTACGTTTTCAAAATTGGTAATTAATTTTTAAATAATAAAAATGTAATGTATGGATTTAGTATATGATTATGTAGTATTATAGTGTATATTTCTTTAGATATCTATCCCAACTACAGATATATGCAATAATTAGATAGCTAACTGATTATATCTAACGCACTATGATTAAGAAGCCGAAAGCCATATGCGTGGTAGTCAATGTTTTTGTTTGTTATTACTTTATAAATTAAAATTTATCATCATATTATTGTACAGATATTATATCAATAATTTATTGTATAAATCTGCGTATTATGTATAATCGATTATTGCTAATACAATTTTCATTTTTTATAAAAAAAAATTGTTTTATGTAATTTTAAGTATTTAATTAAAAATGCCGACTACCTGTTCAGCTCATCGCTGTACAAATAGAGCAAAATCGGGGTCAAATATACATTATTTTAGATTTCCTCTAGGTGATGCCGAAATAAAACAATAATCCTAATGTTTTACAATTTAAGGTGGCTTAAAAATATTCATGAAAAATGCAATTAAGTATAAATCAAATGGTATTTGTTGTAATTTTGATGATGATGTATTTGGAGCGTTACTCGAATTTAAATGGAGTAAAAAGAAAGATATATGTTACATAGGCAATGTTGATAAAATTCAGGCGCGGATCCAAGGGGGAGACTAAGGGGCTTTAGCCTCCCCCTTTTGGACGTGTATATACTTATATATTATTTCATATTATAATAATATATTACTTTTCGAGCACCAACAACTGTTTGATGTCAGCAGTCGGCGGATATCATAGATACTGACATGAAAATATGATATTAGTCATCAGATATTCAGATATATCATTATTATCATAATTTATGAAATGCCGCGCCTTGGAAACCGTATCTTAAAACAACTGAAAAATTACATGAGATCTTCTATGACAGAAGACAAGCTAAATGGGTTAGCAGTACTGCACATACATAAAGAAATACCCATCGATATCGACGATATCATAAATAGATTTGCTCGATAGAAGCAAAGGAAAATGAAAACTAAAGATTGGTCAAAAGACTAATGAACTTATTTATCTTAATATCTAACTTATTATTTTTTTATTATTTTAAAATATATTTTAATTAATATATATACTTACTAAAATTATATATTTTGTTTTTGTGATATAATTTATAGCCCCCCCCCCCCAATTTCATATTTCTAGATCTGCCCCTGATGAAATTGATGAAGTTCTCAATAGGAGTATATTATTAA
This sequence comes from Chaitophorus viminalis, assembly GCA_025469195.1. Classification (NCBI taxonomy): domain Eukaryota; kingdom Metazoa; phylum Arthropoda; class Insecta; order Hemiptera; family Aphididae; genus Chaitophorus; species Chaitophorus viminalis. The sequence goes on along the minus strand of JAIPRK010000105.1, from coordinate 387,546 downwards.
ACTCTACTAACTCAATTGTAGATTATGCCAAATCTAATATACTCTATTATATAATACGTTATGTAGTAAAAAAAAGTATCACTGCATATTGATTACGACAGTTGCATTGAATCACTCATGAATCCACATTTTAGAGAACACAATTATCATCTGCTACCAATTTATTCAAAACTTACTTCTATTAAAAACCAAGGTGGACTAATTTTTTCATCGGATTGTTCATTCAAAGTTATTCTTGCTGCAGAACATTTCTTTTTGCTTCTAACTGATAACTTGAAAAACATAAATATACCAAAATTAGAAAATAAAATAATTGCACTTGTCAATAATAAATTTGTGCTTGATCGTAATATTTTTAAGACACATAATTGTGAAAATGTTTATCTAACTGACAGGCCCCATAAAATGGTATTAATTGCACTTTTGGTAAAAAAGTTTTTAAGTGTAAGATTGCATTCATATGGAAAACTTTATTCAAGTGACAAATTAAATCCTGTTAGTAAGAGGTAAAAACTAACCAAAACTATACTTTTTTATAACCAATAACCATTTTCATGTATGTCATAGCATTCATTTGTAGAAGAAGTTATTATTATTAAAATTATATTCAGTTGTATACAATTCTATATTATATAGTTATTTTATAATATATTTGTTATACTTATACATACTTTTTATTTTATATATAAATAAATTACTTATTAGATATTATTACTAATAACACTTTAATTTAATATATTGTATTTTATACTAATAAGAAATGATAACAATAATTAATGTAAACATTGACTACCACGCATATTGCGGGTGACTTCCGACTGTTATACTAGTAAGCTATCTAGTTATTGTATATATCGATGGTCTCAACTTATTTCGTCCAACATAATGATAAGCCTAATAAAATTGTTTGTTTTCACCCTTCTTACTCTTACTTCTTATTCTTCTATAGGCAAGTATTCGTATAAACGTGCTAATAGTATTGTATCTGTTCAGTCACAGGGCTCCTCTTGTATTAAAGTCTTTTTCAGCTCAATTTCATCCGCATGATTAACACTATACTTACTGAATATAGTACTGGTCGCTGATTATTCCCTTCGCACTTATGTTCACATTGGATCCACTTGGATCAATCTGTATCCGAGGCCAAACTCTAGGATGGAGTTGATTCCTTAAAAAAATTGATTAGCTCCAAAAGAATTTCATCACAATAGAAATATTACACTACCCATTTTCGATATTAAACTAGTAACTAATTTTTGAGCTGTATAAAAAAATATATACGACGAGTTATCCGATTTCTACTAAATTCATTAATTCCATTGTATATACTACCTACTTATTGACTTTTACATATGATTAAATCGAGTTATGATCATGTAGGTGAAAAATACGGGGAATAAGATTTATCAAGGTTTATTCGGATATGATACGGACAGTAATTATGGAAACAGAAAAGGACTAGAAGCCTCCGGATCTTCTATGGCATTGAACAAACAAAATATTTTGAGTCTAGCAACGTGGAAAAGTATGGTGAAACTTCATGCTAATCCCCTTGATATTTTGGACTTCTATAGTATACAGACAGAAGTCATGATATTTGTTTTAATTAAAGAGGGGCGTAAGATGCTTAAAGGAATAAAAAGTGTATTTTTTAGAAAATGTGGAAAAAATCCATCAATTACCATTTCTCAAATTTATACACTGAGATCAAGATTGTTAATGTTTCAATTCATCTTTGATACTTTTACTAGTAGAATATTAGAAAAGTTTTTTGTTAAATACGATAAAGATTCCTTACATATTAGCTTTGTAGAAGAAGTAATTGTTGTTTTGAAGTATTTAGAAATATCTGAAAAGGGTGAGTCAAATAAATATGTACAAGATATGTGTAGAAATATTAATGAAAAACTCAAAGGCATAATAAATACTCAAATTGAAGGCGAGTATGGAGAAATTATATTTGAAGAATATCATTTTTTTGATCCTATACATCACACTTTTATGTTATTTAATTTCAATAAATTACAGTTTAATTAAAATTATAACCTTAAATTATTTATTTATTTCCGGAACGTATAGTTGCAGCATAGATAACATTCAATAAATAATCAATATTATTTAAAAATATATGTTATATAATGTCAGTAATGAAAACAATATTATAGTATAATTTTAATTAAATATAAATGAATAATTTAATATTTATAAGCCAAATCTATATGAAGGTTATTGGTATTTTTAAATTTTTATATTCAGTTATATAGGAATATGTATTTGGTACAATATATTAAAAAATTTAAAAGTTACATTCCTTTTAAATAATCTTCCAATATAATCCAACTAATGTCCAAAATTAAATGGCACTGTCACGTATTTTTAGAAGAAATACAGATTAATTTATTTGCGGACAGAATATGGATTCTAATGGGATAAATAAACATTTTCCTCTTTTCGCAATTTTCAATCATTTTAGTCACTCAAATTCATTTACAAATATATCATATAACATTTTAAAAATTATTTTATTGAGTGTTACGTTACCTACTATTGTTGTTCCGTTTTCGTTTGTGCTTTTGTTGTATTTCAGAGATTATAGTGACATACCATCGAAATTAGAGTAAAAAGGAATGGGCCTCGCTTTGCTGTACATTTGGGGGTGGAGTGCACATCGTTTATAGGATAGGTCATTATAACCATGGATTTGTTAAATTTGAATGCAATAATAGATATCATTGTATACGAATAACGATTCTGAACGGAGTTAATATGTTTGTCTAAAATGTGTATATAATAATATAGTATTTTATATTTAAATTGAATTATAATACAATTTCATAAAAATTTAAATTTAAAACAGTCATAAAATTTTTCTTTTAAGTCTGGTAGAAATTTTTTTATTTATTTTTGATGGTAAGCTTATGGACAACCTAGTGTTAAAATTTTAAATCTTAAGTAAAAACAGAAAAAATTTTATGAATTTTCAACTAAAAAAAATTACTTGCAAATTATCGCGATTTTAACATATTTTATACAAATTTGTACTTTATGGGCTTATAAAAAAAATTTGAATGAAACCATCTCCGATATTTTTTAGTTACAATTAGTACAACTTCTAATAAATCCTTTAATAAATTTTCAAGAGTTTTCGGACAGCCAAAATTTTTTTATAGATTTTTAAAAAAAAAATTTTTACAAAAATCGAAAATTTAAATTGTCTATAAATAAGTCAAAATACTTTGGAAACTTCACTATGTATAGAGAACACCAATATTAAGATTTGGTGAACATTTCAAGTTGTTGCAGTTTTTTATTTTTGAATTAGAGCATTTAAAAAAAATGTTTTTTATAAAAACGTGAAATTGCGTAAAATTTCCCGTTTTTTCGTAATTTTTTTATAGTTTTTTTCGGTTTTTTAAAAAAGTATTGAAAAAGTTGGATTTTGGACTTGCCCAAGTACCATCTACATTCACTTTATTTTTAGAAAAGTTGCTGTTTAAAAAAATCGAAGCATTTTATTATCCCAAAACGTGATGACACAAAAAAAAAAATCACACATTATTGTAAAATCAATAGATTCCATCAATCCGTTCAGAATCTAAAACATATTTCTATATAAATAGGTCTGTAAAAGCGTACTGACAACTAATGAGGTTTGCTTTTCTCGATTGATTGAGACAGTTATAAAATAACTAATAAGTTCAAATTGATTTGATAAAAGTCAATTATTTTTATTTTTGTGTGATGTACGAGTACATATTATATAAAATTTAAACTGTTAAAGGTGAAATAAATCAATATAATAGTTAATGTTATTGAATTATTATCTCAGATAATGCATTGTGAATTTTTCGATTTCGGTAGTCCTAGCCTCTTTAATAAGTAATTTTTTAAGAAATTCAGTGTTTTTATTAGTCAAATCGAAGTTGGAACATTTCGCTTCATTTAATTTGTTCTCTAAATAATTTAGGATGATGACACTGCATTCCAAGTAGAAGCTTGGGGTGATCCAATGGGCAAGGTTAAGTATAAAAGCTCTTTACGGAGATAAGTTTCTGTTATAATATTTCTCTTTGGGAAGTCATTTGGAATATCTCATCGTGAGTAAGCAAAATGTTTAAAATTTTTACCATATTTTTCATGCATTTCTTGCATCAATAATTTAGTAATTTCTAAATTATGCCATTCGTAGTATTCTTTTTCCCTCTGTCTACATAATTTCGTGGCGTTGAATAAATTCTTTTTAGAGTCTATAATAAGAGTATATTCTCCAGAATTTCCGAAGTCAAATTTACGTGCAATATTGAAATATATATTTTTTAGAAACATTCTGTAGATGTTTAGATTTTTTTCCCCGAAATAGAAAATGTTATTCAATTTTAATTTCCGAAAGACTCCCGAGCTCGTAGTGAGGTTCAGCTCAGGTATCTGTATGGTTAAAGTAAAATATTGCAAATTTTTTTGTAAAAAACTGAAATCGAAAAAAATAAAATATGTATCGTATATAAAATGGAAGATAATTCGAATATGAATACTAAATACCTACCCAAATTCTGTGTAGTTTGCGATACAAATATTGCTTACAAAAATTGATCAAGACACTGTCAGACAAAAAAAAACACAAAAATAATGATCCTAATAATACAATCACAACAAGAATTCGTAGGAGAACAACAACAATCAAAAAACTTAAAAAACAAAGAGTACCCAAAGACCATAGAGTTTTCCATAAGTTCAGTGAAAAACTCTTTAATAAATCCAAAAAAAATTTACCCATTATCTTGGAGAAAGATACTGCCTTCAATAGCAGAGTTAAATCGTTCACAATTAATAATAATTTTGGGTTCAAAGATACTATAAAATTGATGAGTCATGTAGAAAGAATAGTTTTAGGTAAAATTCAAGAAGGATTTAATAAACAACATGGATTAAAAGTAAATTTTATTTTGCACTGTATACATCAGAGAAAAATTACTGGTACAGAAACGATGGAGTATATGGACACTCACTTTAAAACAAAGAATGAAATAATAATGAAAACGACTGATCGAAATGAGTACTATCTTGGAGTGAAAATTAAATTGACGAATGAATGCAAGCGTTTCAAATCAAACAATCACAGTGGTGTCTTCAAACAATTGTCGCCTTGGAATTGTGTATCAATAAATTTATACCTGTAAGAGGTGCGTCATATATAGATACCCCTAAATTTATTCAACATAAACATGCCATTATAAATGTGAAAAATGAGGACAATAAATGTTATCTTTGGGCCTTATTTTCTGCATTATATCTAGCTGAACGTGAGTCACAGAGAGTTTCCAAGTATAAAAAATGGGAACATGTGTTTGATGAAGAATTCAAAGATATTGAGTTCCCTGTTAAATTAACAGATATACATAAAATAGTTGAGAGATTGAATATTTCTATAAATGTGTATTGTATTGATGAGTTCAAGTCAGTAATAATTCCTCTTAAAATAACTAAAATTGAGAAGGAGAAACATATTGATTTGTTGTATCTTAAAGAGAAAAATAATGAGCATTATTGCTGGATAAAAAATGCATGGAGATTAGTAGGACATGCTCAAATTTTCAAACATGGGCATAAAAATTTTCTGTGTAAAATGTTTTTAACCAGTCATACAACACAAGATAAATTAAACGAGCACAAAACTTACTGTATGCATAATAATTGTACCAAGGTTGTTTTACCCGAACCTCACAATAATATTGTACAACTTTCTCATCATAATCATTCTTTAAAAGTACCTGTTTCGATTTACGTAGACTTTGAGTGTATGCTAGAAAAAATACAGAATTGCCAACCTTGCGATAAGACTTCGTACATAAACCCATACCAAAAACATACTCCTAATAGTTTCGTATTCTATATAAAATACTCTGATGAAAGTTTTAAGAAAAGTGAAGAATACTTTGGGTTGGACGCACCTAAGGTCTTTGTTCAAAAAATAAAGAAGAAAGCTCTTAATATTGCTCAAAATTATTTGGATGTAAAAGTTCCCATAAACGAGTTGACTAATGAACAATGGGAACATTTTAAAAACGCAAACACATGTCATATTTGCGAGAGAAATATGGAGGACATACCTCCACAATTTTTACAGAGTATGGAAAAAGATACTGAAAAACACAATGAAGAAGTATTAAAAAATAATATGAGGAAAGTTCGGGACCATGATCATTTAACTGAAAATTATAGGGGAGTTGCACATTTTTACTGTAATTTAAACTGTCAAATTCCTAGATTTATTTCTGTTTTATTCCACAACCTTGCAGGTTATAACGCACATTTATTTATAAAAGAATTCAACGGTGATAATCAAAGAATAAACTTGATTCCAAATAATGAGGAAAAACATATATCTTTTTCAAATATTTTGGGCTACCAATCATCTGCTTGTATGAAAAATAAATGTCTAAATAAGTTCTGTAAAAAAATTAAAACAAATATTATCTGTGAAAATCAAATCGAGATAAGATTTTTAGACTCATTCAAATTCCTATCTTGCGGCCTAGATGAATTAGCCAATAATCTAGACAAAAACCAATTTAAAAAGCTCGGAAAACATTTTCCAAGAGAACATCTAGATTTAATAACTAAGAAATTATCTTATCCTTATGAGTATATGAATTGCATTGAAAAGTACGATGAAACATGTTTACCTCCCAAAGAGCTTTTCTATAGTTCTCTTAAAAAATAACATATAACAGATGATGATTATAAAAACACTCAAGAAGTTTGGAACGTATTTAATTTACAAAATCTCGGAGAATTTACCATGTTGTATAACAAGATAGAAGTGTTCTTATTAGCTGATATCATTGAAAACTTTCGCTATCTCTCTTTAGAAATTTATAAGTTAGATCCTTTGTAGAGTTACACAACTCCAGGTTTTGCGTGGAGTTGCATGCTCAGAAAAACAGAAGTAAAATTGGAATTGTTAACAGATTATGATATGCACCTATTCATTGAGAAAGGATTAAGAGGAAAGATGACTTAATGCAGTGTTAGATATTCCAAAGTAAACAATAAATACATGGGGGAAAAATTTAATAAAAATAAAGATTCCGTTCATTTGGAATATTTAGACGCGAACAATCTTTACGGGTGGGCAATGTTCCAATACATACCTTCTGAAGGATTTAAATGGGTTGATCCAGAAAAAATAACAGATGTATTAAATTTGGATGTAAATTCCTCTAAGGGATATATTTTCGAGATCGATTTAACTTATCCTAAAGAACTCCATGATAAACATTCAGATTTCCCCTAGCTACAGAAAATCAATTCGATGGTGTCACACTACCCAAACTCACTCTAAATTTATATGATAAAAAAAAGTATGTCGTTCACTACATAACATTGCAAGAATATATTCGTAATGGTTTGAGAATAGAGAAAATTCATAAAATCTTGGAGTTTGACCAATCTCCTTGGTTAAAACCTTACAACGATTTGAACACAAATCTTAGAACAAAAGCTAGAAATAATTTTGAAAAAGATTTCTATAAATTGATGAATAACAGTGTTTTCGGTAGAACAATGATGAACGTAAGAAATCATGTTGATATTAGATTGGTAACAAATGCTTCGAAATTGGAAAAATTAATTGCGAAACCAAATTTCGATAGAGCTACGATTTTCACAGAAAATTTAGCTGCAATACATATGAAAAAAACTTTGACCAAATTGTTTTAACCAATTTATGTTGGGATGACTATATTAGACATTTCTAAAAAATTAATGTATGATTTTTATTACAATGTTTTGAAGGAGAAATACGGCGATAAAATAAGGTTATTATACTCTGATACAGATTCTCTAATAATAGAAGTCAAAACAAATGATTTTTATCGGGATATGAAAAATGACAAAAACCATTATGATACATCTGATTATCCCTTAGATAATATTTATAATATCCCATTGGTAAACAAGAAAGTTATAGGGAAATTCAAAGATGAACTTAACGGTAAAATAATGGCTGAATTTATTGGTCTGCGATCGAAATTTTATTTCTTCACGGAACATAGTACAGAGAAAAAAGTCAAAAAAGTAAAAAGAGTGAAAAAATCTGTCGTTGATAAAAAAATATGTCACAGTGATTTTAAAAAATGTTTGTCAACTCAAAAATCTTTAAGTGTTAAACAAAATATTTTTAGAACAAAAAACCATGACATTTGTACAATCGAGCAAAATAAAACAGCACTCAGTGCTAATGATAATAAAATATTCATACTAGAAAATGGAATTGATACTCTAGCTTGGGGCCATTATAAAACAGAAATACCTAGAGAAAACTTTATTAGCCATATTAATAATGTAATCAAAACTAATAATTCAAAAAAATAGAGAAAAAATAAACTAAGTGAAGACCACGGACCAAAATATAGATATTTTTTAAATTCTAAGTGAAAAAGATCAGCAAAATAGTTTTAAGAGAAACTAATCAGAGTGCACCAGAATCGGCATTTATATACTACTTTTATTGATGAAAACAGAGTGAGTAAGAAAGGTGTGGCCTATTCCAATGCGAGTGATGGCAATATTTGAGTATACCACTAATATGTTGTATAGAGGTACAAAAGTCACAAACTATATTATGTCTGATTAATGTATCCGGAAATTTTGTTGATGAAATTCAACATGCATAACTGAAATACCTTAAATTTGTATAAACTATTAAATATTTGTAAATATGAATACATTTGAAGGTTTTTTCGTGTAAAACGTACTATTATATAGTTTATTAGGCAATTTGAATTTCAGTGATACAAAATTATATAATTTAATGTTTTGTGTTTTGTGTTTTTTTTTTTGTGCCTGTCATCACGTTTTAGGGCAGTAAAAATGCTTCGATTTTCCTAAATCGCAACTTTTCTGAAAGGAAAGTGAATGTAAATGGTACTTGGGCAAGTCAAAAATCCAACTTTTTTAATACCTTTTGAAAAAATCGAAAAAAACGATAAAAAAATTACGAAAAAAACGGGAAATTTTACGCAAATTCACGTTTTGACAAAATACATTTTTTTAAAATGCTCTAACTCAAAAACGAAAAACCGCAAAAGCTTGAAATTTTCACCAAATCTTTATATTGGTGTTCTATATACATGGTTAAGTTTTCAAAGTATTTTGACATATTTTGACTTATTTATAGACAGGGTGATCTTAACCGTTAAATATTGGTTCGGTTCCATACTTTGTTTTTGAACTTTATTTGTGATAAACGTTAAATTAAGTTATGTTCAACAAACGGTTATAGGTATAACGTTATAAATTAAACGGCTTACCGAACATTTTACTAGAAAAACGTTAAAAATGTTTGTTTTTGAATATTTTGCCAAAAAAAACAGTAAAAAGTTTTAAGTTCTTGAACGGTATAGCTAATAAACGTTATAACGTTGTTCGTTCTTGAACATTTAATCAAAAGAACGTTTTGAAATAATACGTTCATGAACATTAAATCAGAAGAACGTTTTGAAATAGTACGTTCATGAACATTTAATCAGAGGAACGTTTTGAAATAATTTGTTCTTGAACATTTAATCAGAAGAACATTTTAAAGTTAAACGTTCCTATTGTTAATTCATATTGATTACTATGCGAACGCGTATACAAAGGTTCTCACACACTGCTTCGGTACGCGATACGGTATTGGTATGGTACACTATTTTTCCGTGTACCGTACCGATACCGTATCGCGTACCGCAGCAGTGTGTGAGAACCTTTATATGTGTATTGTGTGTAAATTGTGTCTATCTTGGATATTTTGGATATTATATTATTATATTTTATCGGCTTATTAATATCATGAGATTAATTTATTATAATATCAAGTTTATTATACTACAATATTATTATTACTATCAACCTATTTATAGACATTTGAAATTTTCGGTTTTTCTCAGTTTTTTTTTTAAAACGTTGGTAAAAAAAATTTGGTCTTGAAAATTTTATACAAAGTGTCTCATAAGTTTTATTTATCGCCATTAAAAAAAAATCAAAAACCGTAGTTTGTCACAATTTTTTTTATAACCGTAAAAAGTTCAAATTTTTACGAAATATCATAACATTTTATACCTAAGATTTAAAATTTGATACAAGGTTATCCATAAATGTTTCCTCAAATATCTGTAAAAATTAATTCTAGCGGACTAAAACCAAACTTTTTTATGAGCGTTATTAATTTAAACTTTATTAATAAAACAACGATTTAGCTTCAAACGGTTTTTATTATTTGCTTTAATTCCAAAAGTACAAGTCGTAGAAAGTTGAAACTTCCACCAGTTATTTTATATGAAATTTCCTTCGCATAATTTTTTTTCAAAATATTTCTTTAATTTGTAAGTTATTTATAGGCATTTGAAATATTCGATTTTTTTTTGTTTATGTTTTATAAATGATAATAAAAAATTTTTTGGCTGGGTCAAATCACGTAGAAATTTAATAGGTTTTACATTAGGCAATCAAAGACTGATTCAAAAATTATCAAAATATAAAAGGCACAATTTTATTTATAAGCGTTTGAACTTTGAAATTCAAAATTCAAATATTGACAAAATTCTTCAAAATCACGAATATTTTCAAATTAATTTGTAGTTAAAATTGTATACATTTTTTTGTATTCATAGCTAAGAATAGAAAATTTAATACAAAATTGTACATAAGTTTTTTTACAGTAATTATAAAAAAAATCGATTGTAAAATAATTAAAAAAAATTTACAAGCATCTAAATTAAAAATTCACGAGTTAAATAACGATTTACTATCAAATGGTTTTAGATATAAAATAAATATAATATCTTAGACTGGCCAATCATCTCCGTTCAGAATCGTTGTTCGTATGCAATGATACCTATCATATGACGAAATATGTAAAAATATGTAAAATAAAATATGTTATAATATAAAATGTATTTTAAATTGATATGTTCATTATTCAAATTTAAGATTAAACAATATAAACATGTGTATTACATGCGAGGAGTACATTGTTTTTCAAATTGTCAAAAAAAAAAAAATGATCAGCAATTACATTTAATATTTATAACAGCTGAAGCTTCTTTCGAAGTCACATAATATTATTGAGATATACTCTAAGTTCTTATCTTAGTTACTACTTATTAGTAAAGATAGGACTAGAAAATGCTATAATATACAATTATTAGATTCAATTTAAGTTTAATTTTTGATATTTAAGTATCAACTTATTGTTTTTGAATAATTTAAAAGCCAAAATGGTCAAAAGATAATAATTTTGATTAATAACGTTTTTCTAAAGTTCGAAAAACGGTTTAGTTGTGATGTTCTCTGTGTCAAAGTTCGAAGAACGTATTAGTATATTACGTTCTTCGTGTAATATTTTAATGAACTTATTAGTTTATAATGTTCTTTGCGTAATTTTTCAAAGAACTTAATAGGTTATAACGTTCTACGTGTAATTGTTCAAAGAACTCAATAGGTTATAACGTTCTTTATGTAATTGTTCAAAGAACTTTTTAGGTTATAACGTTATTGAAAAAGTTCAGCAAACTTAATAACTTATAATGTTTTTGTATATAGAAGATCCATAAACTTAATGAAATAACTGGTTTCGATCCGTTGTATTTTTGTTTATGAACAACAATAATGTTCTTTAACGTTTTTTTTGTGTTCCGTTCGGGAACCCTGTTTATAGACAATTTAAATTTTCAATTTTTGTAAATTTTTTTTTTTTAAACATCTATAAAATTTAATTGGCTGGCCGAAAACTCTCGAAAATTTAATACAAGATTTATAATAAACTTAACATATTCTCACTAAAAAATATTAGAAATCGTTTCACTCAAATTTATTTTATAAGCCCATAAAGCTCAAATTTGTATAAAATGTGTCAAAACCACGATAATTTGCAAGTTATTTTGTAGATAAAAATTCATAAAATTTTTTCCGTTTATACTTAAGGTTCAAAATGTTAACACTAGTTTGTCCATAAGCTAATCTTCAAAAATATATAAAAAAATATTTATCGGACCAAAAGGAAAAAATTTTATGACCGTTTGAAATTTAAATTTTTACGAAATTGCACACTATTGCATTATATTTCATTTTAAATATAAAATACTACATCATTATATACCCATTTTAAACAATCATATTAACTCCATTCAGAATCGTTATTCGTATATAATGATATCTATCAATGCATTCAAATTTAACAAATCCATTGTAATAATGACCTATCCTATAAAAAAGAGGTGCATTCCACCCCCAGCAAAGCGAGGCCCACCTGTTCATTTTTTTATTTAAACTCTATAAAAATAAACCGGATTGCTTGTGTTAAAAGTTTCACAATATTTTGTTCACAGTGAACATCAAACCTGCAAAATCCTTTTTAGGTATACAAACCCATCATAATTCGTCTGTGGCACTAAATTCAAGATGTATATGTATTATATTATTTTCCCATCAGTATAGCGGGATATAGAAATAATATTCACTTTACAGTATTGTATGAACTGTATTTTGTTCCAATTTCAAGCAATGTTACTATAGGTGTCTAGGTCGGAATTATTGAAAAAATTTGAAATGAGGACTAACAATGTTTTGTATCGACTTGGACTATAATTATTGTATACGTATACGTTATATTTGTTTTATACATTTATAAATATCATCATATATAGTTGTATAATAATTGTAAAGGTTCATTATTTTTATTAAGGTTAAATACTTGAGAATTTATTGAATTATGGTACAATTTTACTCGTCATTAAGTGTATTAATGCAAAAGCAATTGAACGATAAGCATGCTATTTTTCACATTTTCCCGTAAACCACTTGGGAAAATAATAACGAACTAAGAAATGTATAATAATACATAATATATACTTATTTGTAAAATTTCTATGCTAAATTATAGAAATTAGTAAGTGTATTAAAGCCATTGATGATGATTACAATAATATGATAATTAGTCGTAAACTGTCTTCTAATTTAAATTATTAAATTATCTAGATACGAATATATTTAAAAAAAATTTTTTTCATGCAATACGAATAGAAAGAAATGAATTAAAATCTATCCGTTGCCGGTCGTTCAAATGGCAAAAATTGCTCAGTGCTCGTGTTTGTTTGCGTATTCAAGGAAAAAAATTTAATGTTTGCAAAATGTAAAATATGTATAAACTGTTAAAGGATATATTATTGGAAAAATGCCGTTTAATAATTGATTTTTTAAAAATTTATAAATATACTTTTCTTATTAATATTTTATTCTTTTTATTAATTTTAGTTGGGGGTGCGATTGTCCCGTCGTCCAAACCACGAGCCATCAATAGGTACACACACGGTTTAAGATAGAAGATAGATTTTCTATCTTAAGCCGAGGGTATACGTCAGCCGTAACCATGAATTAAAATATCTTAATTCGTGGCCGAAACTAACAATCACCGATTGTCGGCTGTCATTAACAAGGGAAATGTCCAAATATGCATCACACTATGGTTTTATATAACCGTGGTTAATAATAATAAAAATAACAAATTATATAACTATATATCTTTGATGGTTAGACGCATAGATTCATAGTACAAACGACGTAGTTCAATCATTAAATAAAATGGTAAATACATTTTAATGGTAAAATGGAATACCATGTATGATATTAAAGTATAGTTAAAAATTCCCAGGGGGGCAATGGCCGTGTTGCACCCCCTGCGGCTTGTGCTATAGGGCACACAGACACGTGCCCCACCTAAAAAATTGAGAAATAAGAAGAAAAATTTAGTATAGTAAAAATAGTAAATTTTTAAAATTAAAATTGAATATGTATTTCTTCCATCATAATATAAGCGCATACAACGGATATAGATGACCCAATCACCAGTACTGGAGTCTAGATTTCCCCCAGTTTTCGACAAGAATTAATACAGCATTGCCGGGCGGCGGGCACAATCGGATTGTGCTCGAATTCTATTTTTATTACGATTTACAAGATTTTTGTCGGTCTTAGCAACTTCGTATTGTTATTGTCAACCGTCTTCTGTGGAACAAAATTTATATTTTGAAAACATTATAATAATTAATCATTAATCAGCTTAATTTGTTCATTCTAATTTCTAATTATTCTGTTCAGTATTCTTTGTTTATTTTATTAAACGTTTTGTACTTTTGTACTGTCATTTGTCGGTGCGCTCCAAAAATGGGAAATCTTCCTAAATATTGTTTACAACAGATCAAACCATTTGCCATTTGTGGGGTAGATTATGCTGGTCCCTTAACTATCAAGGAACTTCGTGGTCGTCGTGTTCTCTCTTCAACATCCTACATATGTTTATTTGTATGTACTACTACCAAAGCAATTCATCTCGAGGTTAGCTCAGATCTCTCCACTAAAAAGTTTTTGATGGCATTCACTAGATTCTCAGCTCAACGGGGATCAATCAAGGAAATCCACAGTGATTGTGATACAAACTTTGTTGGTGCTGCGCGACTCTTAACTCCTTTGCAAGAAGTAACGCATTCGCCATCCTTTCAGGATAAAGTGCATCAACACTTAGCAGAACAACAAATAAAATGATGTTTTAACCGACCTGCATCACCACATTTTAGTGGTTTATGGGAAGCAGGGGTGAAATCAACAAAAATGTTATTGCTACGGTCAGTAGGATCACACATTTTAACCATCGAAGAACTAACCACTATTCTTACGCAAATTGAAGCCACATTAAACTCAAGACCATTATGCCCTTTCAGCAACGACCCAAACGATTACGAAGCCCTTACTCCAAACCACTTCTTCACGTTGGAACCATCCACCACATTTGCCGGAACCTTCATTATCCACTAATTCGCTGTCAAAGATGCAAAGATGGCGGTTGATCAGTGACTTGCATCGACATTTTTGGGCAAGATAGAAATTAGAATATTTATCAAGTCTCCAGTTGCGTCAAAAATGGTCAACAGATGGCGCACAACTACGAGTGGATAATCTTGTTCTTCTAAAAGAACCAACGCCTCCCCTTCAGTGGCGCCTTGGTCGCGTTCGCAAGTTGCACCCCGGTAACGACGGTATCTCCCGTGTTGCCACCATAGATACGTCAACAGGAACATTTCTTAGACTAGCAGTCAAACTTTGTCCGTTACCAAATTGTTGATGATACTTCTTCAAAGTGGGCGGTGATGTTTGCGCCGATATGGCACAGACAGCCGTTGTGGCCCTCATTAAGATTACGTGTGGTTCGTTATGTGCAACGCGCACGTCAATGACGGCGATTTTCTTATCCGTTCCTTGTTCCTTGGTCAACGTTTGTATTGTAAATTCTAATTTTATTATTTTTATGATTGTTATGTGAAAATTATTATAATGATGTGTTCATATAACTTGGTTGTCTTGAATTATGTAATAGAATGCCTTAATTATTATTATATTTATCTTTATCTAGTTTTGTTTTTGGTCGCAATTGTTGCACCACTTATTATATATTTCTTTTTTCGTTCTGTCGTTCTATAGTCGCGTTTATAGCACCACGTATTTTGTTCTAAATTATTGTCGCTCTTGACTAAACATTCTCTTTGTTTTTTTTTTGTATTATTATTTTACACATAATTATTATAATATTGTATATCATTGTGGTGCAATTAATCGGTTTTTTTTTCTTCATTATTATTGCCCATTCGGGAAATTATTGTTATTATTATTCAATCAAAAAATAAAGTGCTCCAGTTTACCAACACACATGTGAGTTATTTCTTATTTTAACATATATCTATGTGTATTGTTGTCCTCGTCAACCTGGTCTAGGGGTACAATCGCCACCCTTGAGACAGCATTATCAAAACCATCGGTGATTCATCAATCGCCCGAGATCGGTATTGGTGCCCGCTTCCTGTGGTTACAGCGTATAACACCGCCAGCATCCGGCGTGGCGTGTGCGAGACGGCCCAGGTCGTCCAGATCTTCACATCACTGATACTATTAGTTACCATTTCCGTCTACTCGTCACATATTTTAAGTTAATTCGTTAATGTGTTTGATTGTTTAGTATTAAATTTATGTGAACTCTGTGATCATTGCACAAATCTTACCTGATCACAGAAACGACTCCCCCCCCCCTGTTAATTAAACTGCCTCCTCATCATTCCTAGTGAATTATTGGTTCCATCCGTAAATCGGTTGTTATCCCGTGTTCCTCGCCATTGTTGTCATTGATGGTGCCGCCCAACTTGAACGAGTTCAATTTCCTACATCGATAAATTTACGGCGGTATATTGAATTGTCTGCCTTATACATATACGGCGTGAAACTTTGGTTGCCGACAACACATCAATTCAAGGGGCATTTAGTACAATTATTGTATTGTATTTGCATTTATAACCGTTATTACAACTGGTCCCTCGATCTTAACTTCTTTTCTCAACAATTACAAATATTATATTTTTCATAAATTCAGATATTGTAAGGTAAGTATTAAATAACAATTTTTTTCAATGGAATCTATAACATGCATTATCTAAAGAAAAAATGATTACAATTTAATTTGGTATAGAGATCAATTATATAATATTATTTAGACTATTTTCATATGTGGTGTTCCGCCTAAAATTGTCATTGAAAATTGTTATCTTCTACGAATATTTTACTGAAACTTTTCAATCTATTGATTAAGAGTAAAACGTTTCACGAAAAATTGTTAAAATACAATAAAAATGCATAGCGTATAGTTTTCATGTTTCAACATCCGAAACACTGGTTCAATATTTTCTTTTCTACGTCTGTTCATGTTTATCAAATAATGTGTAAATAAAACCAAAACATTTAAAAAAGCTAGGTAAGGAATTTTTAAGAACTCATTATATTATATTTTGGCTTAAAAGTATATTTATATTCACATATTCACATATTTATAATAATTATGAAAATTATAGTTTATTTTGCGTTATTTGTAACGATAAAAAGTTTAATTATGGATGAATTTATTATAAAGAACATAGGCAAGTACTCGTACAAATGTGCTGATAGTATTGTATCTGTTCAGTCACAGGGCTCCTCTTGTATTAAAGTTTTTTTCAGCTCAATTTCGTCCGCATGATTGTCACTATACTTACTGAACATAGTACTGGTCGCTGACTATTTTCTTCACCCTTATGTTCACATTTGATATCATCCACTTGGATCAATCTGTATCCGAAGCCCAACACTAAGATGGAGTTGATTCCTTAAAAAAATTGATTAGCTCTAATAGAATTTCATCACAATAGAAATATTACTCTACCCATTTTTGATATTGTACCGAACGATCTCTGTTGTTGGCACTCTATGTGTGGGTACTTATATATTTAACGAGTTCCTAGGAGATCTGACCTCGGTGTTATGGTACTCTAACTATTACTGACTCGTAAAGGATTTATATTTTACATAATTTTCAAAATGATATAGATATGAGTAGGTATATTATAACGAACCGATTAAATATTATGGACCTGTATATCGTCGACCTTTCGAAGTGTTCGTCGTGTAGACGAGGTAGTTCACCAATCCCGTCCTCAGAACTTCGTTATTGAACACCCATCACCGACTTGCACTCCGTGGACTGCTTGCCTGCTGGTTGTATCTTCTCCGCTTGTTGAATCCACTCCCTTGCCGAACGTGTACTCAACACTACTGCATGTGTATCCGTGCTCTACTACATGTGTATTCGTACTGTCTCTTCTCGGTCCGTGCGATTGTCCGTGCGGCCGCTATTATAGACTCCTTCGTCAGCATACTTCGCGTGTCAGTCCCACTTGCCATTTTACACACTCAACATATTAGCCGTATAATATTACTTAAGAAGTGATGTACGATGTCAATTTATATGACCATCATTACAATATTATACTAGTGACTCATTTTTGAGCTGTATAAAAAAATATGTACGATGAGTTATCCGATTTCTACTAAATATATTAAGTCCATTGTATATACTACCTATTTATTGACTTTTACATATGATTAAATCGAGTTATGATCATGTAGGTGAAAAATACGGGGAATAAGATTTATCAAGATCTATTCAGATATGACTCGGACAGTAATTATGAAAACACAATAAAATCGACAAAAAGACTAGAAGCCTCCGGATCTTTTATGGCATTGCACAAACAAAATATTTTAAGTCTAGCAACGTGGAAAAGTATGGTGAAACTTCGTGCTAATTACCTTAATATTTTGGATTTCTACAGTATACGGACAGAAGTCATGATATTTGTTTTAATAAAAAGAGAGGCGTAACATGCTTAAAGGAATAAAACGTGTATTTTTTAGAAAATGTTGAAAAAACCATCAATTATCATTTCTCCAATCTATACACTAAGATCAGTATTGTTATTGTTTCAATTTATCTTTGATACTTTTGCTAGTAGAATATTAGAAAAGTTTGTTTTTTGTAAAATACGATAAAGATTCCTTACACATTAGCTTTGTAGAAGAAGTAATTGTTGTTTTGAAGTATTTAGAAATTTCTGAAAAGGATAAGTCAAATAAATATTTACAAGATATGTGAACAAATATTAATGAAAAACTCAAAGGCATAATAAATACTCAAATTGAAGGCGAATATAGAAAAATTGTATTTGAAGAATATCATTTTTTTTAATACTATACATCACACTTTTATGTTACTTAATTCCAATAAATTACAGTATAATTAAAATTATAACCTACAAATATTTATTTATTTACGGAACGTATATTTGTTGCAAAGGTGAAATAAATCAATAATAGTTAATGTTATTGAATTATTATCTAATTTTAATTTGATGAAAGAATATTTCATATTTATTAAATAACACAAATTGTCATATTCAATTTTGTAAATTTATATATTTTAAACTGAAGTTATATCCACTTATTAAATCATTCGTTCCAAAATGTTTTATTGGAACTCAGTTCATATGCAACTGTCCCGTGTGCGATGTGCCGCATGAAATAAATTGTCATGGAAAATTGCTATATTCTACGAGTATTTTATAGATCTTATCAATATATTGGATAGAACACACCGATTCACGAACAATTGTGAAAACAGAATAAGAATTCATGCATAGTGTGTAGTTTTCATACTTTCGAACCACTGGTTCAATATTTTTCTTGGCACATTTGTTCATGTTTATCGAGTATTGTGTGAATAAAACCGAAACATTTATAATAGGCAAGAACATTTTTAAGAATTCATTATATTACATGTATTAGTTCAAACGTTTATGTTCACACAATTATAATTATGAAAACTATAATTTTTTTGGCGTTGTTTGTAACTATAAAAAGTTTAAGCACCAAAGATTTTCGAAAACAATTTTTTCCTAAATTCGATGAATTAATTAACATCATTGCAGAATGTAGAAATATCGAAGAAATTAGTCGAAAAATCGATTCATACAATGTCACTAAAGATTATGAACTTAGTGCTATAACGGTTCAAGATTATATGATAATATTAAACTATAGAATAGGTAAACTAAAAGAGACTTTTATTACAGTCATCTCTGAATATTTAGACGAGAGTCTCATATTATACTATGAAACGGCATACAAATTGGTGACGGTAGTATTGAAAACAAATCCAAATCCTACTTTGGAAGACGTGCGAAGAGTGGCTTCAGAAATCGACATGGGAGATGAGGATTTTTGTGTCACTACGTTTATCGACATTGTTGGAGACAACAGTTATACAAATTATGATAAAATATTCTTATTAAAATCGATCGTCCACAGACGCTTCACACTTGAAGATTTATCGAATCGAATACAACAAGTTCTAATAAATCTAAAATTTCAATATAAGAGTACAATGAATGTAATGTATACAAATACATTATCTGTAATCGAGGATTTGAAAGATATTAAAAATTTGACTATCGAGCTGAAAAATCAGAAAGAAAAAATTAAAAACTTCTCGAAACTATTTTGCCTACCGACCATACCACCGTATGTAGATACAGCAGATTTCTTCAAAAAGAAATCCCACGAAAATCATAATGAATTTATTGACTTTATACATCGTAAAGAAATGTGTCTAGTAACTGTGAGTAATACACTAATACTAGTTATAATATGTTATAAATAGAAGTATTAAATCTTACAGCATATTATCGTAGTGTTAAATTTTGTTTTTTGTCAGTCGAATTTTTTATTTTCACTAGGACGAGTAGATACAATTAATGACAGTTTGTCATTACAGTATGCAATACAATAACTAATTTTCCGCAATAATAATACTGCATAATTTTTATTATTTGAATTCACCAGCAGGGTTTCACTAGTTTATATTATTATATATTCAAATATATAATACAATCGATAACAAAACATTTATACAAACTTTCCGACTAGCATTTATTATTTAAACATTTTGGACGTCGGTGTTGGTGTATAAATGTTTTAGCAATACAAAATTATATACTTGAATTTATCACTTTGATTTTTTGAAGACCGATTTCAAAAGGCTTGGTACAATATATTCACCAAACCTGGAAATTAAAGACCGAAATTGTCTCCATATTTTGGTAAATAGCATTTTTTGTACTATATATACTTATACAATATATTGATGAAATAATTATATTTATTTACATATGCCTGTAACAATAACTTCAAATGCTTTGTTGAATAAAGTAAGTTTCCTAAGTATAATAACTGTTATATAGGACACTAAAGTATTCGGCTTCGATGATTACATTAACGATCAAGTGGTAAATATTACAATTTGAATTTAATATAATATTATATATTCTAGACTAACAAATCATCTCTGTTTAGAAACGTTTTTCGTATACAATGATACCTATTTTTGTATTCAAATTTAACACATCTATTATAATGACCTACTCTATGACCGAGTTGCACTCCTTCCATACTGTAATTTAAAGCGAGTTTTAGTTTCCTTTTTATCTTTAGGTACCTAGTTCGTAAGATTAAAATTTGTCCATGTAAATGTTGAACATTGTTAAGAAAAACTGTAATCGAAATTGCAGTGGCGTAGTTACGATTTTTTTCTAGGAAGTTTTGGGTTACTAAATTTAAAATTAATTTAAATATTTGATGTTCATAAAGTAAATGATGAATATATATATAATTAAAATTGTTATAATAAAACCAAATCTGTATGTTCCTTACCCTCCTTTCCTCTATCGCTACACCACTGATGAAACATAACTTTTACATTGACTAATGTTTTATTTTTAATTGAATATTTTAGCAATATATTGAAAATATGAAACAAAAAGCAAGTATTAAATACTTTTTATAGGTATAAAAATACCATTTATGATCCTATATCTCATTATAAGCTGGGTATAACCTAATTTGATTTTCATATTTTTTGACATATATATTAATTAAAATTTTAAAGAACAATTTATATTTCCTACCTAGTATGTTTTAGATTCTAAACGGAGTGATGGAATCTATTGATTTTACCAGTGGCGCCGATCCTATGTTTAGGTCAGGCCACGGCCTGACCACATTTTTAAAATGGGGCCGGCAGTCAGAGGAAGGCTGACGTTACAATATTCTGACCAACGTAATAAATTATATTTGATTACTTAAATGAAAATAACGGATATATTCATACGTATTTATGTAGGTACTAGATACTATAGGTAGTTCAGTCTTCAGACCATAGAAAAGATATGAACTAATAAAGGCATGAAATAAACTGTAATAGATACAGCCTACAGAGTACTGAAATAATAATAATAAATCAAATTAGGTACGTTGAAATGTTGAATAAATGTGCTTTGCGTTATCGTCATCATCGATAACCAATGTTATTCGAAACCATAATATTAAAATATATAGATTATGGGTTTTTCGAACATCATATTTTCAACGTTCACGTCCTGGCGAATTGACGATAAAAGTAGAAATTTTAAATTTTTGATGATTCTTTATCTGTATAAGTAACATATTATTTTTTATTAAATATTTATTCATTTTATCTAGGAAATTACAGTAGACCAACCAAATACAACTGAGGTAAATAATTCTTCAAATTCTTCATTAAATCTTGCATGGTATAAATATATTTAATTTTAAAAACAATAATTAGTTAAAAATGAGTCTCAAAATACTTTTATTTTCAAACTAAAAAAGAACCGGATGGGCCTCGCTCTGCTGTACAGTTGTTGGTGGAGTGCACCTCGTTCATAGGATAGGTCATTAAAATGGATTTGTTAAAGTTGAATGCAATGATGATAGGTATCATTGTATACGAATAACGATTCTAAACGGAAATGATATGTTGGTGGTTGGTCTAAAATGGGTATATAATAATATAGTATTTTATATTTAAATTGAAATATAATGCAATAGTATGCAATTTCGTAAAAATTTAAATTTCAAACGGTCATAAAACTTTTTCTTAAAGTCCAGTAGAAATTGTTTTATAGATCTTTGAAGAGTAACTTATGAATAACTCAGTGTTTATAAATTTTATGAATTTTCAACTACAAAACAACTAGCAAATCATCGCGATTTTAACATATTTTATACAAATTAGAAATTTGTGGGCTTATAAAAAAAATTTGAGTTAAACGATCTCCGATATTTTTTAGTTACGATAAGTAAAACTTATAATAAATCTTGTATTAAATTTTCAAGTTTTCAGACAGCCAAATAAATTTTATAGATATTTCCAAAAAAAAAACTTACAAAAATTGAAAATTTAAATTGTCTATAAATAAGTCAATATACTTTGAAAACTTAACCATGTATAGAAAAATCCAATATAAAGATTTGGTGAAAATTTCAAGTGTTTGCAATTTTTCGTTTTTGAGTTAGAGCATTTAAAAAAAAATGTATTTTGTTAAAACATGAATTTGAGTAAAATTTCCCGTTTTTTCGTAATTTTTTTATCGTTTTTTTTCGACGCTTTTAAAAAAATTTTTTTCATATTTCCATTTTTGGAGAAGTTTAAATCAAAAATGCCGACTCATCGATCTCACCGCCACTAATCTCTTTAAGTAAATATTTTGTGAAATTCTGGATTAATAGTTATCCTTAATTTCAATACTTATAGCAAAATTAATTTCGCACTATATTGTTGGTCTTATTATAACCTACATACACTTTACGTACCTAATGGGGGCCGCTGGGGTGGCTTGGGGCCGTTGTATTTTATTTTGGCCTGAGTACATTTTTAGAAGTTCGGCGCCACTGGATTTTACAATGATGTGTGTGTTTTTTTTTAATTTTTTTTTTGTGTCTGTCATCACGTTTTGGGGCAGTAAAAATGATTTGATTTTCTTAAACAGTAACTTGTCTGAAAGAAATATGAATGCAGATGGTTCATGTCTCTTGGGCACGTCAAAAATTCAACGTTTTCAATACTTTTATAAGCGTCAAAAAAAAACGATAAAAAATTATGAAATAATAGGAAATTTTTCGCAAATTCACGTTGTACATAACACTTTTTTTTAAAAAACTTAAAAACGAAAAATCGCAAACACTTGAAATTTTCACCAAATCTTTATATTGGCTTCTTCTATACATGGTTAAGTTTCAAAGTATTTTGACATATTTTGACTTATTTATAGAGAATTTAAATTTTCGATTTTTGTTTTTTTTTTAAATATCTATAAAATTTATTAGGCTGTTCGAAACCTTTTGAAAATTGAATACAATGTTTATAATAAGTTAAAATTTTTGTAACTAGAAAATATTGTAGATCGTTATACTCAAATTTTTTTTATAAGCCCATAAATTTCAAATTTGTATAAAATATGTTAAAATCGCGATGATTTGTAAGTTGTTTTGTAGTTGAAAATTCATAAAATTTTTTTTGTTTATACTTAAGGTTCAAAATTTTAACTCTAGGTTGTCCATAAGCTAATCTTCGAAAATATATGAAAAAAATTCTACCGGACTTAAAAGAAAAAATTTTATGACTCTTTGAAATTTAAATTTTTACGAAATTTCATAATATTGCATTATATTTCAATTTAAATATAAAATACTATATTATTATATACCCATTTTAGACCAACATATTAACTCCGTTCAGAATCGTTATTCGTATACAATGATACCTATTTTTGCATTCAAATTTAACAAACTCATTGTAATAATGACCTATCCTATAAACGAGGTGCACTACAACTGTACAGCAGAGCGAGACCCATCCGTTATTTTTTTGTTTTATATTATGTTGATGAGATTTATTTTTGTGATGAATTTGACGATATTTAAGGTAGATTCTTCATTGAGGGCTTCTTTAATATTGCGTGGGAGATTGTTAAGTATTCGGGTTGGTTCGTATATTGGACAATCCTTGAAAAAATATGCTTAATATTGCTATAGGTTTGACATGTGTTACATATAGGGGGTAAGGGGAGTTTACCAATTGCGCTTAAAACTACCTTTTCATATACCAATTGCGCTTAAAACTACCTTTTCATATACCAATTGCGCTGGAAATATTGTAGGGTCTATATACAAATTGCGTTCTAAAAATATTAGGGTGGATAGACCAATTGCGCTCAATACATTTTACATTACCTAAGAAAAACTTAATAACCGAGTTTTTTGTGAGTTAAAAGTAAAAGTCTTCCAGTAGGTGAAACGTATAGGCTTTATACAATTTAGTTAAAGAATATTAAATTAAATAATATTAATAATAATAACATAATAGGTGGTTATATCACAAAGATATAATAACGAAAAATATAAAGTATAATACAAATAAATGAATAGATACACTAACAAGTCACAAGTTTGCAATTACATTAAAATAATTAATTTGGAATATATTTTTTTGTTCTTAACTATTTATTGCAATATACGTGCTAGTCTGCGTTTCAATAATAACTTTTAAAAAGGCAAAAATATTTAGATGGGGTGAATAAAAGTTTGTAGAAAATGAAGCGTAAAAAGCTTCACACGCATTACTTGTATGTTCACAACTTATTGAATTGGACGCCCACAGTTTCGAAGGAAATGTAGAATTAGATGATATATAGTTTTCAATAAGATGATCAGTAAATTTGGTTAGATTTGAATTAATTGGTTGAATCGTCATTATTTCTTCTACAAACACATCTTCCACTTCTTCGTGTGCAAAAAAGTGATAAACTAAAAATATATTAAATATATATATTTAATTGGTATATTGACCGTAAAATATAATGAGCGCAATTGGTACACTAACCATAAAATATATGCAGCGCGATTGGTATATTGACCTTAGTATAAAAATTTTGTTTTATGCGCAATTGGTCCATGCCCGGAGTAAGTCTTTTTTGATGAGAACAGAGTGAGTAAGAAAAGTGTGGCCTATTCTAATGCCAGTGATGGCAATATTCGAGTATACCACTAATATGTTGTATAGAGGTACAAAAGTCACAAACTATATGTTTGATTAATGTATCGGGAAATTTTGTTGATGAAATTCAACATGCATAACTGAAATACCTTACATTTTTATAAACTATTAAATATTTTTAAATATGAATACATTTGAAGGTTTTTTCGTGTAAAACGTACTATTATATAGTTTATTAAGCAATTTGAATTTCAGTGATACAAAATTTTATAATTTAATGTTTTGTGTTTTGTGTTTCTTTTAGAAAGTTGACCCTACGCCTTTTAAGTTTTCAAAAATGGTAATTAATTATAAATAAGTAAATAAATAATTATAAGTAGGTAGTTAATAGTAAAATAATAGAAATTATAATAACATTTATTAAATAATAAGGATGTTTAAATGTTCAGTTCGATTCAAAATGAATGTGTAGATTTAATATTTCATGATATAATATACCTACTTCTTCAGATTTCAATGTCAACCTTCTTTGTTCAACATAATAATAAATCCAAAAACAATGGTTCCTTTCATCCTACGTATTATGCAAACACTTATAGAAATTTGATAACAATATTGTATCCATTCAGTCATTGGGTGCCTCTTGTATTAAAGTCTTTCAGATCAGCTTCGTCTGCATATGATAGTCCCTATTTACTGAATATAGTACTGGTCAGTGACTATTCACGCTGAGGTTCATCTTTGATACTATGAATTTGGATCAATCTGTGTCCCGTGGGGGGAGGGGGGTAAGTTAGGAGTAGAATCCATCAAAAAATTGATTTGTTCCAAAATAATTTCTTTACAATTGAATTATTTCTCTACCCACTCTACTCATTTTTGTTATTATGCTAAATACTAATTTTTGAGTTGTTTTTAAAAAAAGTAAAATTCTTCGTTAATTAGTTATCTAACTATTAATAAATTCATTAGTTCCATCATCGTATATGCTATATGCTGCATATTCATTGATTTTTACATTTAACTAAATCGAATTATGATTATATAGATAAAAAATACGAAGAATATACTTTATCAAGTTTTACTCAAACGTTATTCTGACAAGAATACTGACAATAATAATAAAAACATTGACAACACAAAAGAACCGGCCAAAAAACTTGTGGCTACCAAATTTTCACTGGTAACAAATGGACATTATTTTAGTCTAGCCTCGTTGAAAACTATGATAAAACCTCGTGCCGATCCCTTAGTTATTTTTAACTTCTACAGTATACAGACAGAAGTCATGATATTAGTTTTGATTAAAGAAGGGCGTAACATGATTAAAGGGATCAAAAGTGAATTGATTAGAAAATGTGGAATAGAACCATCAATAACCATCCTTCAAATCTATACCTTGAGATCTAGATTGTCATTATTTAAATTGATATATGACACGTTTTTTAGTAGAATATTAGAAAAGTATTTTCATGTTAAAGTCCATAAATGTTTCAAACACAGTAATTTTGAAAGAGAAGTAACTGATTTTTTGGAGTATTTAGCTATTTTTAAACATGATGATTCAAATACAAATATACAAGGTATGTGTACAAATATTAAAGAAAACTTTAAAGATAACATGGACATTCTTATTGAAGGCGATGAATATGGAGATTTATTATTTGAAGAGTATTATTTTTTTGATCCTATACATCACACTTTTATGTTATTTTATTTCAATAAATTACAGTTTAATTAAAATTGTAATCTAAAATTATTTATTTATTTACGGGACGTATAGATGTGGAATAGATAATAAGAATAATAAATAATGAAAATGATTTAAAAGTATATGTTGTAATGTCAATAATGAAAGCAATTATAATAAAATTTAAATTAAATATAAATAAATTGAAATTTATTTTTAATATCTACATGTGTTGGGTGTTGGCCTTTTGTAAGACTTTTGTATCCGGCTGTGTGGATTGTGTCCAACAAGTTCGCTGTTAGATTTATCGTTTGGAATATGTTGCGTACTTTTCAGCCCGTTCATAACTATGAACAGTGAAATGATCAGTGAAACATAATTTGATAAATGATAAAATTTTCCGATGAATTATTTTATTTGTGGACAACGAATAAAGCGGTACAAAATAAAACCGAAGCAGTCGTCGGAAACTGAATACAAAAACGTGTTTTAAACGCACACATGTTCGGTCGCGGACGTCGACTATATTAATATTGTATCGCGTGGTGGCTGCCAGGATGCTGCGGCATCTGCTGAACGGTCTGCTGACCGGACGAACGGCCGGTGAGGAGGACGTGCATAACATTAACGATATGGTCTGAGCCGGGACCGCGCGAGAGAGTTGCGCTTGTCATCTGTATCGTGCGCGGAGTGTAGTATAATATACGTATTGATAATGGATGCGGAAAAACTAACGCACTTTCATCCGATGGCCTAGATATACGGGTGTGACCATGTAACATAATAATATATTGCGTTCGCGTGTACACGCGTATGGTTACTTGTTTCTAAACAATACACCTCACTATTTTATATATTAATATTTACCACGGGGCCGGTACCCTATAGTATGTAGATTTCGACGAAGCAAAAGCTAAAATCATCACCCACTCCGTTCCCGAACCCAAGAACTTTATGTCGGGTAACGTTTTTGAGACATATGTTAGCCTCCATCCATCAACTAGGGGAGAGGATTTGGGGGAGGGGCTTAGCCCCCCTAAATATTTTTGTAGCCTTCCAAATGAAAAATATTCTGTGTTCGGTCTGTGTTGTCTAAATACTTTTAGCCCCCCCCCCCCAAAAAAAAAAAAATATAAACTCTAGTTGCGCCTATGCCTCCATCGTCCCCGTACAGTGTGCTTAAGATATAAAGCCCCGGTGTTTCGCCGGATGCGAAATTATTTTGGACGTACACGCGTAGTCTTTCTATAATTATCATGACATTAAACCCACATTCACCTGGTAGTCGCGCGTATGGAAACCAGTGGAACGACCAAGGCACGGTGTTGTTGTTCGTCGACGAAGTACGAATAATTGATAATATGAAATCGTGGATCGGCCGATAGACGGCGAGTAATATTATTCGACGCACACGTGCGAACGCGCGTTTGCGTTCTCTTTCTGATAGTATTTCTCCTCTCCCGCGGTGTGCCGCATTGAACTACACTGCCACCGCCATCGACGACGACGTTAAAGTCGCCGGCGAGCGACTGGTTTTTATTTTCTCATTCGATTTCCGCGAGTATAACAGCGCGCACGCCGTAACTCAAGAACGGCATCGTCACCGACAGCCGGTGAGTACAATACAGATTTTGTTTTTATTATAACAATTTTTTTTTTTTTTTAATTCCAATATTATCGATTTGTTATTTTTACCGTGCCACATATTTTACCACACAGTGTACTTCTTGAAGCGTGCGATACCGATACATACCATGAACGTGTTTTTTATTTAATAGCCCTATGTGGCTATGTCAAATGTTACTTGTCATTTTATATGATTTTATCGCAGAATCTATTAAAATCAATAGTTCCACACGTTTAAAAATTGGAAGAAATTAACTTTGTGAAAGTTTTTTTCGTAAACGTGTAATAAATTCCGTATAATATATACCTATACCATATGATCATGTGCGGAAATCCATATCAATTTCAGGAGGGCTTATCAGTCATACAATTTCCAAAATGCTAAAAATATATAACATCATTATACGAAACGCTAAAACGTAAACCATTTTTAGAGTAGCTAATATAATGTTTATTCCCCCATTTCCACATATGCATATGAACATAATATGGTATACTTAAACGGCTAAATGGCCTAAATGTAGTATGTAACAATGTAACCACGTGGTTATATGGAATGGTGTGGTATGAATACAGGGGCTGCTCTAAGAGGAGTCTCCCAAAGTCTATATCTTTCTAAAAATAAAGTGTATATTGTTAAAAATAAAATCAAAATAAAACCATATTATACAATCTCGAGATCAAATAGATCACAATATAGAGATCTTACCAAAACTAAAAATTAAACTGTAAGAAGTTGTATTGTAAATTAATTTTTTTTTCTTGTTATAAAGTTTTATGAAAATTATGATTTACCCTCCTCCCCAACCAAATTTCTGGAGTCACCTCTGTATGAACCAGACTTTTACGAATGTATCGATACAGCACTCATGCACAACAAAATAATATTTTGTATTTGTATACGACGTAAATGTGATGAAAAAACGTCCACGTACAGAGAAACCACGATGTAATATACGTGTGTTATTAAGATTGTATAATTTATCAATAAATTGTTATCATTATTGTAAAGTCATTGGGAATAACGTTAAATGGAATTCGAATACCGCTGGAGACGATAGAATCATAAAAGGAACATGACGAACGGTTGAACGATACGAGGTAAAATATAAATATTATAATATTGAAAACACACGTCTTGTTTTCAAACAGTACGATTGCATCTCGTTTTCAGCTACTTGATTTATCATTTATCACTAGAAAAACGCTCGAAAATACTTTTCATTTATCGCACCGTGCATAGAGGAGCTTAAATCGTTATCATATAATCGGTGTAATATAATATCGAAAAAACCACCGGGTAACCTAAGGTTGAACGAACATTTTTCCGAAAACCGAGTGCGACAGTTGCGCATAACATTTATCAGAATACCAACGCAATACGAATAAACGAATAAACGGCCAGTAAACTTAGAACGTATATTGTAGTGATTTTATTATGTGATGATCTGAATGTATCCATTTTGTATCCTCAATTTAGGTAAACAGTCGTAATGCTCTACGTCTACTGTCTACACGAGCGGAGGAAAATTTATCTGGAGCATTAAATAAGATCTAATACATTTACAATATATATAACTGTACGTTTTAATTAATAAACAAATGCGTTTATAATTTCCAATTATAATCCGAGTACGTGTTTTTAGTAATACTATGTATGATTTCATATATATAACTTCAAAGAATTAAAATAATAGGTACTATTTCTGTGTTACCGTAACACAGAATAATATATATGCTGAATTCAATTCGATTTTTTTAACTTAAAACTAAGTTATGTGCATATACGTCGACTGCAACTCACAAGCTATAATGCTAAACCAATTTCTAAAAGCAAGGCAAAATATTTAACGTTCATATGATGCTGACTGGTTCATCCTTTTTTAGTCCGTTAGTTGATTTGTGCATTCGTATTAATATAAAAATAAGGGACGGAAAAAAATTAGAATGAACCATTAAAAACTTGAATGTATTATAACTTATTTTTTTATAATCGTACATGGAAATTTTATGATTAATTGCGATTCGAATGAATTGATTATAAATAAAATAATATGTATAATATATTATACTGAAATAAAACTCCATCGGCTACGATTTGGATTGGACTGATATAAATGGAATAATTACAACGGAAAGTTATTTTGACCTTTTTACTATCCCGTATACATGTGGATACGATTCTGTTGCATGTAACTAATTGGGAACGTTTACTTCCGTCAAACGTGATTTGTACGTCGGTTAAAAAAGTCGGTGACCACTGTGTAACAATTATACAAGCGAACAGGTCAACTAATCAATAAATATTAGGTTAGATTTAAATTTACATATGAATGATCTATATAATCGTTATTAGGTCAAACTCTATATTTAGTTTTGCTTCTTGCAATGCATGTTTAGCTACGATTTTGATCTACAGACATAATTCCGATCTCATACCAGGCTCGTTGAATGCCTTGAATCGTGTTTTTCCTAATTTACCATCAACTGCTGATGAATCTAAATAATTCTACGAGTAAATATGAAACACTAATATTATACAATCTAGTAATAATAATAAAAAAAAAAACTACTGCACTAACGAACCAAACTATTTTTTTAAATTTTTTTTTTAGTTTAAATCGAAATGATTTATAGTGTATTTAACATTTCAGCTTTTAAGACCAAATTGATTTCGAGAAAGTAATTCATTCACAACGCACATCCGGTTACCGCTGCGTATATTTTAATCATGCGACAGCAGCAGAGTCTATAGTGACGACAATATCAATGTAATTGGTGACAAATTGTAGAAAATACTGATTATTTTCGTTGATCTTATTATTTTTTTGATTTTCATACATTTTATCTGCAATAATCTAGTTTATTATTGTCAGAAGTGACTAGATTTTTTGATTCTTGTTTTTCCGTTTAATAAAATATTAATATCACCGATTATTAGCCGAACAATAGTTGAATTTCAATAGCACAGGTATTTAGTATATTATATTATATTGTATTATTATAACATAATAAAAAATTTTAAGTATGAAAATATTTCATTAATGTTTAAAGAGTCAATTTATTTCATTTAAACAATGTAATGACGATTAATACGATTATTAGCAAAAGGTATTATTTACTTTATCGAACATTTTATATTTTTAAACAATAAAAAATGAACATGATTTTTAGTGATGTATTGACATAATAAGTCTAGTACTCTAATGATCTTATTTGTAAGATTTTAAAATAAAGATAACACTCATATTTAAGTATTCTAGATAATTTTTTTAGAGTTTGAAAAATTTTTAAGTTCCTTTATTATGATATTTTTCTAAATCATATACATTAAATAAATTGTTTCATGAAATTTAAAAATTGGAACATTTAGGTAAGTCTTTTATTTACAATATATCAAATTGAGTTTTGCATCACAAAAATGTATATAATTTTAAAAATATAGATAAAAGAATTCATATTTACAATTTACGTATTACATTAAACATGAAAAAAAGAAGATCTTTCTCTATGTATTGCAATACAAAATAAAATAAAAATAATAACACCATAATAAACATCGAAAAAATGTGCAGTAAAATACCGTTTACATTGTGCAAAATAATTTATTCGGTTGTTCATAAATCTTTAAAATATAAATATATATAATTAATAGTTGATATAACATACACGTATTCATTTAAATAATATTGTGTTTCAAAATGATCATGAATCAATGACGATGATTCAAAATTTCAATGATCATCAAATGTGATAATATCAATAATTAACTATTTTAGACTCGGAGGCAAAAAAAGAACCCAAGGGTATAACAATAATGCGCTTTGCATTTATTTGTGCGCACTCATTAATTATGTTAGGAAAACTACTCGATATAATACTAAAATTATTAATACATATAATTTTTATATTTATATTTAAGAACCATTTAAATTATTGGAAATATAATTATTTTAATAGCTACGATTATAATAGAAAATCATACAATTGCATGACAATTATTGTATTAATGTACTATGTAAATTTGAACTGAACGAAAATTGTTGTATATTTTTGAAACCACAATACTTTAAACTGTAAATGTATTATCTCTAAAAGTTGGAAGTGTAATGAGTCTATTGAATTGCCCCTATATTTTGGTAAATTATTAAGTTTATGTAATTTTATATTTATGATCATTAATGAAGTCATAATATATATAATAACATGAGTCAATCATATTTAATCTGTTACTCTTGTAACAGATTTAAATAAAACAATAAAATAAAAAAAACAAGAGTACCTGCTTTAATAGTTTTCATAGTTTGTCTTATACAATTTTTAACGTCAAACTACTCGAGTTTATAATAGTTCTTCGTTTGTATATCATCATCATTAATTATTTCTGTCAGTTCTTGATATCCATATAAAGTATGTTTATAACTCAAAATATCTTGTTTAAAAAATACTTTTTAAGGGTACCTAAATATTAAATACTTATTTTTAAAAATAATCAGAATCCTAAGAAACTTTAACCTATTTTGATACCACTTAATTTTTGTCCTAAAGGTCTAAGTGTCAATTGTATGATATTCTGGTCCAGGTAATATCTTATTTGGATGATAACAATAATATTATAAAATAATTAATTAATTTCAAAGAACATTAAGATAAGGCATACAACGAATCACTGTTTAAGATACATACACAAAATAAATACTTGCTTAGTTTTTTTTTTTGTTATCAGTCAATATCAATTTTACGCTTGAAATTTCCTGCACTAAATTAATTTGAATGAATTTTATATTTTTACTAACCTACTTATTAACTTCTAAAGCGAAACGATAGATTCATTTATTTTGTAATAATATGTTTTAATCATATAACAATACAATATATGTAGAGTAAATATACAACCC
The DNA here is from genome assembly GCA_025469195.1 of Chaitophorus viminalis. NCBI lineage: Eukaryota > Metazoa > Arthropoda > Insecta > Hemiptera > Aphididae > Chaitophorus > Chaitophorus viminalis. The sequence continues at coordinate 354,032 of JAIPRK010000105.1, read as the reverse complement.
ATCAATTCATAAGATATAATGGAAGTATAATAAATTACTTAATAATTTAAAATTGTATTTTATTTTAGTCATAAAGACATTATGGAGTATATTTGAGAATGAGGCGATTGGATGTTAAAAATATCATTGAATATTAATCACCCGATCCAACATTTTTAATTGAAGTAAACAATTGCAGCAAAACTTTTTTAACATTTGCTTTAAATTTGTATACGATAAATTTGATGAGATGTAATAATATAAAAACTGCTATAACTAAAATAAATAAATATAATTAAAATTCGACTCACAGTCTTCCATATTATTTTTCCTTAAGTGAACCAAAATCAATAAATTTTAATTTTAAATTTATGTAGATACCCATGTCCCATATCTACATAGTATGTATATAGTATCTACTATTATTTTTTAGTTGAGATTATAATTAATTTGTTACTCTGCTTTTAATGTCATGTAGTTTCGTTATTACATTTTTATTTTTATTTTACATAAACAATCATAATAATTTTAAATTATGAGAGTAATATAATACAGCATACATAGTTCAATTTAAGTAGCTACCCAATAGTGTCCCTTGTCTATTTGCTTAAACTTTTTTATCTTATTTTTTATTATTTTATAGAGATGACTTACATATTAAAGTTTTCTAAAAATGTTCATTATTAAATTAATTTATTAACTTGTTTCTGTTGTTAGAGTTAACTTTAAAAGAACTTGATTTTGATATTTGAATGTATAATAGACAATAGTATACAATATTGTATTGATTGAAAACGAACATCATTATTATGCGACTAGTATCCGATTTCTGTTGATTTCTTGAACATTAATAACTAATAAGACATGTAGAAATGCAAAAACATTTAAACGCATTGACTGTTAGATATTTCTAATAAACAACACATTTTTTAAAATAATTACTTTTTTTAAACAAAATCATAAATCAATAATCCGAATACAATATATTATTGGTATACCTACTTTAAAATCTTAATTTACAATCATAGCAATAGCTTCAGAATAAAAATAGCACATAAGATTGTCTGGTACTTTTTGTTTTGTACAAATGTACTTCTCAGAATACATAAAATTATACATTGCTATTAGCGTTTCTATATAATATTGTTCATCAGTTCATCACTGCAGATTTTGTAAGCTTCGTTGGCTCACAACCGTATTGTTATAACATAATATTTTACAGTAGATACAAGTGTAGATAGCATTACTTTTTCTGTGAAGTTTACAATGCACGAAATATGGCAGTGCTTGTTGTTCATCACGCGTACAAATTAAAGTATTTTAACGCATGGTATAGTAGCAAAATTATGACCATTTATTAATATGTTTTTTTCAGTAGATTTTTTTTCTAAAGATATTTCTAATAACATGAATATTATATCATTATAATGCCGGATTTTAACTACACATTTTGTTTCTAAATAATTAAATACCTAGTTTATTCCAAGGGACTTAGGAATTTTCGTGTGTTAAAACATTAAATATTAATTATTTAATTCCTATCAAACCTTACACCAATCCTCACAAAAAATTATGGTTGACTATAGTTATATTACAATTTCAATGCATACTTTAAAATCCCTCTTAACTGGCTCTTATAATGTCTCAACACATATTATTACGTACAATGTAGGTTCATGTACACGAATTTTTTATAATAGAAAGTATGTAATTGTTTTTTTTATTAAAACTCTGTGAAAATAAACCGGATTGCTTGCGTTAAAAGTTTCACAATAATTTTTTTCACAGTGAACATCAAACCTGCAAAATCCTTTTTAGGTATACAAACCCATCATAATTCGTCTGTGGCACTAAATTCAAGATGTATATGTATTGTATTATTTTTCCATCAGTATAGCGGGATATAGAAATAATATTCACTTTACAGTATTGTATGAACTGTATTTTGTTCCAATTTCAAGCAATATTACTATAGGTGTCTAGGTCGAAATTATTAAAAAAATTCGAAATGAGGGCTAACATTGTTTTGTGTCGACTTGGACTACAATATTATTGTATACGAATATGTTGTATCTGTTTTATACATTTATAAATATCACTACACCTATATATAGTTGTATAATAATTGTAATGGTTCAATATTTTTATCGAGGTTAAATACTTGAGAATTTATCGAATTATGGTATAATTTTACTCGTCATTAAGTGTATTAACGCAAAATCAATTGAACGATAAGTATGCTATTTTTCACATTTTCCCGTAAACCACTTAGGAAAATAATAACAAACTAAGAAATATATAATAATACACAATATATACCTACTTGTAAAATTACTATGCTAAATTGTAAAAATTAGTAAGTGTATTAAAGCCATTGATGATGATTACAATAATATGGAAATTAGTCATACACTGTCTTCTAGTTTAAATTATTAAATTATCTAGATACGAATATACTTACATTTTTTTTCATGCAATACAAATAGAAATAAATAAATTAAAATCTATCGGAAAATTTTACGCTAGTTCTATTTTATAGTTATATCGTAGTAAAAATTTATTTAAAATAGTTTAGTACCGACGTCATACGGCAGTATTTATAATACTAGCTTTACTGTTGATTAAAATATCATTTTTTTTTCAATCATAGGAGTACATGTTTTGTTTATTACGTGTCGTAATGCTGAAAGCCAATCGCGGACAATAATCACACATTAATACATTTGTACTAATTACTGAATCGTTTAGTTTCACACGCATTACAATGTCATGGTGAATATAAGTATTATTAGAACAATAATTTTATGTATGTAAATATTGTTCCAGATTGTCAACCTGCAGTACGGTTTGTATCATGATAACAAGTATGTTTACTCAAAGAAACGGGAAGTTCTTTGTTATACGAAGGCGGAAAATCAAAAAATGGGGGAATTTTTCGTAATTATTTTGAAATTAATTAATAGGGAAATACATTTTTATTTAGTATTTGGTCATTCGTATACTTTTATCGGTATTCTCATACTCCTAATTTCTATTGTCAAAAGAATCACGAGGTCATTGATTCAAGAGCTGATGAGGATAATAATTATTATATTTTTGTTTGACACTGATATATCTTATTCATTGGGACACTATTAGAATATATATTATATTATTTGTATACTTAATTTCCCTGTATTGATTTTTTATTGGAATTATTGACTATTGAGTATTATGAATGATTAAAAAATGCAACCAGATGCTATTGACTGTTAAAACCATCACCCGAACACAATGTCTGTAATAATAATACCACATTTAATATATAATTATATATAAAATGAAATGTATTTTAAAAAAGTTTAAGGATAAATTATCTCTTATAACAGCCAAGGGTACAAACCTTAAATCAAATCGTACAAAATACAAATTTGTCGTGTATTTCAATATAAATTATAATATATACTAAGTTATTGTGTTAATACCTAGTTGATACTAATTAATATGTTTGTGTGTATGCTTTTGATATTTTGAATGTGTACTTCAGATTTCTCATATTTCTTATGGAAATAGTAAATATATTATATAGGTACGTAACGTCACCGTTTGTCGGCTAATTCCAAAAATCCCGTACACTTACGTCCGGGGTCAATGGTAAATAGTTAACAGTGTACTCATTTAGGCGCAGTTACGAACATATTTACAGCACTATGTAAATAATTTTTTTTTTTTTTATCACGTCACTCCTATACAAGTGGTGTATCATTATTATTATCGCCATCGTCGACAACGTAGTCCCACACCGATACAACGTATAGATAATATACATTTACTTACGCATATATTATTGTTATCCTCGACTATAATACATACGTATATTTAAGTTTCTTCGCTGAAACCGTTATACGCCGCTGCCGCCGCCCGTCATTGAAAACATAATCCTCTCACTCTGATGATAATAATAATAATAATAATAATAATAGTATACGTTCGAGGTCAGAGATCAACAATTATTATTATACCACTGCGCCAGTGGCATATTATAATAGTGCGCCTGTATTATATTAGTTGTATTATACAGTTGTGTGTGGCCGCAGTCGAATAATATACCGATGCGGCAGCTCTACCACGCAGACCACAATGCCTTGAATAGTGTCCAAGTGAAGACGACTCGCGTGTTCGTTTGACGTTTCGTAACCGTACACAAACGGCTGTATCATCGCGTAACGACCGCCGACTCGATATTTTATAACATCATCGTTGATAACACTTATTATTATTATCATTATAAGGTATAGTTTTACATATACAAACGTATTGATCACGTATCATCGAGCGCACTTATCGTTTCTCGTTTAAATTGGGTGTTACAGTGTGTAAAATTCCAACCGAACTGCCGCCATACGGTCCGCAAAACGGACGAAAACGATCCGAATCTACGCTGAACGGTTATAAACACCAGCACGGTATAATTTTTTAATCATACCGATTGACGTGGTTTTGTCACCCGTTGTTTAACAATATCTAAGTACTTGTTATTACGGAAAACACACAATAACGCGAAGATAGGTCTTGTACACCAATGCTGAAATATGTTGCTTATAAATATTAAATTATTAAAATACGCGTTTAGTATTTCGAATGCGGATAATATTCGTTATTATACATACATATAAGGTGCAAAACGCGCGTCGATACGGCCAAGATAAAAACGGCATTATTGTCTTGGGCGTTATTCTAAAAACAAACACGACACATAAACCACATGCACGCGTGCGCTATTGGTTTTTACATACTTCCACTCGGGTAGCGATAGCATGACGTATTTCGTTAAAGTCCTGCGTTTTTCTCATTTTTTCTCATTCTATTAATTTTGTCATTTATCATTATTATTATTTTTTCTAAAAGCCTCGATTCGATTTTTTCCACAGCAACCGGAGGTGCGTACAACAGCTTCGTGTCTCACGAATGTCATGTAGTCGACAGTAGATCCGTCACAACCGCACACATTGTACCAGTATACACGAATCAAGCATCCACGTATACCTCTACGAAAGTCCACCGATAAATCGCCCAGGTATGTCGTCCTTCGTCCAACGTTCAACGACGGTGCCGGTGTCACTCCTGTGGCTGCTGCTGCTCCAAGTCACCGTCTTTTGCGCGGTCCACGCCGCCACCAAGAGTCCGACCAAGACGTACACGGGATACAAGCTGAAACCGTCGTCGCTCCGCATGATCTACTACCACGACCAGACCATAGCCGTGGTCGAGATCGGCGAGGGCAAAACGCTCCTCAACTGCGAACTCATCGAAATCTAGTGAGTATATATTATTATTTATTATACACGTCGTAATAAAAACAAATAATGTACATATTATAAGGACGTTATTCGGTTTTATCGATAATATTGTACGCTTGAATTACAATATAATATATACATAAGTATAAACTAGAGTAATTATATTATTCAATCTTACTAGTATACGTATGTATACTGCAGTACATCACATTTTGTGTGTAACGAAGATATTAATTACTACTCAATTAAATACCATATTTATCCGTGAAATTATCTGACTATTCACAATGAATCAAAGTTTTATCATCATTATAGTCATGTTATAATGTTATATATATATTGAATAATATGGCATTTGATGTACTTAAGATTAGTGTTTTGTCAAAAAATATATTTTTTCAAATACTCTAAGCTGTGTACAACCAATTTTAATTTAAAATTTGATTTCTTTTTTATTTAATATAACGATTGTTAGCCACTTTTTTGCATTTTTTGACCACTGTGCGCTGCATAGCACAAGGCAATTGCGATGAAGTTATAATAATTAGGTTTTTAGAGCATCGAGTGCAGCGATTTTAATGATTTTTATTTTACGGAAAACGATTTATTTTTCAAGTGAGACAGCTGCGCTAAACAAAAAGAAAAAACCCGCTTCAGCAAATATAATTCTCACATAATATAACAGGAAAATATGTACGACACACATATGACTACCATATATACGTGTATTGCATATAATAGATAGGTATAACTAATAGTGATATTCCAAGCTTTATTTTATGTAATATGGAATTTCTTTTTAATTATTAAGCAATCTCGAATTCCAATGCTCTAAATAAGTTACTGTATAAATATTTATAAATTAAAACGTTAAAATGAATGCATACTGTTTGGTAAAACGTTACTTAAAAGTTACTATATAGTATATTAAAGTACACTATTGTTTACATAACGAAACCGAATTTCAATAATTTAATTCGTTAAACCAAACATACTTGATTATTACCAATATTTTTTTCCATCACGTGATTAGCCTCGACAAAAATTTATATGGGTATAAAAAAAATAAAAATAAAAATCAGTAATATCGATTGCGTATTATAATTATTGCTATTTTCCCATAGCTCCATTATTAATAACCAGGTACTATTGTTGGAAATCAAGTTTTTGATTTTTCAAAGTCTAACCTATATATCACGATATCTGCTGATTTCGAATTCGTGCAAGAATGCGATTAAATCTCGTTTGACCGTTCATCCTTATTATAGCCCAATGTTTTCGATCATAAGATTTTTAGAAAATGTCTACGGCCGATGTCACGATTATTACGCACCGGCGAACACCAGAAAAAATGAGAATGTCGTCTCGCCGCATAGTTTAACGTTTTCCGGTGAAGAAGAAGAAAACTCTCCAGTCTCCGCGGTAACGTTTCCCTACGCATAACTCTGTGCCGCGTCTGCGGCGATTAGATCCTATTAATGTACCTACAGTATATTTGCTACGACGTCTGATAACTGATTCTCGCTCAGATCGTAAGACTACGATCGACAAGCACAAACCTTATTCTCCTGATTAGAAGTAATTATAATATATTTGTGACCGTTCAATGCCAGCGCACCTGTAGCGCGCGATGGTAGAATCAACAAAGGAAGGAATAATTAATGATAATAATTTCAAAAATATAAAAACTTCTCGCGGTAAGAATAGATGGCATAATGAAGCTCAGGAAGTGCGAGAGAAAAATAGTGAGAAAGAGAGATTTTGCGGCAGTGGTTGTACTAGGACCGCGGTGTATAGTAAGTAATCGTGTTCATGAGGTTTTGTTCGTTCCAACACGACGGCGACAATAGGAATTTTAAGCAATGCGAAACATTATATTATAATTTATTAATCATGTGGACGTGCACGAACACCTGTATAGGTGACAAATAAGTAAAACACGACGGACAGACGTTATTTACACGAAGGTCGAAGCCATTTTGTCCAGACAACCGGCTGGTCCGAATATTATAGATGCGTCTACGGACGGCGCCTCTGACCGGGAATCAGGGCCGCGCACGTTTCGGACTTGACGATTTTTTGGCACTGAGATTCAACAATATATAAATGCATTCTAAACAACATGTTGCTTAGTGATTGTACATAGTAGCATTGGCGTCTAACCGTGTAGATAATATTCATTTATCGTGCTCATGACATCACATGATTAATATAAATTGGTTTGTCGTCGAGTCCATATTTTTTTCGACCTCACATGTGTAATGTATTACTACGTGTACAATCACCTATTTATCCACTGTATGAAGTCCATTCGTTGACCGGAAGTTACCAACAATAGAATAATTGTCGCACTTGAATAAGAAATATATAGGTTTAACCCCCCCCCCCCGAAACTGTTCACCTTTTTCCAATCGGTGTGCGAACGAACTGCATCCCATATGTCACATATAAATATAAATCTAAGTAAATATAAGTTTATGTATAAGTCATGACATATAAGTACAGTTTAAATAAAAATATAATTTTATTTTCACTCGAAGACTTCATTTTCGGGAGATTATTTACAACAAAAATTAAGTAGGTATCAAATTGAGAACGTGAATCCAAGTAATCGAAAATAATATGTTACCAGGTATCGCAACGAATATTTTCCTTGACATAATTTTTTCAGCAACGTGCATGTAATATTATATTATACAAAAGTTTTACTTTAAAGTTCATAATAAGCAAATTGACTTTACGAATTTTTCACAAATATTTACTTAGCGATAAATAACTACCTGTAGGCCGTAGTGTATTGTGTATATCTATCAATCTCTTTATCGATTTCAAACTAATTCTACTGTTGTATAAATCACCACATATTCCAGAAAAAATATATAACAATTCGTGATAAGTGGCTATACGCCTATACGAGTAATGTATTTGATAAAGAATACCATATTATTCAGAATATGGGAAGATTGTTTAACATAGAACAATTTATGTGCAGCTAAAGAGACTCGCGTGCATTTGAATTTATCTTGTCCGACATCATATATGCAAGATGCATTACACATGAACAACATTATGCACGTCTGTAAGAACTGCAATCAATTCCGACACTTTACCTGTTAAATACGTATATAATGTTTTTTTTTTTTTCAAAATATAATGCCACTAAAAAAATGTTTCGCTCGTCGTACAAACTGGACTGACGTCCCTATAATATCGTATTATTTAAATTTCACGATTAACACCTAGTAAATAACATAATATCGTACATATAAGCAGACGATCACCTCATGGCTGTTCGATTTGTTTGACCCGTAATGGTGATTGTCGATCTTACCATGTACTATATATTATAATATATTACGAAAATGCGCAGTAGTCCCATTAAACTATTAGTGTATAATCGCATCTATGAAAAACTAAAATAGAGCAAGCTGAATCAACAAAAACCGGTTATGATGTGTATTGCGTGTTGTTTGTGGACATTTCAAAATCCGTGGACCAAGACGTGGTTATTTATGCATGTATTCATGATCCAAGTGTTGCCGCCTGTCACGCATTTCTACATAAAAACAAAATGTATATAATAATGAAAATGTGTTTAAATTTATAATAAATGTGTAATAAATGTTATTAATTTGTTTAGACAAAATATTGCTTAATTGTAAAACAGAAAGTTGTATACGCATAAATTAATTATATTAAATTGATAAAAACTTACCTACAAGTTAAACTTTGTACGTATTCAACTCCTGTTTTTTTGTAATTGCTTCATTTGTTCTCTAATCTAAGACTTCATTAGTATGATCTTCGTTTCCAATCGTGGATTCAACTGGTATTTTGGTATATCTTTCATTTTTACCAGGACTTAAGTAGTACCTATATCATTTTATTCTCGTTCATAAATGGGACTCCATTCGTTTTCGGCGTGTTTGAGAAAGCTGTAAATGTCCAAAACCGAAACGGCGAAACATGATACAAAAATGTGAATCATGTAATATTGTTTCCCGTATTTTAACATGGAATTAACTGCTAAAAATGTTGTGCTTGTATTCTACCTAAAATAATGACTTGATTAATTAAAAACTAACCACATTAAAAATACATGAAGTATAATATAAATTATGAATATATATTTTTAAAAGTTATAAAGTTGTATTATTCTTTTTTTTTAGCTGATGTTGGTGTGTACCTAATAAACTCATGCCAAAATTTATTGGTAAATGTTTGTATCATATAAAATTGCTATAATTATTATTATTATTATAGTGAATATTTCAAAAAGATTGAGTCACTCTTGACTTCTTCAGTAATATTGGACAACAAAATCTAGCTAAACGATTTTCCTCGAAATGTTTAATTGCAGTAAATATAAAAATTTCTATAATTTATTCTACCAGTTCTGAAATGTACAGGAACTCATAAAAATGAAAAGATAAAATAAAAAAACTGGTAATCACAAACGACGCAAACTATGTTTAGGTAGAAATAGGTATACTATATTTTTAGCAGACTGGGATTTTCTCAAACTAAAGCAAGAAAAATTATTTTAATTATTGGTTTAGCAATAGATACTCTATAACAAGCAATTAATTTATGTTACCAGGATTAAAAACTGAATACATTCTTAGTTTTTTTTTTACCAAAGTTGCATACACAAACGAAAACAATAGACCGTGACCGCATAGCAAGGTCATAGTAACTAGTAATGAATATTAGAAAAAAATGTGCAATATTATCTGCCATGCGTTATTTGATTGTATACGAATGACTTTAGAGGTAAACAATAATAATAATGCTATAAATTTCACTCTTATTTCAAATAAACGTAGTTTTAACGTTACTTAATGTTTCTTGACATTCTTTACTAACGGTGTGTATGTTATATTTATATGAATTATTATGATTAGGTTATAAATATAAATAATTCTTGTAATTTATAAATTAGTAAAATCTATTTCAGTTTACTTGTAAGTTATAATACATGTGGAAAATATATTTTTTTATAGTAACGATGATGAAGGCAAAGTAATGCTAAGAAATTTAACAAGGATCAATAAACCGTTGCCGATCAATTTGATGCAAATGATGAATCTAATAAGCCAATGCGATCTGTTAGACCCACACCAAGTGAATCCAGAAGAAGTGAGATTGCGCTCGATCGGTTCTTCCGGTGGTGAAACGGATTCTAACGGAATTCAAACGACTACACCCAACTCGCTGTACTCGGGAATACTGCCAGGTAAATATTATAATGTACTGTTTATAATATCATGTTAATTTACCAATACATACACTATACACACATATACATATAAGTATGGAGAATGATATAATCGTGTTGTTAACAATGTTAGAAATAAAATTATTTTGTCTTATCTTAATCTTGAGTTTACCTTAAAATCCAGTTATGACATGACTATTTATGTAGGTATTAGTAAAAATGTAAAATATTTCTAAACCAGCTGTAAAATAAACCATGTTAATGGGTTTTGACATAAACTGAATCATTTGTCCCATATGACATTGATTAAAACAGTTCTTAATTTGTACTGAATTCCCCTGCCTCAAGGTGTCTATCATATATTATAGCAATATGTAATGTATAGTCATCGTCCTCCATGGGCCGTCGGCCGTCGTACGATTTTACACATTAAATATTTGATAAGTTGTGTTAGTTAATTATTTGTATAATTAATACATATATTAATACATGATAATGTAAAATATATGTTTAATAATATATAATAGTTGGCTGTACTGAACAATTTCACAACTAAGACATTATGCATTTTAACTTGTGAATGCAAAGCAATTTTTATTCATTGAACTTCATAACGCATATGGGTACGTTTTAATTTTGTACAGCTATTGAAAAACGTTTGTGTAGTGAATGCGTTTTAACTTCAGAACCGTTTTGACTACATCATATAAACGTATTTACTTTCTACTAACGCGTAACGCCTGTTAACCAAAATGAATACTAACTTATTATACTAACATATTGTACTGATTTTCTAATATTCGTCGCAACGAATATTTGTTCATACGTATAATACCATGAATTGGTACCGATGCCTAGGAAGGGAACTTTGTAAAACATCAGTTTTCTTAAAATTGTATGTAGTTCACAATGATTCAAATCGACGTTTTCATAATTTTACCGTAGAACTTATAATTTTTTTTTTCTCCAAATGGCCATTACATACTTACCTACTTTATACTTATTTATAATTTCCCGTATATTTGCCGCAAATTTTTGTCCTTAAAAGTCAATTAGGATTTAGGGTAGGTGCTACGCCTTGCAATTGCAATATATTGATTATGTACTTATCTATAAATCATAATAATAGTATGATAACTAATAAATAATACCCTATTTATAGAGATTAGTAGCTTGATGTTAGTGATTTTGAAGTAGGTATCTTTTTATTTTTTCTGCTTTAAATTAAATTAATTATATTGAAATCAAACATTTTATATGTTATCATTTAAAAAAAATAAAATCATAAATAAAAATTAGGTATGAAAAAGAACTGCAAAAAATGTAGGTTGAACTACGTTACAAAAATAATATTATAAGTAGTTACTAGTTACCTATAGTTTAACATCAGACGTCGGTAGACCGTTTGGATTCGTTTTCACTTTCGATTTTCGAAATCTACTAATCACGCTCATTAATATGTTATATTGTATCTTACAGTCATACACAAAGTTAGGTATCCGTCACAGAGTAGTCCTTTGTTTTTTTATAATAATATATTAACAACACCGTGTTGATGTATCGATTAACGCTAATAAGTATCCGTATAGCTTTGTCTTTATAGCTTTGTCAATCACATAATGTATTATAAAAACATATGCTGTTTGTAAACGTGTAATTTTAAAATCTATAATTACTAATTAGTATGTACTATGTAGTGTATGTAGTGGTGGAGAAGCGTTTAGATTGATACGTCGTAGTCGTCGTGCATCCGCAGACGCAATAACTAATCACAGTAGTGGGTATACCTACGTATGTTGCAAAAGTGCAAAAGTGGACTACAGCGGAGTGTTCTCCGATCTTGTCGTCGAGAACAATAAACTTCTAGATTTCAGTTGATTACGCTTAATCTACGTCGTAAATCGTAACTATTGACTAGCTGTTGATAAATAAACAGTAATATTAATTATGATATAAGCCCGCAGTTATTAACCCATGTGATTAGTAAAAACGTAATATGGTCCATCAAACTGCAGTCGAGCGATATTTATTATTTTCTGATACAATTACACACCTACTTGTAATAAATGTATAATAGATACATGATTAGATTGTATTACACTGTAGTAGCCAGTAGGTGTTGATGGTTAACGTGCAGCAACCGTAACACAATTAAATTCGCTGATGTCTACACGCAATATTAATTAACCTGCAAGTTATGATGTGCGCATAACAACACAACCAACTTCAAAGCATATAATATTAATATATAGTATATAGTATGTACCTATTGTGTAGATCGCGAACCTGTTTTGATATCTTACCATTTTATGTCCATCATAATATTATGAAGTTACTATCTAATCATCTGCTCACGGCACTGCGGTAGTTTTATGGACAATTGTATTCGAATGATGATAAAATTCGTTTCGAATTATCAAAATCGATATAATATTGAACGAAAAAATGTCATTTCTAACGTAAATGTAAGCATGTAATACTAAACAAAATCCTTGGGTAGGTGGTATGACAAAATAATCATTTGTGTGATTGTTATATAATGACGATCATAAACGCTCATAAGAAAAACAAATAGCGTCTTAAACAGAAAAAATATAAATATGACCTTATAATAAAAATAAATTGGTTTTTTATTAATGCTTTATAATTTTTTTTTTTTTTTTAATCACCTGAAACAAAATTATATTCAAAAAGGTCAAAAAGTAACCACAACAAAAAATAAATTGTTCAAATTGGTTAGGTAAAACATGCATTTTAATAATATAACTACCATTAATTCAGAACATATTATATTAATTTAATATTGAATAAATTCATAAAAGGTTTATTCTTTTCATCTAACACATCATTAACGTCCACCATCTTCATCATCATAGGTATACCGTCATTATTAGTAGCAGACGTATAGTCATCATTATCATTATTATCCCTGACGTCATCACTCTTAAATTCGTAACAACCATTTGTTATTCTCATAATAATCGTTATTTTCCAATGAACTTTCGTCAAACGGTCAAACGAACTTTTATCAGATAGACTACTTCTTTCTTCGTCAGATTTATCGACATTATATACTCAACTTTTTTCTGTCGTGTTCCCTTTATATTTTAAAAATATAACTATAACAGTTGTTCATTTTCATTTTTCGGGTACCAATAATGCATTTTTTAATCATTAAAAATAAAGTGTTTTTGCTGTGGTAATTTTTAATTTAAATAAGATTTTTAAGCTTTTGTAGAATTTCGTATTATATACATGATTATATATACGTATTATATATATATATGGATATTCCATGTAGAGTGTTTAATTTGACAGTGACAATGTATTAAGTGTTATACTGTTATATAATATTCTAAATCAAATTACGAACAATTGTGATGGTATTATGGTATTTTTTATTAATACTTAAAGTAAATCAATACTAACTACTAAGTACCTACAATAAATATTGTAAAACGTAGATGAAAATACCAGATAGAGTATCTTTGCTGAATTTCTGGATTCATTTATCTTTGGTATTGATCCCTTATATATATACGCGGCTGAATCGCTTCCTTATTGGGTTGTTATAAGATACGTAAAAAAACGTGTATATGTAGATTATACTCTGGAAATGAATAAGTATTTTGATACTTGTATTATTATTAATAATAATATATTTTATAATTGAACCAAAATTATTTTCTAAAACACAACTACCCACAATAATAAAGTGTATATTGTACAGTACATAATGAAATTACGTTTAATTATTATCACGTTCTTGAATTTTATCAGGTACAAAATGGTGTGGTAGCGGTGATTTAGCGACGACATTTTTTGATTTGGGACCAGAAGTGAAACTGGATATGTGTTGTAGGACACACGATCTATGTCCATCAAAAGTTAGATCGTATGCTACTAGATACAATATTACCAACAACTCAATGTACACAAAGTAAGAATTCGCTTGTTATAGAAAATATTATGATACAATCATGGAGGTAGGTAACAAAAAAGACCCCTTCCCCCAAACTTGGAACTCAAAATTATAATAAAATGAATATTGTATGTAATTAACTGTATGTATTATACACGACTATAAATAATATATTATACCTATAGTAGACTCACAATCAAAAATGTTCTAATCATTAAATTTATTATTATATAAAATGTAATAAATTTAATTCGGGTTTAAATTTTTACAGAGACGAACTAATATTTTTGGTATATTTATTATTTAAGTGTAAGAAAATTATAAAACAATTTATTTATATTTTCCATTCAAATGTATTCAAGTTTCATTTCTAATTGTATCTCGTAAATTAATTATGTTGATATTGTTGGTTACAATATATATTTTACCTACGGAATTTGGTTAATTATTCAGTAAACAAAATGCTTTTTCTCATAACTATTAGCTATTGTTTTGAATACGATATAATTTGATATTTTCAAAATTAAATAGTAACATGTTCACCTGACCGAACAGTCTATAGAAAAAAGGACAATTAGTCCATAATAATTCTTTAATAAAATAATATTATACAAGATATTGTATGAAAATCTAAAAAATGATTAATTTATCGCTGTTATAAAACTCATTCGCGTATAAACAATAAAGAAAATATATAATAGACTGCCTTTCATAAAAATAATATAACACATAAAATTAATAGCATATATGCATTGTTTTATAATAAATATTTAACCATTATGTTTTATTTCTTAGATCTCATTGTGTTTGTGACAAAACATTTTTCAACTGCTTGAAAAAGGCCAATCATCCAACAGGAGATCTCATGGGAAGCATATACTTCAATATACTTCGAGTACCATGCGTTGATGAAAAAGACGGGAAAACAGTATTTAAATTGCCACCTCAATATTAGTTGTACTTGTATATTAGAGAATAAAAATTATATATGTTATTAATTCGATATAATACTTATGTTTATACCTGTACCTATAAAAATAGTAACAAATATAAATTGTACATTGCAACAATTAAATAAGTAATACTGTCATAGTATTGATAATTATAGTTTTAATATATTTCAACATGTTAATTTTATAATTAAAAATACTCTATACATTTATTTTTAAAAATATTTGTGATTCATTTTTGTATTTTTTCTGATATTTTTAATTATAATGGTCTTCTATAAAAGTAAATAAAATGAGTATTAAGAGTCATATTATAAATTAAAATTACGAATAAAAATAAGCAATAGTTGAAAAATTAATTAATGCTATAAGGAATTGGCTATATTTTTTTATTTAAATAATAATAAATAACTTTGGTGTGATTTCGACAAATTTGGCATTAATATAAGCTTTTTAATTAAATGTCAATCAGGATAAGATTGTAGAATATAAATTACATGTTTGAGCTTAAAAACACAATTATTATAGAATTTATTTTTTATTTTAAGAACGTCAACAAATTGTATGTAAAATAAAAAGAAACCGTTTATAGGGTATCGCAAAGTTTCGCATGGCAATTAAACTATATCATGATATAGTTTAGTTGATATCACTTACGTCAGACTTTCATTTTTTATAAAACTGCAGTTGGTTCAAATATTTTTCGCTACAATTTAGGTATATTAATTAACCTATTAAGCTTGATGTTTAATGCTTTGTGCAATTTTGCAAATTTGTACACCCTAGTGTAAAAATGTTGAACCTTAAGTAAAAATAGAAAAAAAGTTTTATGAATTTTCAACTACAAAATAACTTGCAAATTATCGAGATTTTAACATATTTTATACAAATATCAACTTTATGGGATTAAATATTCTTTATCGGTATTTCAAAAAAAGAAACCTAGAAAAATTGAAAATTCAAATGGTCAATAAATAAGTCAAAAAATTTCAAAAAACCTCGATAACGTTACCATGTATAGAAAATAGTAATCTTAGTTTGGTGAAAATTTGATGTGTATGCGGTTTTTCGTTTTTGAGTTGGAGCGTTTTTAAAAAAAGGAGTTAGTCAAAATGTGGTGTTGCGAAAAATTCGTTTTGACAAAATAGTTTTTTTTTACACTTTTAAAAGTATTCAAAAAGTTTCATTTTTGACTTGTCCAAGTACCATCTACACACATTTTCCTTTCAGAAAAGTTACTGTTTAAGAAAATCGTAGGCTTTTTACTACCAAAAAAGGTGTCGTTAGACACAAAAAAAAAAAGAAAACACACTTCATTGTAAAACCAATAGACTTTGTCACTCCATTCAGAATCTAAAAAAAACACACATCATTGTAAAACCAATAGATTCCATCACTCCGTTCAGAATCTAAAAATAAAAACCAATATATCGTATTAACAGTTGTAAATACAAACGATAAACCTATATGATTTATCAGACCTTATCAGAATGTAACTTCAGGATTGACTCATACTTAATACGAGTTTAAGCAATGTATTTTCCGTATACATCAGAAAACGAAAGTTTGGTAAATTAATCTATAGGTATATAAAACATAATCATTTATTCCATCTTCTAAACTTTATGAGACAATCACATGACAAAGTTTATGAGAATATAAAGTGTTCACTAACTGCACTGATGTTCTGTTTGACAGTATTTTATATTTAAATTTTAAATTTCATGCAATAGTATGCAAATTTCAAACAGTCATAAAATTTTTTCCTCCAAGTCCGGTAGAAATTTTTTTAAAGATTTTTGAAGAGTAGCTTATGGATATCTTAGTGTTAAAATTTTGAACCTTAAGTATGAACAGAATAATTTTATGAAATTTTATCTACAAAATAACTTGCAAATTAGCATGATTTTGACACATTTTATACAAATTTGAGCTTTATGGGCTTATAAAAAAAATTTGAGTTAAATGATCTCTGATATTTTTTAGTTACGATAAGTTTAACTTATTATTAACTTTATATTAAATTTTCAAGAGTTTTTGGTCAGCTAATTAAATTTTATAGGTGTTTAAAAAATTTTTTTTACAAAAGTCGAAAATTTAAATTGTTTATAAATAAGTCAAAATATGTCAAAATACTTTGAAAACTATATCATGTATATAAAACGCCAATATAAAGATTTGGTGAAAATTTCAAGTTGTTGCGGTTTTTCGTTTTTGAGTTAGAGCATTTAAAAAAATGTATTTTGTAGAAATGTGATTTTGCGTAAAATTTCCTGTTTTTTTGTAATTTTTTTATCGTTTTTTTCGATTTTTTTAAAAAGTTTTGAATAAGTTGTATTTTTGACTTGCCCAAGTATCATCTACATTGACTTTCCTTTCAGAAAAGTTGCTCTTTGAGAAAATGGAAGCATTTTTACTGTCCCAAAACGTGATGACAGACACAAAAAAAAAAAATAATAAATACACATCATTGTTAAACTAATAGATTCCATCACTCCGTTCAGAATCTAAAATGCAAAATTTTACCTATGTAAATTGATAATAAATAACAGAATTTCCTGTTTGCAGTTATAAATAAAATTCATAAGCCAATGTATCAGTAATTTGTAATATAATTTTGGAATCTAGTATTACGTAGGTATTAAAAATGACAACTCATCCGAATTTAGTCAATATATTTTCCTTATTCACGATATATATATATAACGGCAGTTTTGTGAATTAATTTATCTCATCAAATTAGTAAATTAGTAAAACAAAATCGTTCATTCTATTTTTAACCTTCAACCTTCGTGAAACAATCATATTAGAACATTGAATGTTGATAGTGCTGGTATTCTAATAGACGAATATATTCATATCTGGTAAGATTTTAAACATTTATTTTATCAATTCACTTATACTTTAGATGTGAATTCGCTTCTAAATTAAGTGTATAAAGATTCCTCAACAAAAATTAATGTTGGTTGTAAAGTTTATTTACTTACTAATATATTGAATTTAGAAACAATAAATACATTTTTCTTTACCTCACTTTAAGTTACAATAAAGAGATGAATACTTATCATATATAAATTTATTATTTCCATGTTCATGTAAACTACTTATTGTCCATTACATTTACTTAAATAATTAAATAACATGTTTGTCGGATTAGGGAAGGTACTCGTCGGTAACACTCAGCATATGTATGCATATAAATGTATTAATTAGATTCTTAGTAATAGAGATAAAATTAATACTTATTGAATATAAGGTAGATTGGAGATATCTGCACCATTTTATTTTAAATTTACGAGGTGGGAAGTTAGGTAGCTTACAAGAAGACTTACTTATAGACGATTTACATCTTCGATTTTTTTAAATTATTTTTTTTTAAAATACCGATAACAAAAATTTGGCTGTCCGAAAACACTTGAAAATTTAATACAAGGTTTATAATAAGTTAAACTTTTCGCAATTAAAATAAATTGAAAATCGTTTTTTACATGAAATATGTCAAAATTGCAATAATTTGCATGTTATTTTGTTATTGAAAGTTCATAAAACTTTATTTCTATTTAAACTTAAGGTTCAAAATTTAACACTTGGTTATCCATAAGTTATTCTAAAATTTTATGACCGTTTAAAATTTAAATTTTTACGAAATTGCATAATAATTTTTTAATATTTTAAATAAATTTTATATAGATTTTAAATATGTATTTGTAATAATTCAAAATATATAAGTCGCAAAACTCGAAATTTTTACCAGCTATTATGATTGGCTTTTTCATTCATTCATATTTTTTCAAAATATTATACTGATTTTTAAGCAACTTAGAGGCATTTGAAATATTCGATTTTTTGACATTTGTTTCTTGATAATTGTTAATAAAATAATTTTGGTAGTACAAAATAAATAAAAATTTAAAAGAAGATTCCACATTAGTTGTTTTTACTATCAATTTAAAATTATTCAAATCCATAGTCCTATATATTTTTGATAAGCGTTTGAAATGAATTCTCCTATTTCACATCATTTTGAATTCGTCAATCACCGTGTCAATGTTAAAACTAGATGTTAATTCTGATTCAGTAAACTGTAAACATTAATAATAAACTATTAAGCCGGTCATGTTGCATAGTACTCCTTAATTTATTTTTTACTATTGTTTACTGCTAGTACAAGATCCATGTTTGGCGACTATAATAAAGAACTTGTCTTTAATATTATGTTTAATATAGGATTCAATAAATCTTTCTTTCTTCAAAACCCATTCCTTTTGCACACATTTCTGGAACACTCTTACTTTCACAAATTTCTTCTATGATGGCTAAAAGCAAAATTTCATAGTTATTAAGCATTGATTTCACTGCTTCTGCTCGACACGCCCAGCGAGTAATAAAACACGACTTTAATGTAAGTAACTTAATTCCTACATCTTTAGAAAATAATAATCATTTATTATAGTCATAGTACCCACAAAATATATTTTAAATTATATTTCACAATCATGAAAAATAAAATTTTAATGATTTCTACGGGCTTATTAAAATATATATAGACAATTTACTATGCTCTCAAAAAAGTTCCGGTCGAGCCAGGGCACGCCCGGCTCGCCCCGTGCGCACGCCTATGATTGTAATAAAAGTACCTATTTCAGACCAACATGCCGCTGTACGCAACTGCCAACCCATTATAATTGAAAAATAAATTAATCGTTTCAAAATAAAATATACTATTTACAATATTTATAAATAACAATGTATATGTATTATATTCTAGACCAACATAATATCTTCCCCGATCAGAATCGTTATTCGTATACAAAGATACCTATCATTGCATTCAAATTTAACAAATCCATTGTAATGACCTATCCTATGAACGAGGTGCACTCCAACCTCAATTGTACAGCAGAGCAAGACCCATCCAGTTCTTTTTAAGTGGTTTTACAATTATGTGAGTTTTTCTTTTTTTTTTAGTATTTCTTTTTTGTGACTGTCATCACGTTCTGGGGCAGTAAAAATGATTCGATTTTCTTAAACAGCAACTTTTCTGAAAGGAAAATAAATGTAGATGGTATTTGGGCGTGTTAAAAATCCAACTTTTTCAATACTTCTCAAAAGGGTCGAAAAAAACGTTAAAAAAATTACGAAAAAACGGGAAATTTTACACAAAACCAGGTTTTGACAAAATACATTTTTTTAAAATGCTCTAACTCAAAAACGAAAAACCGCAACAACTTGAAATTTTCACCAAATCTTTATATTGGTGTTCTCTATACATGGTAAAGTTTTCAAAGTATTTTGACATATTTTGACTTATTTATAGACAGTTAAAATTTTCGATTTTTGTAAGTTTCTTTTTTTTTTTTGAAATATCTATTAAATTTATTTGGCTGTCCAAAAACTCGTTTATTATAAATTATACTTATCGTAACTAAAATTTATCGGAGATCATTTTCCTCAAATTTTTTTTATAAGCCCATAAATTTCAAATTTGTATAAAATATATTAAAATCGCGATGATTTGTAAGTTATTTTGTAGTTGAAAATTTATAGAAATTTTTCAATTTATACTTGAAATTTTAACACTGGGTTATTCATAAGTTAATCTTTTAAAAGTTATAAAACAATTTATACTAGACTTTAGAAAAAAAATATTATGACCGTTTGAAATTTAAACATTTACGAAATTGGATACTATTGCATTATATTTCAATTTAAATATAAAGTACTATATTATTATACACCCATTTTAAACCAACATATCATCTCTGTTCAGAATCGTTATTCGTATACAATGATACCTATCATTGCATTCAAATTTAACAAATCCATTGTAATAATAACCTATCCTATAAACGAGATGCACTACAACTGTACAGCAGAGCGAGACCCATCCGTTATTTTTTTGTTTTATATTATGTTGATGAGATTTATTTTTGTGATGAATTTGACGATATTTAAGGTAGATTCTTCATTGAGGGCTTCTTTAATATTGCGTGGGAGATTGTTAAGTGTTCGGGTTGGTTCATATATTATAAATAGTATAAATTACGAATAAAAATAAGCAATACCTAATTGCCAAATTAATTATTGAGCTATAAGGAATTTTATTTTTATTTAAATAATAATAAATAACTTTGGTGTGATCTCGACCAATTTGGTATTAATATATGCTTTTTAATTCAATGTTAACTAGGATAATATTGCAGATTGAAAATTACTTGTTTGAGAATATAAAATTCGATATATAAAAATATTCGGTGCAATCAATATATACAAATGCTCGACGGAATCGATAAACACCCAGAAAGGATATGTTTTTAGAAATTATTTTATATATACTGCTCTGAAAAGTCGAACTTTCAGTATTTCTCTAGTGTCGATTAGAAAGTGATAGTATATCACGCTATGTGGACGTCCCAAAACTAAATCATATATTTATATTTATATAATAGGCAGCATTTGCTACATACCACAACTACATACTACAATAATGCGGATGAACGGTCACTGCGTTTAAGTAATAATGATTGTTTATCGTACCTTGTGATACAATATTTAATGACCCTGTCCCATGCTATAAGAATATTAATAATTAACATTTGAGTCATAATTTGAAAGGATTCAAAAAGTTGGTATTTGCAACTTTTAAAGGTTATACCACTTGAAATCGATACAAAAAAGTCTCTTTTTTAAGACTGTTGTGGTAATAACTTAAACTTTTAATACACATTACAATATTATGATATTAAGTATATACTGTGGAAGATTTAACTGAAATGCCCGATTGTGCACATCCGAAATCGGTCACAAATACCCGTACCCAGTGATCGAATGGGAGGCGGCTGTGGTTTTCGTTCGACCGTCCATCCACGACCACTGCTGCAGGTGCCGACCACCGTAATCGTTCTCGCCGTCCGCGGTGGTGGCGATCAAGTGGTAATGGTCATCGTTCAACGACGGTGGTGAGCAGCGGCCGCGCCGGAACAATAACGTAGCCACGTCGTCGTGTTGCGGGTCGTCTCGGCCGGCACCGCCACCATCGCTGTCCACCGTCGAGGATCGCAGCGTTGCTGACGTGTGGCTACGGTGGCCGTCTGGGTGACGGCGCTGGTGATGATGGTGCCGGCGGTGGCCGTGGCGGCGGCGGTCGCCTACAGGTCGGGGGAACACGTCGGACTGGGTCTCCCAGCAGGGGGCTTGGGCGGCTTCGGGTGGCGGAACGATGCCCAACGGCAGGCAGCTGCCGTACGGTATGTAACCCTCCTCGGCGTGCGGCGTCTGCACGTACAGCCACTGCTCGTTCTTGAACACCGCGTTCACCACCATGCCCAACGGCAACGCCACCTCCGTCTGGTAATGGTCGTCCAACTGCGTCTGGTACAGCAGACATCCCGTGCACAGCACCATGGGTATGTTGCCCGGTCGGCCGATGGACGCCTGCAATTGGCGAACCGGTTAAGTATACGCAATACATATGGGCCGTGTAGGGTGGGTGGATTCAAGGAGGGGGAGGGAACGGGGGCCGAATGCCCCTCTCCTCACACCATTATCAATAAGTGTACCTTATGGTTACTTTACATATTCTTAAGTGAATTTAACATGATGAAAATGAAATTATCCATGGTTTAATTATCATGATAAAAATAGACTTATAATAATCATCAGCACAAATAGTATCTAATCTACGAGTGGATTCAATATCCGTGCCCAGCGTTATTTCCGCTGGACGCATTGGCAGAAAATCATATTATTTTATTAACCTACTCAATAATCGATCGATAACAAGAATAAAAAAGAACCGGATGGGCCTCGCTCTCGTACAGTTGGGGATAGAGTGCACCTCGTTTATAGGATAGGTCATTATTACAATGGATTTGTTAAATTTGAATGCAATGATAGATATCATTGTACACGAATAACGATTCTGAACGGAGATGATATATTGGTCTAAAATGAGTATATTATAATATAGTATTTTATATTTAAATTAAAATATAATGCAATAGTATGCAATTTTGTAAAAATTTAAATTTCAAACGGTCATAAATTTTCCTTAAAGTCCAGTAGAAATTGTTTTATAGCTTTTTGAAAAGTAACTTATGGATAACCCAGTGTTAAAATTTTAATCCTTAAGTATATACTGAAAAAATTTTATGAATTTTCAACAACAAAATAATTTGAAAATTATAATGATTTTGACACATTTTATACAAGTTTGAACTTAAAAAAAATAATCTATAAAAATATTTGAGTTAAACGATCTCCGATATTTTCTTGTTACTATAAGTTTAACTTATGATAAACCTTGTATTCAATTTTTAAGAGTTTTTGGACAGACAAATAAATTTTATAAATATTACAAAAAAAAACTTACAAAAACGAAAATTTAAATTGTCTATAAATAAGTCAAAATACTTTGAAAACTGTATCATGTATAAAAAACACCAATATAAAGATTTGGTGAAAATTTCAAGTGTTTGCGGTTTTTCGTTTTTGAGTTAGAGCATTTAAAAAAATGTATTTTGTCAAAACGTGGATTTGCATAAAATTTCCCGTTTTTTCGTAATTTTTTTATCGTTTTTTTCGACGCTTTTAAAAAGTATTGAAAAAGTTTTATTTTTAACAAGCCCAAGTACCATCTACATTCACTTTCCTTTCAGAAAAGTTACTGTTTAAGAAAATGAAGCATTTTTACTACCAAAAAAGGTTTCCTTAGACACAAAAAAAAAAACACACATCATTGTAAAATCAATAGATTCCATCACTCCGTTCAGAATCAAAAATAAAAATTTGGTGGAAACGAAAATCTATTTTTTTTGTGAAAACGACTGACGTCTAGAATGTAAGCGTAATTCAGTGATTGCGATTCGGCGATACGGATCGTTGCATTTCCATTGTCTGTTACTAGCCACTAGTAAGAGGATTTATACCCAGGATTTAACAGCGAAAAAATAAAAAAGTTTAAGTTTTGAGAAAGAAAAATTAATAATATGTAAATACCACCACAGGTATATGAATGAGTTTAATGATTATTTTATCAACTAAATAAATTCAAGATTTTATCATTCAATAATGTTAAAATTAAATTACATTAAAATATTAGTGTAATTATATTTTATTGTATAAGATTAAATTTTATTAATATTTTTCAATTTTTTTTTTTTTTTTGGGGGGGGGGGAGGGAAAGAGAGTAAACTATATTATAATTAAGGAAAACCGTTAAGTTATTTCCAGGAGCGCTATGGGTTCTCGTTATATACCTGTATTATGGGTGATGAGAATGGTGGTTCGGGTAAACGTACAAGATAAATATACCACATAAATAAAAATAAAATGTTTTGAGTTTCGAACTTTACAATTCCTAATTCCTATACAAATATGACAAAACTGCAAGCGTATTATTGCATCACGCGTATAATATAAACATTATAAAGTATTTAGTCATTACATTTGAGAGAAAATCGTCCAGATCAGTTATGCCATAGCCATAAGTCGGCTCGGGTTTGCCATAGTCTAATATATTGGAGTGTATGTGATTCCTCCTCCTCCTTTGAACATGGTTGGTGAACGTCCTTTTTCCTTGGTACTCGGACGACGTCGAACTAGCGTAAGATTTTCCCACGAGTATATTGGAATTTTCCCTTGAAAATCAAAATCAAACTTATAAATGTGATTACTTGGTTACGCACGTGCGAGAATATTTTGCGATAATTCACTAAAATGTTTCAATCCATAGTAGAATCGATAAATATTGCGTTAACCCAATATGCCCAGACATACTGAATCATATAGTAAATCGTCATGGTAACCAAAAGGCAAAAATGTATTTAAAAATGTTTGAAACTTGGTTAAGTTTCAGATAATATATCACGTAAATATGTGGATTGTTTGTATTTATATAGTTATATAATGATATTGTAAAACTCACGTTTCATGAGACCTTTGATTGGATTCTTGTTGAGAAGGGTCTTTTTTGTGTAGTACCCATGTTAATGTATCGTCGTGTTTTTTCGCAAGCAATGAACTTCGAAGTCCCATCAGTTTTGAATCCCATTAGGGGCGTCTTTACTTTTTTTAATTCCTAAATTAGGGCATAGAATTTCAACATGTTTGTACATTTTACTACATTTAAAGTATTTTAAATAACAATAAAAATAAATTGAAAAATTTGAATTTCATTTTTTTTTTAATTCATTAAGTTATAATAGGGTTTGTTTATGTGAGATATGTCATATACCTGTAGATGTATTTTCATCAAGTAGTTTTTAGTTCAACATTTGATTATTCTGGTATTTTAATGAACTGCCTATATTGAAAATACAACTTTCAGTTTTTTTCTTTTTTTTTATAACTACTTATAACTTTTCCAAAAACAATTCTTACAATAAGATTAGTAATATTAGTTATTATGCATTTAAATATTAGTAAATATTCGAGTTGTGAGTATTTAATATTTATTATCAATAAATATATCGTAATCCGAGCTTTGCTTAGAACTATTTTTCAAACGCGATATCTCATTACTTTCTGCGAATTTCAAGGTTCCAATATTCCTATGGTTACCCATTCGGTACCCACGTGTTGTTCACACTTTAAAGTCTGTTAAACAACCCCGTGCTCATTACGAGTATACTTGTGTAACCAGAATCCACAATAGTATTCTTTATCGCGTTTAGCGTTATAATATTATACACGAGATTTAACGTTTTTTTTGTCACACGATGACCATAGATCATGATATTGAACATCATATACGAGCACAACTATAGAGACAATTTTGAGGGGCGTGGGCTCAGCCACAATTCTGCCCATATAACCTTTCCGAAGTCGATTGATCATATTTTTTTAATAATATCATGGTGGGACTAAATTATACTTAGACGAATTAGAATTAAAAAAAAAAACTAAACGTATATATTAAGTATGCGTGAATATTGTTTACTCACCGACACATCGTAAGAAGAACAACTACCAAGACGGATACGACTACGGCGACCGGAGTTGGTCTTCGGCGGACGGTAATTACGAATGGACTGGGTTTCCTCGTTTGCGTTCGACTCGGGGCCCGGCATCGTGTCGGCTTCGACGGCGACGTCCGACGGTATTGCACGCGCGACCGTGATATTATTATTATTACTTAAATTTTTTATAATACGAAAAAAAAAAATACACACCGTTTTCGTATATTATATACAGACATCGCGCGTGTGTGTGTGTGTGTGTGTACGTTATCGACGCGGCTTTAATTGTTTGGGGGCGTCTTTGGTCAGGCACTGACTTCAAATACACTCAAACGAGAGAGGCGCGCGCGCGTCTGCCCAACAACGTTCCTCGTACGGTCTTCGGAGAAGAGGCGTGACTTGACCCGAGCTCCGGCGTGCCCTGCCCGAGCCGACCGTGGGAACGTGTTACAGGTGACCCCCGAGTGCACTGTGCCGTCTAGTACAAAATTCATAAACACACACGCGCGTAAAGCATATATAATATTCAAATTATAGGAGGAAAAAAAAATATGGAAACATACATGTACTGCAGTCCGTAATGGGGTATAATATAATATAATGTACAACGTGATGTTCTCCTCCTCCTTTTCCGTTTACTCCTTCTGCTCGTCCTTACAAAATAGGCGTTTGTTAATTATTATTATAAAAGGATCGTACCGAAAGCAGAAAACAAATCGGACGACCGACCGCATGGGGGTTACTGCAGTCGGGTGGTTGCCGACATTGGCGGTCCTATTTAATGGTACTACAATGGATACTATGTAAGTTGGTGTGACCAATATGGTTTCAAACGTCGTGAGCGTAACTTCATTTATTCGTACGATTTTGAGGACTCAAAGTGTATTCGTTAATTCAATAATATATTGTTCCAAGAACATAATTAATTTACCTATACTAATAATATACTATAATGACGTCTGATCCTCTCCCTAAAACCATTGTTTTGGACAAGTCACGGAGCGTATAAAGACGGTCGTTTTGCCAAAGTATCGCATATGGGAGGATCTATCAATATGATTTATTGATGAGAAATCGTGTGTATGTGTCGTGTGTGTATATGTATATGAAATCGATAAAGAACAACTTTTTGTTGTTAAAACTCCTAGCAAATAACATGTCATATTATGGTTTAAAGATTATATTAAACTTACTAACTGACATATAATTATTATATATAAATATATTAGTAATGATTTCTTTAAGACGTAAAGAATGTAAACACTGTGTTCTCAGTAAAACCTTTCTTTAGGAGTTTATATTTTCCATGTAGGTACTGTCTAAGAAATGGAGACGATTGTAAAATAGTTTTGCGCAATGTCCTACGGACAAATAATAATTAATACATCAGAAATAAATTTATTATACAGCGGGAAAACGAAGGTATATATTGTGCTCTTTAAGATTACTGTGTATTATCAATATTCAAAATAAACCCATTATCTTCCTGACTGCACTATAGTCTATAAGATACCTAGATTGACGATTCTCAGACGTGACAAGATACGAAAGTGTTAATTAAAAACTCTCTCGGGAGAGATCCTGCAACAACGTGGTAATATCCGGAACAAACGAGCTCGCGCGGCGCGTGTATGGATCTAAATATATGCGAGGCGATATATTATTATCATAATACACCAATATACATACGTATGTATAATGGTACACCGACATTATATTTTGCGGCACGAAAAACGTGCTGGACGTTTATAATTACAACGTATACATCATAGTACACGCGTCGTTATTGTATAATGGTCGGACCACGATGGACCCTCCTCCCCCACAGTGAACGCGTGCCGTTTTTTATACTCATCATCACGAACACCGGAATATTTTTACCGCCATACAGCAGACACGATATTCTCATTCTCGTTGCAGCGTTTAAAGTAAAAATAATGACAGAGCTAATGCGGACGATGCCAATCTGCCTAGGTATCCGGGTAGTTGGACTTATTAGGAAGAATGGGCGATACACATTTGTCTGAAAATGTTTTCACGACTGCGGTGATTTCCGTAAAAATTAAAGACCCGCGGCTTAAGTCTCCATAAAAGCATATCACTAGTACGCTATAGCTAGTCAATTTTCTCGAATACTCCTGACCAGTCACAATAATATAGTTTCCTCATTTAGTTTATTATTTTAGTATCTACGTATAATACACTAATACGTATGTGCAATTATCAGTGGCGTATTTTCAAATTTTTTGTGTGGGGGAGGTTTAAAAAATAGTTAAGTAAGTATATATAAAATATATATACACCTACAGTGCAAGTCATTTATACCTTTTTTTTTCTTCTGGGAAGGGGGGGGGTCAAGACTCGAGACCCCCCTCTGAAAATACGCCACTATATATATTTATAACCTGTCAAAGACGGTTTTATTCTTAACGAGACGTATGCACGCAGCATTCATAACCATCATATAATATTTTATACTCTCTTCACGACAAAACCACAATGTTATATACGAACCTGTATTTAACGACGTGTTATGATATTACCAAATACCAATCACTATTGATTATAAATACTAGTAATAATGTTTATAATTAATTATAATATATCACGGTTATGGTTTTATTTTTCTAAAATATTTTGATAGGAATAAGTAGGCAGTAATTGAATATAAATATTCTCACTATTAGAACATTATAAATACACTTTTTTTTAATCAACATTGAAATTTCCAACAGAAAATGAATTTATATAGTTTCTGTATTTTTATAATATTATTGTTATAGGTTTGGAAAATATAGGTCACATTTCCGATTCATCGTAATACACAATGTAATGAGATAATTTCGGTATTCAACAATCTAACTTGGGCAGCTAATAAAGGTGCTTTAGGTTCAACACATGCATTCGATGGAACTATAATATTCTTTGAAGTTGTCATGTACTTACAACATACTAGTGTAACGAATGCCAATTGGCCTCGGGTGCGTTGGTAATACCATGATTGGTCACGAAAACACGAAAGCGTCTTTGCATCACCCAAAGGCTCTTTTTTCAACGTTTCTGGACCGAATTTAGCGTTTGACCTTGGGACCAGTCGAAGTAAGGAGGATAGCTCGTCTATAATAGGTTAAAACTTAAATGTAGACATTAATAAGAGTATAATTTATAAAGTACTTATGTGAAAATGGAAAATACACAATCCGCGTGTAATTTATTATAATCTAAAAACTAGAAACAAGTAAATCATACTATCTATATATAATAAATGCCAAGATAAAATTGTCAGAACAAACAGTGTTAAACTTAACTTATAATATTAGTGTATAAGAATTTAGATGAGATATAATAGTTTATTGTTTGCTGTGGAATTTCTAATATTGCAAAAACACGAGTTGAACCGACAACTAAACGAACAAATTTTACATATTATTATATTTCATTGATTTTATCTGTTGTGCTCTACGGTGGTGTTTTATATAATATTACAATTTATAAGTAATAATACTAATAACATATTATAATTTATATATATACTCCCAATACTACAAGTACATTAAATCATGCAATTTGTAAAGTAAAAGTGTATCATGTAAAATAATTATGTTTAAGAGGTCGTTACAGTGCCCAAAAATCGACCGTAAAACATGTTTTCGTACTTCCAGTTTTGAATTTCCTCAGGCCTTGTTGGTCGTAGAGACACAATTTTGGTATCAAATTAATCTTGAGAAGTTTTAATAAAAATTCTTGGAATAGTTTTTCGAAATTTGATTTAAGAGAAATTTTACAAGCATTTGAAATTTACAAAAAGAACGTTTTTTTTTTTTTAAAAAAAAGAGAAATTCATTAATCAAAAATCTGCTTCAAGAACTTTTAAAAGAACTTTTCAAGATTATTTTGATACCAAAATTGTGTTTCTATGATCGAACATCGCATGCGTTTCACCTTTACTGTAACAGCCTCTTAATATCGTATGATTTTAGGTACACAAAATGATGTTGTCATAATGTTAAAATCTAGTTTAACCATAGCCAATATTATATAAATATGTGACCGTGTGACCGTAATCTTCTTCATGAGAACAAAGATACTGACTAAGTTACTAAGTTACTAAGTACTAACCTAACAAAGATATGTTGTTATTTTTCTCATATAGGTACCTTCTCGGTTTTCTGGAATAAAAAAAATAGTAGGTACCTATTTGGTATATAAATATTATTTTCATTAATTTCGAATTTGCACACATTATAATATTATGTAGGTACGAGGTACCTATATAAAGAATTTTGATTAAGTTTATATTTTTTAAAACAATAAAAAAAATAATGTACTGAAACATGAAAAAATCGTTTTGTTGCTAGGACTGCTAGGAAAAACGTTTTATAGTGATTAAACATCTTACCTAGGTAAATGGATAGAACCGATATTTTTGAATTATAACAAATAGGTATTTAAAATCGGTTGACAAAAAATCGTTATTTTATACAATTTTATAAAAATTTAAATTTCAAATGGTCATCATAATTTTTCCTTAAAGTCCGGTAGAAATTTTTTTAGTTTTTTGAAAAGTAACTTATGTTAAAGTTTTGAACCTTAAGTACAAACAGAAAAAATGTTATGAATTTTCAACTACAAAATAACTTGCAAATTATCGCGATTTTAACACATTTTATACAAATTTCAACTTTATGAGCTTATAAATTTTAAGTAAAACGATTTCCAATTTTATTAGTTGCGATAAGTATAACTTATAATGAACCTTGTATTAAATTTTCAAAAGTTTTTGGACAAATTTAAAAAAAAAAATCTTAGAAAAATGGAAAATTTTAATTGTCTATAAATAAGTCAAAAAATGTCAAAACACTTTGAAAACTTAACCATGCATAGAAAATGCCAATATAAACATTTGGTGAAAATTTCAAGTGTACGCGGGTTTTGTTTTTGAGTTAGAGAATTTTAAAAAAAATGTATTTTGTCAAAACGTAGTTTTGAGTAAAAATTTCCTATGTTTTCGTAATTTTTTATGGTTTTTTTTAACGTTTTTGAAAGGTACTGAAAAAGTTTGATTTTTGACTTGCCCTAGTGCTATCTACATTCACTTTTATTTCAGAAAAGTTGCCGTTTAAGAAAATCGAAGCATTATTACTGCCCAAAAAGGTATCGTCAGACACAAAAATAAATAAAAAATTTTAAAAAAAAACACATTGTAAAATCAATAGATTCCATCACTCCGTTCAAAATCTAAACTGAAAAGTCCGATAATGAATGTAAAATAATATATACATATTTGCAATGTAAAATTAGTAATGCCATTAGATGGGTGTTACACATTTTGTACCGCTATTTTTGTAGAATTGCGTATCACAGTTCAACGTTCTTATTTCAGAGTGTCCATGATTATAATAATGTTATCATATTATAGTATAATCACAGATTATATGAATATTCATATAATCTGGTATAATGCCGACGACGTACAGCAACAGCTGTGCGTCAATGAACAGTGTTTATAATAAATATTTAATATTATCAGTACACACTACACACTAAACAATAATAATAATGTCTACAATTCGTTTGTAACGCACCGGCATTGCGCACTTCAGTGTTCAGTGTTCAGTCTACCAGTCTCGGCAGCCGGCACTTGAGTAAGTCTTGGTCCAAACAATCTAATATTATTATTATTATCCCGTATTCCCGTACGTTGTTTGCAAACCGTATCTGCCGCAGTCACCGCCCTCCTGTCCTTTTCCGTTTTTCCGAACGATAATCGTCATTCACACCGTTTCATTCATTTTATTTCCTCCATCTACCGGCTTAGTATTCGTAAACGCATCGCCATGTTCAGCGTGTCGGCCGTACACTCGGCGTTCCATGACGCTCTGATCCAGGATGAAGACGTGGACATCAAAAACTACGTGATGGCCTACCAAGAACTTAGCAAGTAATTAACGTCTATTAAAATATAAAAAAAACGATGCAGCGACATTGTTGTTCGTTTGTTACCGTCCGCACTTCGAATCGGAACATAAGATCTCGCCGAACTCAATCCGTTGTGTCCACTTAAATGTGATTTTTAGAACCCCTCTTAAACCATAAATTAATTGAAACGATATGTGACCATCTCTCTACCAAGTACATCTTACGATTCAAATTTTAAAACGACTAGAGTTACCTACCAAAAACTGCATGCCACTAATTTTTTACGCAAAGTCTAGATCATAATGTAATTGTACAATAATTATAAGCTTCTTTTTGCTCGCAGATTTTGTGCTCAACTTGGCACTTTGTTTGGTTTCGTTGTCAATGACATTCAAGATAAAATCGATCGGCTAAACAACCTGATGGCCGATGATGAGAAAAATTTTTCTACAGTACAAAGCATGATACAATATGAAAAATCAAATGATATGGTGAAAGGCAATTCAGGCTGCATGACATTATTGAGACTGCACCGTGGACTCGGTAATGCATCTGATTTTTGTTAATTTTACTTTTCACCTTTTTACTAATACTGTTTAATCTTGTCTGTTTCAGAGTTCATCATTCTGTTTATGTCTAAACTGCTTCACCTAAAACCTTGTGAGAGTACAAAACACTCTGCTATAGAATCTTACAATCAGACATTAGCAAAATATCATTCTTGGTTTATACGTCATGGAGCTAGGATTGCTATGAATTTCCTGCCCTGTCAAAAAAATCTGTATTGTCAAGTGAGTATTTCATAGGGATTTTATTATTATTATACTATTCCTATATTTTTTTTTAAGTATAATATTTTAACTAAAATGGGTACATAAATTAAATCTACTTACTCTAAACTAATTACGGATTTTTGTATATTGTGAAACATTTTAAGCATGCAATCATTTAGAACAACATAATATCTGATATACATTATTCAGTACCTAAATATTTCAATAATAATTTAGATTCAATAAAGAAGCAAAAATTCATGAAATTTGTTAATATTATCATTCTTAGAACTGTCACTAAACCTGCTTACATAAATTCCAAAACCGTTCTTCGTTTGTTAATATTAGTCAATTATTTATGACAGAGGCTTCTAACCAGGGTACCGCAAAACTATTTGAAATATAATTTTTTTTTAAACAACTTGAAAAATATAGTACTGTAAGTAATAAAACAGACTATGCTCTATGTCTACTTATATTACTTTTGTTTATACTAAGGCTTGGATTTCAAATCTCGATATAAGCCTATAAATATCTTAAGGACACTTATATCCTATCTTTATGATTCTCTTACTTCCATTACTTTTGATTATTTTTGATTATGATTCTATTTAAGTTAAACCACTGTTTTATATTTTATATTCTATGTACCAATCAGTTACTAATACTATTATTTGTAATTTTATGATTTGTTATGATATTTAAAAAAATTGATTTGTGTAAAGCCATACAAAATAAATAAAATATAATACTAAGACTAAATAAAACCGAAGTTACAAAATATAAATTTAAAAAGGTACACAATATATTACTATTGCTTATAGTGTATAGGGCATACCCTAAGGTCTATACCTTAGGGTATTTCTGGATTTTTAGAATATATTAAAGTGTACTGTGAGTCAAAAAAGATTGGGAACCTGTGGCTTATGTTAAGGGGATGTAATATTTATAATGTATTTCCATTATCCTATTTCATGCAACAAATATTGTTTTGAACTAAAATTTTAATTAAAAATTAAAATATACTAATCTTTAATAATTATACATAATATTTTTTTAAATTTATTTCAGTGGAAAATTAAGTTTATTTGTTAGTATGTAGCAGTTTCTAAACTAAACAAACAAAGTAGTATTATTTATAATTAATTTACTTTATTTTCGTTTAGACTATTGGTGATGAATATGTTGAAGAAACATTAAACACAATGCCTGATATGATTTCCAAAGCGTCTACAGTTCATAAAAGAGTTAATACTCTGTTTTCAGACAACGACATTTTGAATTTACCCTGAAAAAGTGAAACCTGTAAGTTTGTACACGTTAACATACTTGTAATAAAAATGTACTTTAACATAATTTGTATTTCTTTTTGCAGGCACTTAATAATATGGTTAAAATAATATATATAAATATATATATATATATATTGGTTTTTATAGATACTCTGCTCAAATTCATAATAAAATCAGAACTTCTAGTAATTTCAAAATATAACACTATATTAACTGTCATTATCAACAGGAAGTCAACCAACTATAGTAGTGACCTAAGTTTTTTTTACAATGTTAGGTATGTATTAAGTATTAATTGTTTGGATCAAGTATTGAAACCAAACCCAAAACAACTAGTTGTGGAACCATTGTTGAACCTTTAATTTAATTTAATGAAATGCCGTAGCCTGCAAATTAAAGGTTATTTTCTATACTGAAATAAAATAATTATTTAAGTAATTTATACTTTTTTTGTTAATGATTGTTTTAAACAGAACTATTGTAATAGTTGATGTTTTCTTCAAGTTCTGGTACTGATTAATTCAATAGGTTCCTTTTCTTGGTTTGCATTTTATCTAAGTATATAGCTCAACATTACATTCCTGAATTAAGTAACAACTTTAATCTTCAACTGTCTCCAATTGTGGACTATGGTCTGTGATTTTATTATTTAATTATTGTATAAAAAAAATTGTTTTTCCTTTTTTACTCAATTTTATTGGATATTATATGATAATATATACTTACATTAGTAATTATTATTTTAACTACATATTTGCTGTCACTCGTTAAGTTTACCAATTTTATAGTGTTTTCTTTTTTAATAACAACAGTAAATTATGAGAGTTATTATATTAATGTAAATTAATTCATAGCATCATGAGTATCTTACTTTTTTTTGTTCTTTATTGATAATATAAAATATTATAGATTTAACCCAGTGTTTTTATTTTTGATCTATATATCTAGCTGTGAAATCTATTCTTTCAACATTTTGCAATGTTATACTTATTACTAGGGCTGTGAAGTTGAAGACCTAATAAATATTAAAAATGACCAAAAAAAAAAAATGCAAATATGATGTAAAAATGACAAAAAATGACCTAAAAAATTACAAATATTTGTTTTAAATTAACAAAAATACAATTTTTTTAAATATTTTAGTATAAAATTCTATATTAATTTATCAAAACTTACCAATTTATCAAAATATGACATAGAAATAACAAAATATGCCTTTAAAAATTTTAATTTAAATTTCAAAAATCAAAATCATTGCATACTAATCTTAGTCCATGGTAATTTTCAAGTTTTAAGTTATCGGCATAATGGTCAACAAGAAACAATAAGAAGTAAACTAGTGTAAAATCAGTTGAAATGACTTTAAATGTGGGAAAATGACTTAAAAATGTCAAAAATGACTTATAAAGTAAGAAACGCCAAAAAATGCAAAATAAAAATTAGTTATTTAGATTCACATGCTAATGAAATACATCTGTGGCCAGAAGAGCATCGTCTGAAATGTTCAAAAAAAAAAAATGCAAAAGCATCAACTTCCAAGCCCTACTTATAACTTATAAATATATTTTATTAATTTTTTAAAATAAAATTAAGTTAATTGTGCATATCTGAAGTGAATATTACTGAACTGAATTTTTGTTAATCTCACATATTGACTTGTGACAAGAAAATAGATAATTAAATCTTTAAGATTATAAAAAAATTGAAACTCAAGATTATAATAAATTAGGTACCATCAAACTTAAGAAATTTAATACTTCATAATATGCTATCAACATTATTTCAATTAATTAACTAGAAAAATACTTATTTAAATAATCATTTAATAAGTCAAAATAATTATTATTACTACAATTAAATAGAAATATCTAAAATCAAATGATAAACTAAAAGCATAAAACAATATGAGAGGAAGAGTATGAAACATATATTTTAAAAATACTCCCATGGCCCTTTACAATAAATAGTCATATATCATGGTAAACAGTCGGTATTTGAAACATTAATTTTATTGTATTCAAAGTTTAAACAATTTATACTTAAATCCTATTTAAACTCGTTACATTTTTTTTTTTTTCTTGAAAAGGCTTCAACAACTTAGGTTATTTCATTTTTTGGGGTTACATTTATTTGTGAATTGACAGGATGTTATTGTGTAATTAACACTTAATAATTATTAACAATTTTTCTTTAGAAATCTATTATAAGGGATATATATATAACAATTTCATCTTCAATGACCTTATTGAACAGTTATTAAAACAATTAAATATTTATAATCTAATTGACGTAATAATATATAATATTAAATTTGTCAATACCAATTATGGTACTTAGAGGAAAAAAAGTGGTGATCACCAACTCTTTCAAATGTCCCCGTAATATTGTTTATATAACTGTATGTTTCTAATGTAAAATTAATATATTACAGACAAATTAATTTTGGTAACATGAATAACTAAAAACATTAACTGAACAGTAACGGTATGGTAGAGTAATGGTACTTGATATTTTTGAAAATGAAAAATAATGCTTTCTATTTTTTCAAAAAGTTTCAAACATTATGTATAGTACACTCAAAATTACTCCAAATACATCTCAAAATTAAAATAAAAAACAAAATTGAATTTATTACCTACTCTGAATTGAGATCTAACAATTAACATTTATATTACTGACTGAATATTATATATCTGAATCCGATATCCCTACCATAGTACTATCGGTAACACTTAAAATATTGTTTTATTTAGTATTATAACTTATAAGTATCTTCCAGACATATTGCATTAGTTTCATAGAACTCATAATAATTATTAAACTGTTTGTTACAAGTATATAGTAGATACCTACCAAATGAGATACTTTCTCAAATGATTTGATTTGTGTCCTTATTGATTTATATATTATAGTATAAAATATCATATTGAAAATTAGAGTTTTAAGCATTATTTTAGAAGAATACTCTGTTCCTCGTCTCAGCAAAAGTCTACATATATTATTTTCATCAGCAGCTTCATTCGGTGACTGATGAAGTGATGACACATAATACGTATCTATGCAATTAAATTTACGTTCTTGGGAAACAAGTTACAAGTCTAGGTACAACTTTTTGTATAGGTATCTAAGTACATATATTATTAACCTATTACTTACTACTTATGTTTATTAATTTTGTTTCTGTAGAGTTAAATATGATGTAAGCAATAAGCGACAGAAAACAAATGATTTGACATCACGTACCTATAATAACGACTCACGAGGTCAATTCAAATAAAATACATTTGTGTTTTTTATGTTTTAATTCAGTAATTTATACACGGGCACCGCGCCGTGTCGACTCCGATGTCAATTATACCGTACGCGTACGAACGCGTCAATAATGTTGTCAAAATTAAACATAATAAGCCATCGTATGCTCATAGATTCGTATACATTTTAACTTGAAGTCGTTGTACTTACAAAGTTACAACTTAAACGTAATACGTAAACACATCATTTTCGTTTTAAAAGTCACAAAACCTCAAATAATTACTGTTTTTCACAGCTTAGTCTATCAACGAATTAGGTAATATAAAAATTAGGCTAAAAAGCAATTCTGAGAGTGATATTGATGACGGAGTAAATAATTTAACTAAAATGATGCACTCAAGTGACTCAATACAGGTAACATTCATCATTCAGGACACTTCGTTCAGTTGCCGAACCTAGAAAAAAAGAATTAAGTCCTCGCCGGGGAATGACGCACGAAGGGATGGAGAAAGATGATGACAACGCCGATTAATTTAATACAGTCGTGTACTTGTGTTGTTTGGTATAACTATTTAATATATATAATTTATATTTACTACATTTGACGAGTATCATAATTCACGCGTGCGTATATCAATTATCTATATACAAACCTACTGCAGTATATATAAAAGTACTTCATAGCTGCAGCTTATTAACATCGTAAATTTACATATTTGAAAGCAGTGGTTGTGCAATTGTTTTCATTTTTAATGTTAGCACCTAAATCCAAATAATTTACTAAAATTATGGTCTTACAGAGTTTGAAAATATATGTGAAAATATCAGTTATCAGTAACACCTAATATAGCCAACCATGAGAAAATATTTAAACATAAGAATGTGAATAAATAAATAATTTTTCAAATTCTATAAATCATCTCTTTTATATGCTATTTTTTTATAATATCCAAAATTTATAATTATGTAAAAAAAAAAAAATACTATTATAGTTTTTCTTGATAAATTGAGTGTTAATTTTAAAAAGTGTATTGACAGAATCTTAAAATCACTGTATTAACAGTAAATATTATTTAAAAAATAAAATATACTTCTATAACCATAAGCACAAATTACAGGTGGGTGAAAAGGATTTACAAATCTCTCCCAATGTGTTTGTAGATACATAAAGAGTACTAAGGAGATTAAATTATTCTTATTATTGTGACTGATACAATGATATAAATCTAAATGATAAACAAACAAAAAAAGACCATCAATACCTAAATTAACTTCTTCGTGATAGTTTGAACCCATTTCTGCTTATGGCTATGATACGACATATTCAGTTGTCATGTAAATTAGATGATTACATCTAATAGATCAATTTTAAAAACATTTATTTAGGATTCATGTTTTTTGTTTTTTGCTTTAAAATCTTGTAAAAATATAAATATGATTGGATTTCATTATATTAAGTTTTAATAATAAAATTATTATTAGAACTCAATTATACAATTGAAAAGTTTTCATAAAAACAATGTTGTATAATATATTGTAATCAGTCACATAAAACTTAAAGTTAAAGTATTTAAAGTAACTTAAATTATTTACATTTCACAAATATGAAAACATTTACAATTTTTTACCTCTTTATTTGTTTGAGGTTTTACTTTTTACCATATCCCTAAACTGAGTAAGAATTTTATTTTCTCTTTTTTGTCGTTCTTCCTTACTGAACATAGCCAATGCACGTTTTTCATCAGCTGAATAAATTTGATTTTCTTTACGAATACGTACAGCTTCCATACGTCTGTGTCGACTACCACTCATTACATATCCAACGGACTCATATGAAGCTATTTCATCAGATGTTAAACCTATTTCACCACGCCGAGGAATACGTTTACCATCTTGTACGTATGCTGCCATGGCTGCACCTTCACCGGGCAGTAAAGCACGGCCATATTCTTTATGTGTCAATGTCACATTAGGCTTAGGTAATGGTCCAACTGTATCATCGACAATTGATTCTACAGTAGCTAAATTACAAATTTTTCATTAATAAGACAATGAATAGTCATTAAAAACACAAATTTTACTCATTAACTTATACCTTTCTTTTCAATCCATTCATCACCTTCGCCATCACTACTTGACGAACTTGAACTGTCAGATGATACTTTTTTCTTTTTCTTTTTTTTATGCGACTCTTTGTGTTTTTTCACTTTCTTAGACTTTTTTGATTTCTATAAAACAAATGCTGTTTATCATAACTATTATATTAACCATTTTTTAAGATGTAAATCATAAACTATTACTTTTGATTTATCTTTTTGTTTCTTTCTCTTTTTATGCGATTTCACTGTATCAATTATAAGATTATTTTGATTCAAAGCTTTTTCTTCTTCTGAATCTAAACTGTAAATTACAATAACATATACAATTATTATTGAATGCAAATTAATTTGAATTTTAGTTTATTTATAGTTAAACAATGTGCATTGTCTTAATCACAAATAAGTTTTAATTGAAATCAATGAAATTTATGAGACTAAATTCAACTATTTTTCTTTCATCGATAATATGATTTTGAATTACACCTATAGAAAATTAAAAACCAATTAAATATCATGTTAATCATGAAGTATGGTCAAAAAATTTGTTCAGAAAACACATAATTTAATGTCTGAACATAGCATCCTTAGTAGATGACACTTAGTTCCATCCGTAAATCAAAAATTAGGGGTATATGAGCCAAGTGTATAATGCATGATCACAGAATAGAATAAATTCAATTCAAATATTTACATATGAATATTAGTATATAAGAGATAAGTTAATTAAATTTATAAAATACAATATGCTTAACTCGTTAAGAGGTTGTGGAGGTGATTTTTCCCATACTAATGGTACACCGACCAAACCAATATTTTCACGTTCTTTTCGGCGCCGATCATTATAGTTTGACATTCTTGAAAACTTAATATAATTCTGCTTTCTAACAGTTAATCTTTATCGTCATTGTGACAAAGTGGATATACCTACGAGGTGTCTCCACTTCGCTTATCAGTTACTTAAAAATCAAAATATGTACACCATTTGTGAGCACCACCAGGAGCGCTGACACCTGATGAGGTTTCATATATTTTAAATTTGAATATTTCTCTACAAGACTACAAATACGATGTATATTCATCTTTGTTCAAACAAGATGATAAATCTCCAAAAAGGTAAAAGAAAAAAGGCATTGAAACGGTAAATCAGGGAAAAAAATACCGTTAGTTAGAACTACTGAATCTTTGGGTATGAAATTTGGTCGGTAGTTTTGTTTTATGATGTACTAACTCACTAAGAAATGACAAAACGTAAGAACTTGAAATTTATCATAATGGTTCCTCTAATACTTTAGATGTGCAATAAGAAGGGATTTAAAAAATGTTAGCTCCGGTCAAGACTGTTCCATGCAAAGCCACGTAATTTAGCTACAGAGTTTCCTTATACAATGTAAGTATGTACTATGAAATTATTAAAAGAGGTTAGAAATTGTAAGAATGGAAAAAATGTACTTGAACTTGAATGTACTTGACAACGGGAAATATAGATTCATTTTATATTTATAGCTAATATCCGGCCAAGACTGCCCCGTGTGAAACCAGGTGACTTAGCTAGTAATTTATATACCAAAACCGTCTTACCATAGTAACAAAATTAAAAATATAAAATTCTACATTAATCCATTATCCCAGATAAAAACCATTTATCCAATATTAAAGTGTAAAATGTTTAACTATATTATATAACAACATTCACCCATCATCTTTTGTAGAAGCGTGATAAATTGGTATTAAAAGGTTATGAAGAAAGCTGGATAAAGTTCAATTTGGTTACAGGTAAAAACTTGTGAAGTAAAATATCGATGGTAACAATTACTTAAGACAAATGCACAATTTTTTTCAAACTAAATTATTATAAATTTATATTACATATTTATACCAACTGTTTTACTCCATTATAGTAAATTTTGTTATGATACTGTAAATTAATCATATTATTTATAAACACAGAATTGATATGTGATGTGTAGTAGG
Source organism: Chaitophorus viminalis (assembly GCA_025469195.1). Classification (NCBI taxonomy): domain Eukaryota; kingdom Metazoa; phylum Arthropoda; class Insecta; order Hemiptera; family Aphididae; genus Chaitophorus; species Chaitophorus viminalis. The sequence goes on along the minus strand of JAIPRK010000105.1, from coordinate 312,420 downwards.
TTGTCTAAAAAATGTCGTCTACAATTAATGTTTTCAATCTAATATCCAAAAAAAAAGCTTATTAATAATCATTCTATCCTTCTATTTATATAAATTATATTATTTAGTTTTAAGAGTTAGGTTGGGAAAAATTAATCTTACCATGAAACTTCATGCTTAGAACATAAATTATTTAATAATGTTATAAATAAGGTTCAGATATTTATGCAATTAAAATTTTTGTGGTATGTGTGCATATATGTACTGAAAATTACTAAATATGAATTTAAAATATGCACATAAACAGGAAATATTTTCATATGATTTTGATTTTTAATTTTTTTTTATAGTTTAATGTACAAAAAATCAAAAATAACTAAAACTGATAACTAACAATTTAAATCTAAACGCTACATCAATCATTTGAAAGCTAGATTATTATTTTGAAATAAATAATCTAAAAATATGTAGGTGTACACAAACCTAGCACCACAAATTATATTATAAAAAATAAATATAATCCGTGAATGCACCATATTATATTTAATAACATTAAATTCAATGATTGCAAAACATTACTATTTTGGATGATTATAACACTAAGAAATAAAACTAAAATGTGTGATCAAATCTTAATTAAGATTTTTTTCGTTTTTATTAGACCATACAAGAATACGTGTAATTTATATCGTATATAATGTTAAATTAAACAGCTAATATTTTCATATGATATCAATTTGTAAATTATTTGTTTGGGGCCCTTGTATGCTTAATGTGGGTCCAGATGTTAATGATTCCATACTCTTCATCATCAAATTTGTATTTAATATTTTCCATGTATTTTGGGCCTGAGGATCTTCTCTAAGTATAAATTGTTGTTCAAACATTCCTACCATTCTTCCAACACCTTGGTGTAGAGTACCTCCAATGTGAACTTTCACTAAACCATGCGATTCTTTTTTCCATTTAACATCACTTAAGTGAGGTGAAAAAAAAAGTTGGTGTTCTTTCTTAATTCCTGCTAAACTCTGCAGTAAAGACGCCGAATCTTCACATTTTTCATTAATTTCATCATTTCCTCCAAGAATCTTTAGAGACATAGTGCAGTTTTCATAGAAGTGACGACCATCCAGTTGATTTTTCCCAGGTAAACCGATATCATTAAATAATTCATAAAAATGTTTAGCGAACATCTCAATAAAATCCTCTAATAGTTCATTTTCACGATCTTTTCGAGATTTCGAATTATTAGGTGCTAAAGCAGTGGTTATTGGTGGTGTAGGCATCATTGACATCTATAAGAGAAAAATATTTGTTAGATCTTTTTTAAAGATAAACTGTTTTTTTAGTTTCTACAGTAAATAATTTGTGATCAATTTATAATTTTTAATTAACAAGCTGAGTAATCCGGGTTCAAATTGAGCAGTCTTGACCAGCGCATAGTTCTTAAGAAAAACTACCAGTGGCAGAAATAGGTTTTTTTTGGGGGATAGGATCAAGGTATAAATATTATACATTTTACAGTTAACACAATTATAAGAATCCTATAGATATTTTGACTGGTTTTGACAATAATTATTGTCATGTAAAAAGACTTATAGAAAATAGGGATTCATTTATATACATGTATAATATAAATAAAAGAGATATGAAATACAATTTTAATAATTTAATGAATTATTTTTAAAATTCACTAATATAATTTTAAGCCAATTTAATATTGAGAATATTATATATAATTATACCTAAATTCTAATAATGTTAGCATTTTATGTTAGATACTGGTTCATATGCTATTTATCACCTAATAAAGTATTCTACACATTATAACTGTATTATATTATAAGTAATTATGATAAATCAGTGACATTTATTTTTGATTAAAATTAAACCTTTGTGAAAATAATCTTTTAATTTAAATTAAACATGACTAATATAAAAATGATTTTACATAGTATTTACTCAAAGAGGAGAATTAACTATTAACAAAATATTATTATTATAAATGACTAAGTGTATTATACTATTATTAGTACAGAAAAATCAATGGATTCAGTTCTACCCATGAAGTCAGAAGATAGGTAATCAAAATAAATAAATAGTGACAACATAATTAAACATTTGAAATAATATAAATCACTATGCATACTTGTTGGATTTGTGGTTGACAAGGTTGATAATGCATCATGTTGTTATTTTGTGACAAAGCCATCATATTATTAGCAATTTGCATTTGTGCAGGCTGTATAGACATATATGAAGATTGTGTAGACATTTGTGCCGACTGTATAGGCATATATGAAGGTTGTGTAGACATTTGTGAAGGTTGTACAGGCAACTTACAATAATCTGGTTGACTTTCAACTAACATCTTGAAAGCCAAACACAAATCATTTTTCGTCATATCAGGTGTAGGCGCTAAGCCTTTGGAAATCAAAAACTTCAGCAGTGCAGTCATAGGTATTTTTTTACTCGAAAATATATGAGTGGATGATTGAGTCAGCAACAACATTTCAGCATCTAAAACATGGTAATATCATCACAGGTGTCACTAACAACAAAACCTATACACATAGACTATTGACATCGGATGTAACCATCATCATTTAAACATCATCTCATAATTTTGCACTAAAAGATCAAATTTGTATTACGAATCAAATTAACCCGTTGAAACTCCAGAAGTATTTTCATTACCTTCTCGAGATTGTACTGCAATTCCACCACCATGAAACACAGATCTGACGACATCGCACAGTTTTTTTGTGTCCAATCCGTCCAAGAATTCTTTTAACAGCCTCTTTTCGGTGTCAGTAGTCATCGTGTAACTACTAGTTAAGTAGTAACTACTAACTTTATAGTAAAGTTAGTAATAACCACGAATTAAGATACACTATAATATATTAATATAATAATATATATCTTAATTCGTGGTAATAACTAAAAGAAAGTTATCATTTAATATTTATCAACGTTGTTCGTGTGATAAGTCAAAATGTGATTTTTTTTTCTTGTTTGAACCGAGGTCCGAACGAGGACTACGTAAGCATTACTTTTTCCCAGTCCACAAAAATTAGGGTACTATAATTTAGTCATTGATTATTAATATTATAATATTAGTATTTAAAATCAATGTTAATAGTCTACTTTTTAGTCCATCACGCCGGCATCACAAATTACAGAATAAATTTATTACGTTAATGGTGCAGAACTATTGTCTAAGGCTAGAACTAGTGTACTATTCCCTGAGTTGTGTGATAAATCTGGCTGCACTGTGTACCAATAATTCTGGAGATAATCATTATTTTGATAATGGTTTAATAATGATAATAAAATACTGATTCCTACCACCAACACCGGGACCACGACTCGTCCAAGACGTATTTCACGAGTTCAATTTTCGATCAAAGTGTACACTTCTTAGCCATTGGATTAATTTTAACCGTTACAATATAGTAAGTAATAATTATGTCGAGTAATCGTTTTACTCCCAAAGGTTTTCCATCAGCTCCGCTCCAGAATGGTATCGGACGTTATATTTGTCAGTTGAAAAGAGTCACATTAAGATTTTGTAAAAGCAGTGGCTCCAGCCGGGGGATTCGTGATTTCATCGAAACCGAACTCGTCTCTTTTGCACAAGATAATCCAGGTACAGCTGTGTATTTGAAGCCTCGTCGTCACAAGTCACCATCATTTGTCGCTGAGTATTTGAATGGCCAACGTGAAGTAATCAGTTGCCATAACTTTACCTCACAGGAAATGATAAAGTGGTTAAATTTGTACACCACCCGATCAGGTATACCGTTGAAGAGGTACCTAAAAATGTGGCATACAGAATGCCCTTCCATACAAGGTGTATGGAGCCCGTTCACAAACATGGATCCAACACTTAACATTACACAGTTTCCATCTAAGAAGCTTTCAAGTCCTGTGTGGGAAGAGAAATCCGCCACTGAAGAATTATTAGAGAAAATAAAACAACAAAAAATCAGTGATGATAATGATGACAATGATACACCTACAAATCAAGCAGCCCAAGTTTAACCATACTTTTTAAAAAATTGTTAGTACCATGTAAAATAAAAATGTCACTTTAACATACTATTCTTTATTTTGTTTTATTTAGTATTTGTGCAAATATATTTTTAATTATATAGTATTTTATATTTTGTGTTATGTTTTATCTGCAAAATAAAGCATATAATCTACTTATATTTTAAACCTACTAATTTGTTATTCTAACAAATATCAATAGTTTAAATGTGTCAAACATAACATTAAATTAGATTTAATTAACTATTGAGTAGTTAAGCATTTTAGTTATACTATCATTTTAAATTTTGGATTTTGATGGAATTTTTTATTTATATATGTGTAAATGTGCTCGAAATACATATTTAAATGAAGTTATTAACTCAACTAATATGTAATATAGTATGGTTATGACTTATATAAGTATTATAAATAAGGAATGTTTATACATTTTATGAAATTCAATTAATTTTATATTGAATCATATTTTTACGTATTTTATATACTATTACAAAGCTTATTATTTAAATTTATTTATTAAGAATGATTTGAAATCATTTTAATATTATGAACACAGCCCACTGGTAAAAAATAAATTGTATTAGTATGTATAAAGGTGTTGGATTGGTTTCCAAAGACTGTCAAAGTTCTCTATAAAAGCCCCCAACAATATTGCAACTTTTTGGTTCATGTAAATCATTTAAAAAAGCAGAAAAACTTTTAAATAAAACTTTAATTTGGTACTTATTTAGTTAACATCCAAAACTTTCATGGCTTTAGAATGGTTTTAGAATTCTTACTATATTTATTTGTTGTTAATTGGTAAAATCAAAACATTTCAAAGTATTAAAATAATCACTATGTCTATATAGTATATGCTTTGGCCTTAGAATCTACTCTCTAGCGGCTGGCTTCTACAGTCTTGATACTATCTAGATGCTCTCCGTTGATTATAAAATATTTTATATTTTCTTAGGTATATTCTGTAAGCAATAAACTTATTAAATATTTACATTTTAAATAAATTATGACATTATATTAATGAGAAAAAAAAGTGTGTCAGTCTTTAATTTTTATAGAATATTTGAATAATGAAACAATATTTATAGTTAGTTTAATAAGTAAACTATCAGTTTAACTATGTACGGTCTTATTCGAGAAACTACTCGAATTGAAGCAAACCATGACTTAAGAGTAACGAATACACATATAAGCCTGTAACTATATTGATTTTCTTGAGGTAGGACCCCTAGGAATATGGTGTGACAATAGAAAGTGTACTGGATATTGGGCAATGACGAAGTGCGAATGGACTTTTAATATGTCTATAGATGTCATGGTTGAAATTTGGTTGAATTTATTCAACAGGCACATAAACGTTTTGTAAGTATTCTCAAGATCCTAAAATTTGCATTAATATGCACAAAACCGTAAAATATTATGCGACTTAAAAATATTTCATTGTATCTTTGTGATAGAGGCGGGGTTTAGTCTTATGTCATTGTTTATAGATATTCACCACGCCATCCACTCGTACCGGGTATAAAATACATATAATTATAATATTATATAAATAAAATATATCTACCTATCTGGCTCGCAGGTTATACATACGTAAATATTCGAAATTATTATATTAGGTATTTACGATATCTTATATTATCATCATTCCTGTAGCGTATTTTATTTAAACATTTTTCTTTCAATATATTACTTATTGATTTCAATTATAATTTTATCCAGTAAGTATACCTATCCGCTACTACACGTATAGTTATTAGAAACTGATGTAGTTGACTAGGTAGGTACCGTATATTTATAAATTATCATGCACTATAGTGATTAGACCTAAAATGTTAGGTAATAATTGCAAAATAATATTTTAGGGGAGTGAAAAACCTCGCAGAAGAGGTATCTGCCTTCCCCGTGCGCACATTTATAGTCCGTTATAAGCTCACAAGTCACATTAACTTATTAGGTTTGAAAGCTACTTAAGAACAGTGAAAATTTGAGAATGCCACCGGGAAGGTAAGAGGATAAAACCGATATAAAAAAGAACGGGTGGGCCTCGTTTTGCTATACAGTTGGGGGTGGAGTGTACCTCGTTTATAGGATAGGTCATTATTACAATGGATTTGTTAAATTTGAATGCATTGATAGATATCATTGTATACGAATAACGATTCTGAACGGAGTTAATATATTTGTCTAAAATGTGTATATAATAATATAGTATTTTATATTTAAATTGAATTATAATGCAATTTCGTAAAAATTTAAATTTAAAACAGTCATAAAATTTTTCCTCTTAAGTCTGGTTAAGTTTTTTTTAAATATTTTTGGAGGTAAGCTTATAGACAACCTAGTGTTAAAATTTTGAATCGTAAGTATAAACAGAAAAAAATTTATAAATTTTCAACTACAAAATAACTTGTAAATTATCGTGATTTTGACACATTTTATACAAATTTGAGCTTTATAAGCTTATAAAAAAAATTTGTGGGAAACGATCTCCGACATTTTTTAATGACAATAATTTTAACTTATTATAAACCTTGTATTAAATTTTCAAGAGTTTTCGGTCAGCCAATTACATTTTATAGATGTTTAAAAAAAAAAATTTTACAAAAATCGAAAATTTAAATTGTCTATAAATATGTCAAAATACTTTGAAAACTTAACCATGTATAGAGAACGCCAATATAAAGATTTGGTGAAAATTTCAAGTTGTTGCGGATTTTCGTTTTTGAGTTAGTGCATTTTAAAAAAATGTAGTTTGTAAAAACGTGATTTTGCGTAAAATTTCCTGTTTTTTCGTAATTTTTTTATCGTTTTTTTCGATTTTTTAAAAAAGTATTAAAAAAGTTGTATTTTTGACTTGCCCAAGTACCATCTACATTCATTTTCCTTTCAGAAAAATTGCTGTATAAGCAAATCAAAGCATTTTTACTGCAAAATAAGTTGTCGTCAGATACAAAAAAAAAAAAAAAAACGCACATCATTGTAAAATCAGTAGATTCCATCACTCCGTTCAGAATCTAAAAATAAAAATGGAAAACAAGAGTAAACAGTATTAAATCTTTCAGAATTGAATCGAGTTCGATACATTCGAGAACATGTTCTGGAACATTCGACCGCCACACCTTCAATAAGAACGGTCCGATCCTTCGGGATACCTTTGGAAGGCGTGGTCCGGCCGACCAGTGATCCCGTACTAAGATGTAATAATGGGGGGTTGTGACCTACATTACCTCGGACGATCGTTCTGAGAGAAGTCCACCTCGAACCTGATACATGCCATTGAATCGGGGAGGTAGATCGATTTCTGAGACCGGAAGTATCCGCATCCGCTCCCGTTTGTCCGTTTCGGTTCCCTACTTTCATTTGAAGGTGACCGTATCGGCTCCGACCCTATGTCAGTGGTATGGACGTATCGGCTCCCAATCAATATTATCCTTCCCATTTACAGGCTGAGGACTGGCTACGATGAGAAGAAATTCTCTGTAGGCATGGTTAAAAATGTTGTTGGCGTAAAATAAAAAATTGTGTTTAAATTATGTTAAAAAATAAAGAATTGTGTTGACTTAAATTTTTTTGAGTTTTAATAATAATGTAAAATTCAATAGTTAAAAGTTAAAAAACTTGTGGTTTGAACTTGAAAGAAACTTTTTTTTACTTATTTCACTCTGGTAATTTTTTCTTCTTTAAATTCATCAATAAATTTCTGAATAACACTACAAATCTTTTGCTGGTTGTTAGTTTTTTTCCTAATTTTATTACTACGGAGCTTTATATACGTGTCAGCCTATATCTTCTTCAAAATTTCTATGAAATTAAAAATGTTCACTCATGAAGCTCGAGGACGGTTGTAGGTAACTTGGCAAATGTTCTCAATTTGGCTGCACTTACATTTTTCCGAAACCTATTCATATCATCAGAAGTCACAACATCCGACATTCCACTGCTCGCTATTTCACGACTAATAATTTTTGTAGGGCGTTCACATAGAGCATGATCAAGATTTTGTTCCACTATCACTTTACTCAAGACTTTTATAAAAGCAGTACACCCACGTTACGTACACATCCACCGCGCAATATCTCCTGAAAAATTTTTATGGAATCCGAATTTGTATTCGTCAATCACAGCTAATTGTTTACCAGCTTTGCTAAGCATGTAGCATGTAGCTCCATGACAAAAAATGAATAAAATAAACAGAAAAACGCACTACACTTTGCAATTTTTATAATAATTGTAATATTTTTATAATTTTATAACTGGCAATATGCTTAGACACGCTACACTTCGCAATAAAACGTGAACTAACATCAGATAATATTTTGTTATTTCATATAACTGTATAAATGCGATTAACTAGCTATCAAAAAATTCGTTATCGAAACCGGACGCAATACGGCCATTCAACGGACGGCAAGGAATAACGATCCGGAGCCGATACGGACTCATTTACGTCCAGCGGGAGCCGATACGGTATCATCCGAAAACCCGCGATCATTGTACGGGTCCCGTATCGCAGAGCGTGACGGTCAGTGGCGCATCTAGGATTTTTTTTTTTTTTTTGGGGTAGGGGCAAATTTTTAAATATTATGTTATAGGTATTAAAAGTCATCGAACACAAAATATAAAATACAGCTAAGATTACAGTCATCAATATCGCTTTATATTATCCAAAAACAGACGATATCGGAGTCAAACTAAACGATGACTTATAATCATTAGATATGACAACTACGAATATATAACTACCAAAGGGCCCCCCCTGAATCCACCACTGGTGACGGTACTCCGATGCTGGTGGTCCTTAGACGACCCGCGGCCCGGTGACCGCTTCGGCGGTTGTCGGGTCACGAACCTCCGTACCTCGTGAATAGCCCACAGGGCTAAAATATACGGTATATCACAAAACCCTGGGTACTCACTGTTCCGGCTAGGTGATTTTTTCCTCTTTTAGTGTTGTTTTTTGAAAAATCCTTTCTTTGTGGATGCTTGCGTTATTATAGCTATATGCATACCTCTACTAATTAAGAATTAATTACCGAATAATAAATAAAAACAGAATAAAATGTTTTGTAAAATATTAGACTATAACATATTAGTTATTTGATTGTTATTTTGGTTGTCATAGCAACTCGAAACCTTTACTAAGCACTTAATTATCCATAATCATATATATATATATATATATATATATATATCTTATACATACAATTCTCATGTCACAATGTTAATTACCATACTCCTCCGAAATGGTTAAATCGATTTTTATGAAAATGTATATGCATATTCAGTAGGTCTGAGAATCGGCTACTATCTAAGTTTATATACTGTGCGATAAGTGGTTCCGGAGTTATGGTCTCTTAAGTGCACGTTATTAGTACCATAGTATTGTAGCACGCACGATATTCAACAATTATTGTTTTGCCATAAAGATATGTATATATAATATACATAATATATAAAAGAAAGTCGTGTTAGTTCTACTATTTATAACTTAAAAACGACTGAACCGATTTGGCTGAAAATTACCGTGAGTTTTTAATTTTCTATTTTCTATATCATTTTTGACATTCAAAAAATGTCGCCAATACAAGATGCTCCACTGAAGAGTACAATCCATGCACAAAAATACATCGCCAATAAAGAATCATTAAAATACTTGATTTTTTATTTATATTTATTATTCTAATAAAAATAAAATCTAAAATCTGTAATTTTTTTGATTCTAAGGCGGAACAAAGTCAGCGGTCAGCTATATTTTATAAGTATGAAAAATAAAATTCCAGAACCGGAACTACTGAAACTAAGGGGAAGAAATTTGGTCAGAAGAAATTTATAGCTGACTAAACATATTTATTTATATTATATTATATTAAAAACTATGCCTAGCCAAGACTGTTCCGTGCGAAGCCGGGTAATTCAGCTAGTATATATTTATTATATATATACCTATATAATATATAACCTTGGTGACCAGTTAGTGAAAAAATTATGCATATGATTGCAAATTGCCATCGATCCTTAAAATTGCAATTTATCAAAAAATCCTTCTTAGCAGATTGCGTCATTAGCTATTTATATGCCAAATTTCAGTCCGATCTGTCTACAATTTCGGCAATGCGATGATAAATCTAAAATCAGTCAGTTGGGAAAGTTATTTTGTACACATATATGCATTTAGATGGATTATGAAAAAAAGTTTAAAATCACTGTACGTTAGTCGTTCTAATTTTTACATAATATAATGCATTATGTTTTATTCTGCGCGTATACGTATAAATGCATCTATGAGTAATTACACCCATCGGAATTATATTATTTGACTATATAGGTAACTAAGTAGTTTTGACCATATAACGTTAAATTTGAACTTAGTCAACAATAATATTATATTGGTGAAAGATTACTTTTAAATCGTCGTAAATCGTCGATTTTATCTGAATATTGTGTATTTTAATTACTTTCTTTTCTTATACTCGTCAAAGTTTTAATAATACAACGAAATTGATTGTATATAATTCATAACAACACTAATAACTAATAAATAGCTATTAAATACAATAATTTTCGTAAAAACTAATTTTATTTATCATATTATTAAGTGTTTGTTCATCATTTATAATGTAATACATATATTATGTATAAATACTGAGTTCTTATAAACCGTACTATATTTTATAACGTACGACGATTGTAAAGATATGCACGTTGAACGCAGTCATAATGTATAATATTATCATGATATATTATATGCTATATACTATATCACTATATGCTATGTTGTCTATATTCTATAAATAAATATTATATTACACCGCACAGCTAACCTGCACAAAAAGCCATGGCGATTTCGGCGAGAGATCGGTCAACGTATAGCGACCGGTACACGGTTAGTACGACTTGTACGGGTAAGGCTTGTGTGTTTGCTTGTAGGCGGTCTTATACAGCGGGGCAAGCGGGTACGCTGTGGTTGTCGGGTACGCGGCCGCAGGGTAGGCGGTAGGGTAAGCGGCAGGGTAGTTGGCCTGGTAGTTGCTTGGGTAGTTGGCCGGGTAAGCGGATGCGGCGGCGTGATGTTGGGAGACCGCGGCCGGCGCCGGGCGGTAAGCGGCCGCGACGGCCGGTTTGTAGGTGACACCAGTGGCCGGCTTGCGGTAAGCGGGCTGGGCGACGACCGGGTGCCCTTCCTTTGACACGACCGCGTTGAACCCATTCTGCTCGTCCGCCGTGTAGTCCACCACGCGCCTAGTGCCGTCCGGTTCGACCACCGTGTACTGCCCCTTAACGGAGTCGCCGTCCCGCTCCTCCGTCTGGCTCTTGAAGTCACCCGTGTACGCATCGGCCACGTCGTACGCGAAGTTGTATTTGGCCGGTGCGGCCGCGTGCTCGTCATCCGCCGCCGACCGGTAGTAGGCACGTGGTGACGCGGCCGTGTGGCCGTACGCCGACACGGGGCTGCCGGCGGTGGACGGCAGCGCGACGATCAACAGCGATATCACGGCCGACGACGTCAGCAACAATCGCAACACCTGTGAATCAGTAGCACGTACGTTCAACGTTAGGGGGCACGATACGGTTGCGCGCGGTTTTTTGTCTGTTTGGGTACACGATTGTGCGTTGTGTACGCGACGATGACCATGCTTCTGACCCTTCAAAATGTGCAAAGCGAGCGAAATCGAAAACTATCCGTTGCCAGGTTTATCGTTAATTTAGATTCCAAAATCAATTATTCTTTATATAATACGACAAAAATGCGAAAATTTTGCACGTGATGTTATGGAAATCAGTTTATAGTGTTATAGAAACAAAGACTTCATAAAAAATAAATAATACATCTTGAATAAATTTAGTAGTATAGTTTAGTAAAAATATAATTTTTTTATCGGTGTGATCATTTTTATATTTTAATCTTTGAAAGTTGTTCATATTGCGTTAGCTTTTTGCTAGTTGTTATTATATTGCATGTAAGTTAATTGCCTGTTGGCTATTTTCTTTTGAATTTTTAAACATTAGTGAAATTCTTATAGAAAAGTTGTAACTCGAAATTATTTAACGAATGTACACGTCACTAGTTATATATTTGAAACGCACGCTGCAGTGCTCATGTAAATTACAATCGCATGCAGTTTCCTAACGTGTTTTTTTTTTATAATTTTAAGGTTAAAAAAATATTATATAGGTGCTGCATAAGATCGTACAATTATTTTATTTAACCATACAATTTAATCGATTGATAATTCGTTGTAAATGTAATATTTAGGAACAAAGTCAAGTGTCTGCTAGGCTAACGCATAATAGTCGCAGCCACAAATTATAATAACTTACCGCATATGCCATTACGAACTGTGATGATGTGCGTGTAGTGGACGGGTGACAAATGTATAGTGAACTTTTCCAAATCGAACGAGTGTTGCAGTAGGATAAGTATAAAGTTAGATGTAGAATATGAAAATGCGGCAGCGAATTATATTTACACACTGAAAGCGGACAATCATCGGAGGCATATTTATACATAGCCTATAAGGAAAGAAAGGAAGGAAAGAAAGGGAAAACCGGAGGACATGGTCGCCTTGGGCTTTGTCCCGGCCCCGAGATAAAAAGCATACGTGTATGGATAGGTATAATTGGATTTCGTACAGCGCGTTGACCACTACCACCGGCTTCACGAGATATAAACTTGTCAAACGCTGCCGTGAGAACAGCACTCGTTATTATGATGTACCTACATAGTGCAGTTCTCGTCATTACTTTAGGTTTCGTAACACGTGGTCGAAATGCAATTTTCAACTCTGGCCCGCGTTATTATAATAATATTTGTACTTGCGAGCGTAAAAACATGCCGCCGACGCTGATCACTGATCAGTATTACTACGCAGGTTATCAAACATAATAGTAGTATATAACTGCAGTGCCGTTTTGTATGGAAATAACAATTTCTTAGACCGTATAAATCAATTTAAAACACTTAAAAGGTAACTTGTGTAACACACAAGTGTTTTAGCTGAATATATCTGTCGTGCGAGGAGCGTGTTTGAAACAATCGCCATGAGAATCGCCTAGTACCAGGAATAACAGCAGCATTATTATAATATCCCACGCATATGCCAGACTTTAGAGTTTTTGGATCCTACAACTTTGCGATTTTGTGCACAACAACACGACCCTAATTACAATATGATTGCAAGCGGGTTTTGCGCAAATAGATTGAGTTGCCCTTAGGAATCATTTTGAGATGGTTCGAACCCAATTACGGCCACCTTTTTCACGTGGTAGTAGTGACATATCGTCATCTCATCGACGGGTTAACTAAAAGCTCAAATGTACATAGTCGCTAATGTATGATGACTATAATCGAAGATTCTGCTATAAATGCCTGCAGTATACACTATACAGACATACAGTACACCAGTAATTAATATTGTTGACGAGTACAATTAGTATAATAGGGTGTGACATTGTTTCATTTATCGGTCAATTACGCACTTAAGCAGTATACAACACCAAAAATAGTTATTTTTTGTTTCATTGTAATAAATAAATAATTAATAGTGATAAATAATGATTACTGGCTGTTGTTTATGTTCAACAATATACAATATAATAATAAAAATATAAATAGAAAAGTCAGAAGCGGGTAGAAAGTAAGTTTTTTATTGCTGCCTATGAGAGGATGCCCACGAAACCGCCTATTGTTATATTCACGAAATGTAGATTAAGTTGGTTTGTGCGTATATTATATGTCACAAGACGAAACCCATCAACGTACCAAAACGACTTTAACGAATGATTACTATAATACAGTATATTGTAGTATTATATAGTAGTACATATTATTAAAGTATTTGTAATCAATGGCACTTATTACTTTAGTTTTTAGTTTTTGAAATTTTTCCGGCTCCGTTTCAAGAGATTATATTTTTCCCGGAGAAGAAATATATTTTTTGCACGTATACTCTATTTGCACCGACACGTGTATAAAACTTGTATGTTATTGTTACATTGTGCAAAGACATTATAATATTATAATCCGACGCGTATTCTCTATTCTATTAGGCGCAAACACGTAGTGTATGTGTTTATGTGGATCGAAAGCGTGTATGTATTTGTACAAATTTCGTCAATTTAAATGCGTTCGCGCGGAAAATATGCCATTTGTAAGTCCCCAACTAAACATAATATTATTATCATTATTACTGTTATAATAAGACCGCTATATAAAACATAAATTTACGTCTGTGTGGCAGCATTATAGGGCAAGAGCAAAAAAAAATATATATCCATCTATCTATATTATTATTATTACACATATTATACATATACATCAATGAGTCCAAATAACAATAAGAAAAATCGTTTTCGATATACAATAATAATCAGCTCAGTAGGTTCGCAACTTGTACCTACGTGGATTATTTTTTCAATTCGGTTCACCGAAAAAGTGTTTTAAGAAACGAAAAATTACGTAATAATTACAGTAAGAGCCCAGTAATGATTGTGATTATAGTGTAGCGCAATGCGATTGAAATTATCGTGTGCTATAATTTATCGTTTTCGTAGTTCACTGCAGTAATTATTTCGTACTTACCGTAATACGTTATCGGTTATAATCACATTAACACTTTTTTTCTTCCAGCCAAAAAGAAAAATCTCCTAAAAATGTATATTATATTTTTATATGTACTTGCTATCTATAATGCGCACTCGGCATCGACACAGTAATAATTTGTCGTAGGTATACGCGTATTAAGTACAATGTTTGATTGAGTATTAATGTACGATTAAATATTATTAAGTTATATTGTGGCGAAATAGGCCAGAGCTAGCTCATTTGACGACGATTCGAATAAACGTTTTTCATTGCAGTATAGTAATATTGTTAATGATTATAAATAGTATCGGCAGCTATATAACTTTTATTTTTATTATATAATAAGCTGCGAAAGTGCGAGTGGCAAATCGTATTTTAACCAACGTTTGTCTGGCAGTTACCCAGGTAAGTATCGTTTAAAGTACCAATAGTACTATCAGTAGTATAGTATATTTTTGGCAGAACGTATATATAAGTATAATGACCAGAACTTGGATACTATATACAATTTGCTGATTACTGTACAGAAAATTAATAAAAATAGCAGAGAATAGACTATACATTTGTTTTATATGATTTTATATAACAATTAACAACAATAATATTAAATCTAAAATGTTACATGGTATATTTTTGCATATTTATAGAAATTTAGTCTTATATAGTACTGATTATCCAGTTTTCCACATATTGATTGATTTTGTAATTTTCATAAATGTTGTGATTTAAATTAAGATTACACAAAAAAGTTTTGTAAATAAAATAGAAGAAATATTTATATTCTACCCAGTTATAATTAAATTATGTATATACTAAATTTATTAATTCAAAAATTGTTTCGTATTTTGCTATTTTCCAATTTTAGAGCATTTTTATACTTATTTTTAGATTTTTTAGGTCATAGCGTCATAGTATAGCGCACCGGTAATGATAATAGATGTGTAACGATATGTATCGGATTATGCAGTGTCTATAGTATATACTCGTATACGCGAAAAACAATGACCACTATAATATTGTGTACTTGCAGTATTTATCACAAAAACACGTATACGGTCATAATCTCTAGTCTCTGCACATTATTATTATTACCTCACGACCATTGACGAAAACGTGACAGAATTTCCATTGCGTATCGCGACTGCATTAAGTCGAGACAATTATAATATAATATAGCTTGTAACGAGAAAAATCATATAAATTATAATGATATGTGCAATATGCGCACTACACGTCGAGTGTTATAAGTACAAGGGCGATTGGTTTTTTTTTTTCATTTTGTTCCAAATTTCCACGAACGGGTGCACGTTTCCGCCAAAATACGTATAGATAATATATATATATATATATATATATGTACATCATGTACGGAAAAAAAACCTCTTGACCGAAATTTCACAAGTGTTAATGATGATTGCAGTTGTGCATGTAGGTATACTGCTCGCGTTGTGGCGAGATATTTCGTTTGACACCGCGGCTAGGTAAACATAATAACAATAACAATAATAATCACAATAATAATATTTGCACCCGTAACAAGACGTATAAGATAATGAGACGCGGGCGCGTGAACGATTCATGAGATACACCGCCCAAATGATACACGATAGTTGCTCAACTCTGTTCAACTTGACCCCGTGACTTTCTGTGCGAGTCGTTTTACATTTACATATTATATACGAGAGCGCGCGCATAGAGTTCGTGATCCATTATAATGGCGGTGTTGTGGTTTTTCCGAAATAATTGAGCCGCTTACACACGAGTATAATACGATGACGGCGGCGGCAGCGGTCTCAGGTTTGGGTCCCAAAGCCTCCAGTGAACCATTTTTAAATATGTTGTATACGCGAGGATAAAACGTACCTATACGCAAATATGTTATATGTTCCGGAACGAAAACCGTGTTTGCAAACAGCAGCAGTCTCATATGCGTAGGATATCGCATGGCGAAATGCATACGGTTCAACATTATAATATACTCGTATGTATATTGGTGTGCATATTAGATTCCTATACGCATATATTTTTGAAAACATTTTGAAAATGTCCAAAAAAGTACAACTATATATGTATATATATAAGATCGTGACTTATTTTTAATGATCCAAACTTACCATTAGGGGCTCAATTTTAATTTTTTATTTGGGCGTACAAAGATGTTAAGGGATCATCCACTGCATACGAATAAAAAACGCAATTAGGAAAGGTGAGTGCTTCCTTTAAATTTTCACTTATCAAATTCTTTGATAGATAACACTATTCTTTCAAATTTTAGATATTGTATAAGTATTAAGTATATATTTATTATTTTTAGTTATTTCAAATTGTAAAAATTAATAAATAGGACACAAAAAGTACATGAAAAAAAATTACCTATAGAAAATTATAGTTTATAACCTTATGACATGGACCTCTAATTATATATTTTCTTCATTGAAATAAAACGTTTGGCGAATCAACTTGAACACTGGTGTAACTGGAATTTATCCAAAGAGCCAATCCAGTCCAGAAAAAAATTAAATTGATTTATATTACGTACCAATAAGACATAACCAAAATAATCATTTGTTTTAATTGCTTCATTGATTTATAATACAGAATTCTACAATTATTCAATACGATTTTGAAATCTTTTTTTTCAAAATCAATTCATTAATAATTTTCGTATCTCATAGCTTTTTAAATCATATAACTACCTGATCCAAGGTATCGTATAGTGGCAAGTGGCATCATAATATGTACATTATAGTATTGTATTATTGCATATAGCTCGAGTCCGATCATTAACATTATATATTTTTTACTGTAGCTGATCAATGCTCTGTTGAATAGAACTCCTACGAATATTATATGTACCTACACCATTATCCAACATATTTGCTCGAAGAACTGAGACGAAACATTAATAATATTATCAGTGAGTTCATATCATTATAGATCCAAACTATATATTGTACGGACGCATGCGTCGACGTAACAAAAACTACCGTGTGCTTTTTAAAACGTCCTGGTCAATATTATATATTATACGTATGTATAATATTTGTTTGTGTTACTGACTGTAGAAGGTTAGAGGTATTCCACATTTTTTTCTCTTTTATCATCTAAAGATCTGCAGTTCTATTGGTTAACTTTTCAAAAGACATGCCGCTTTCCTATTCAACACGCTTTGAGCGAACGTGAGTTGCATGATGCTCGCATATGTACGTATATATACCATACTACGTTGTCATGCGGTTCTTGTAAAATTTATATAACCGCGTACAATATGCTCAAAAATTATTCAGCATTGGAGTCGTGAAAATGAAAACAACTAGGAAATTACGTATGTAGGTATATATGTATAATATATAGGTCTATTTTGTGTATTATGCTTTTATGCATAATTACTATAATAAGTTGGTTTTATTATTCTGAATGTATATGTAATGATTATACATATATGAATATATATAGTACGCAACAATGAAGGATCAAAAGATCATTTTTTTCGACTACGGAACTTGTACAATATCTGATGTATGTTCAATGTGATTTAGTTAAATTATTTTTCATTAATTCAGGTGTTATAACGATTTTATCGGATCGCAACCATAATATATCCCATATGTAGAACACGTTGAATCGCTGATGTAAATCGTTACCATGTATATATTCTATCGACTATATTGTCATTATATAGTATATATACCAAGTACACATGGAATAAGTATAGATCATGATTCATGATCTTCGGAAAACGAATAAGCAAGAAGATAGTAGTTTATTATGTATTTATGTGCGCATACTTTGTATCCACATGTATTTTACATAATTGTATACAAGAACAATATTTAGGTCATACCACTATGTAACGTAACGTTTAACTCTACGCACGATAGTATAATACATTATAATTTATAGGTACATAACCAGGAATATTTTTAAGACGATTATATCGTGATGCCATTATGTGGTCACCTTATAGATGGAATACGCATTACGATCGTTGTCCCTATCGCGGGTGATGTATAGTACTCATACAGTTTTTTTGCTAGTTATTTGGTTTATTTCCAAATCCAACGATCCAGACGGCTTCTTCATGCGTGATAAGTAGTATTTACATTTTACACACGTTGTAAACATTGCGTTTACAAATCCAATAATAGGTACTGTTCTAAAATAATTGTTTACCAATCGTACACTAAAATTACCCACATGCAATAATAATTAGCATTCATTCATTTTACGTTTGACTTTTCCGTAAAAGTAATTACCTATTACGTTTGTTTATTTACTTTGCGTATTTTGAGCAGAAAGTATATATTTTAAATCACAATCTAGAACAATAGTGTCAAACTTTTTTTTTTCTTCGGAAGGCCGCTTTATTCAAAGAATTATTTTCGTGTGGATCATTAAATCAAAATTAGGTACATCGAACAACGGATAAATATAACATATTATGATAAATCACATTTTTACATAGTTTTACAGTTTGGTGTTACGAATTTTCCGCTTTTAGTGGATATTATTCAAATTCAAATTTTACACTTTAACTCTAAGTTAGATAACAATACATATTTGAAGTAAGTAAAAATATGGCAATCGTATTATATAATATGTCAGTAATTCAATACTTTTGTCTTAAATACTAAATTTGTTAATTAAAGTGACACTATAGTATGAGCGCTCTTTTTCTTCCCATCGTCATATTTAATTTACATAACCAAATGTACATAATATATAATATTATATTTAATTGTACAGTTTATCCTATGTATATGTTCAAGAGACATTATTTTAAAATTTATCACTGGTCAAAGCCACGTGATTATAGAAACCATATTATGATTATAAAATTATATGTATATATTGACTACTATTATGTAATTCATCGTTCTAAGATACTGAGTTATATACTAAATGATCCAAGTGTTGAAATATTCGAAAACTTATCATGCCTCTACTAAATTTACATAATAACCATGTTATCATTTTAATTTTTTTTTTTTATTATTATTATCATTGAAAAATAGAAACTATATAAGCCGACGAAGGTAAATAATATATTTGCATGTATACGTTCAAGTGGATTAGACTATAGGTGGTTTCAGCTTATAATTTCCGCTAATTTTAAAACGTTCAGTCTTCGAGAATACATTATAATTTATAATGAGGTTTAAAAGTTATTTCGATGAAATAATTTATAACAGAATATTTTTTTATTGCACTCATTTTTATTATTCAATATATTATCAGTTATCAGTTTTCACCATTATACACTTGATTTACACGTTTTACCAATAAGTTAATATCGATGGCGCACATTCCATGTATCATGGTCTTACAGTCGCGACCCCTTTTGATTGGGGTGGGTGGTTGAATATTGTCCACAAAAATTGTTTTATACAGTTTTTACAGTTTTAGGTTTAAAAGACAGGATTAAGAATAAAGAAACAATTCAATTCCCATAATTTATATTCGTGACACATTTAAAAAATACTCTGTGCGCCACTGGTTAATATAATTTTAGGTTTTTTATCATGTATAACTGTATAAGCATAATGATTTTATGTAGACAAGTGTACTCGAAATCAGGAGGTTATTTCTGAAGTATCTTATACAGTTGTTTATTGAGCAATATCTTTGTATTCTAAGTTCTTTTAGTTTGGCCTATTTACAATACTGTACAAAAATCACAACTATTTTTCTCATACTCGATCTAATAAATTCACCTTGACACTTTTTTGTTCACTTATTAGTTGTTATTAACATTACGCAGACAATATACTGTTTATTCTCAACAAATAGGTACTGAATTCATTTTAATGACGTTTTATAATTTTCTGTGGTTTGCCCTTATTCAATATAAAAACATACGATTGTACCTTTTTCGAGATGTTGGTATTTGTATATATATATACATAAAATATTCGTAAACAGTATACAATTATTTGTTGTGAAATTACTAATTCAATGCGGGTATAGGTAAAAAGTAATTAAAATATAATATTTAAGCTCATATGTATTGATAGTAGGTAAGAATAACTACGTGTGAATATATAAAGATACTATATACCTATGCATAGTATATACGATATTGTGATAAAAAATTCAAGAGCGGTGAGTATCTACTTCAACTTCAAATATTCTATATAGTCATAAAAATGTAATATTTTCCGGCTAATTGTTTAATTACGAACTATGTTTGATTTGATTCAAATTTACTATTAATTGAGTGTGAAATTAATAAAAGGACAAGCTATTTTATTGATACTTACAACAGGCAATCGAAGTGCTGCTATCTTTGCAATGTAATAACATAAAATATATTATGTATAATGATTAATGACTAATCAATGTATGAAAATGTTGGTCGCGTTTGCTCTTGTATAGTGTCTAATTTTTTCGACGGCTATAGTGACTATACAGAACGTTCGCTCGTCCGGTATCTAGTAACAAGTGGTATAGGTGGAGATCCATCCGATCGGAACAAAAAGTGTGCCATCTGTCTGTTTTCTATAGCCGTTCTAAATAGTATCAGCTTCCGTGGGGATTACTGTATAGCTATAGTGGTGAGGTAAGAAATATTATTGTGTGGAATGTCTTAATCTAAAATTATTGTATTTGTATTGTGACTTGTGAGTATCTACCTATATTTTAACGCGCATAAGAAACGAACATAAATTAAAACAATCATCTTCTTGGTTATTATTATATAAATTCTAAAACATAAGCTGACGAAAATCGGATCCGATGAATGATTTTAATGAAAATAATTATAGTTACTAGACAAGCGTGAGTACGAATTTTGAGGGGAGAAGGTACAGAATGAGCCGAGTATTCTTATATGCATTTCTTATTGAACTGCGCCGATTATCTCACTTGAAAAGAATCTGAGTATAGTTATTTTGTTTCTGTCAAAATGATTCCTGTGAGGTTAAGAGGTTTAATGGAGATATATAGAAGAGTCATGACGATATAGTTTAATGTCAAGATCAAAAGACAGAAAGAAAATAGTGCTAGAATTATAAACTGAAATTGAGTGCAGGAATAATATATTTTATAGCATCACGAAAAGCGGAGTTGCAAATATATCAGTTTCGATTACGGAAGTATAAAAAATAGATATCAGTATAGAGTGAGTAAACTATTTCGATTTAAGACAATTCCGGGTTAAAAAATAAAAAATGGAATATTCCTACTATTATTACGTTAGAACGAGATAATTATAACGACTTATGAACATTTATAATCAAAATGTGTTTTTTATTTGTAATATTGTCGCATATAATATTATAAAACTTTTCCTCTTATTCATTGCGATTGTTTGGATCGAATTCTAAGCTACAGGGTGTTATTGACTGAGAGGGAAAAATTTTTAAGTCCGCCCATCAACGTGTACGTAAATTGTTTTAGTCTTTTGTGCTCGAAATACTCGTCTCTGATTCATTGTACCATATAATGTACAAATCTTACACTGTCCATCATTCGGTGCACTTTCGAGCGTATTGAAACCTAGTCCGCAGCAGCAGGTCCCTAAACCGTAAATCATAGTGTACCTTATTCAATGGGACGCGTTAAGTAAAAATAATTGCGTGCAATTAATATATTTCGAGCAAAAAAACATATTTTCTATATATTTTATCGTGTATCATCGTGATGTTTTTAAGTTAATCTCATTTTCTATGTCTATAGCTAGGGAACTAGGGGGAGGCTCGGACGAAGAAAGTTTGGAAACGTTTATAGTACAACCGGAACGCGCGTGTTTCGCGATCACTGATGCCCGGAGTAACCGATGACCGGAGACCGGTGGAAAAGTGTTTGACGAGTGCGGCCCGAGACGAAAATCGCGCGGCCAGCCATGGCGGTGGCGTTGCGGACGGAGCCCTCCGATCGCAGCCGTCGTCGCCGCGTGTCGACCGGACGGACGGGGCACCCCGACTGCAGCCCCCACGCAGTGGTGACGCGCCGCAGACGAACGAAGCACCCCGATCGCAACCGTCGTCGTCGCGTGTCGACCAACTCAACGCAGTACAAGTAGAAGCACCCCGATTGCAGCGATCCGGTGACACCAATGCACCGGCCGTCCCGTCGCTGTGCCGTTGCGATTATCCGCAGCCGCCGGACGCCGATCTTATCACTGTCGGTTCGTCGAGCGGCGTGCAACAACAACACCATTACGGCGGCGGCAGATCGAAAATGACGGAACCGAGGAGACGGTCATCGTTCTGGAAACGTTCAACCGAGTTCGTGACGGATTTCGTGACGAGTGCGAAACGTTACGTATGTTTCTGTTCGGGTGTCCCGTGAACGCGCATAACATTCTCCGTATAACGTCATTATGTACGAGCGTTGATTGTAAACATACTTACAACGATCCCTCTACACCATATAATGTATAGTGTTTCTCAGCCCTAGGGTCGCGTGACCCATTTTCGGGCCGAGAATAATTTTCAAAGGGTCATTAGGGAGAAAAAAATAATTAAAACGTTGATATAATATTCTGATTTTAGTACCCACGTGTGAAATAATTTTAAAAATAATAAATGAAACATTGTTCCCAAATATTTCTTCTTCGAGAGTGTAGTAAATAAACAGAGCTCTAGGATTTATATGCATGCATTTGCATGTTTTTTTCCTCGTGTTCAAATTGAATGGTTGGTCAGATTTGTTCACGATTTGGCTTATTATTGTTTAAATAGAACCATTTATTTATTTAATGTTTTTTTGCATTATTTAATGTTGCATATTTTGAGCATAATATATATATTTATAGATTGCATATTTATAGATTTTTGAGAATGTTTTTAATTATGTTAATTTTTAAACTTAAATTTTTATAATATTGTTAATTTTAAATGGTATTTATTTAACAAATATATATATAATGAGATAGTAAAGAAGTATTTTGTTTCATAAGTAGGTATGTTGCGTAAATATACGGACATTTATACTTAATAATTTGAGCAGTTTTAATAATAGTACCATTTTTATAAACCAGCAAATTTTCCTCTAGATTGTATGATGTCAAGTAATGTTAGAAACTGATATACCTTTATGGAAGTTAAATCATCCATCATTTAAACATTTTTTTTTTAGAAAAATATACTTTCTAATTAATCTATAATCTGCAAAAATTATATTTCTACAATTTATGAAAATGCTAATTCTCGTATTCGTTTGGAAATTGACAATGCCCTAATTAGGGTTTCAATAGATAAGATCACGGACATTGACGGTCGATATACTAGTATACTAGTAATGTCATAGTTGGTCTTCTCCACTAATTTAATTATTCAAAGCTGTAACTATTAATGTGCGAAGAACTTGAAAAATTATATTTCCTAACTATTGCCTATTGGTAAAATATTTAATGATGCGATGCCCTTATTATAGTCACCAGGTTAAGATATTCTACTAGTTAGTAGGCCATATAGGTTCTAGAAATAATAATTAATTTGTTTTTACATATTTTACAATTTATATTGCAAATAAATCCTAGCCCTAATAATAAGTAATAGTCAGTGGTGTTCCCATTGGGTAAACTACAAATACGCCGTATACTCTCAACATTATTTTGAAAATTCACGGATATACTACGTATTATACTCTCAATCAGATGATGAACAAATATAAATTATAATATAACAATTGATTTAACAATCGTTTAAAATGTTGGACTATTTTTGTAATGGATATTATTTTATTCCTTCACATTACGACCAATTTATTATTACTTAAATGTTTTTGTTGATATTTATACCCATCCATATCTTCAATACCATCACTGTAATAATTATGAAAAATATTTCATTGATAGACTCATTGACGTAGTTATAATATGCTCTCAAAATAATTGATGGGAACATTACTGGTAATAGTAATAGTGTTCTTAGTTAAAGTAATTGAAAAAATTAAGTGTATGCGGGAGGATGAGCAGTCTTCCATTTAACTTAATTTTCAAAAAGGTCACTTGAAAAATTGAGTAAATAATTGGGTCGCCAACACATAAAGGTTAAGAACCGTTGATTTACACTCTCTCCGAGGCGATGGCGCAAGCCATGGTAGTGCGTAGTCAGCTCACTCATGTCGTCTTGTCCCGTTTCGTAGTTTCATCTCACCTCCGTTCGGTTTCGGTATTTTGGTCACAATTCAAAGGACACGATACACATCTAACATCATCATTAATGTACAACTAAGCATATTGATATTGTGGATTATGTATGCCTCGACTTGTGTCAAAGTCTTATGCAGTTTGGACAAGGCGGCGCGAAGTGAGATTGTGAATAAAGGGAAAATAAATAAGTATAATAAGTATTTATAATCAATGGTGCGAGTAATTGTTCGAAGGGGATCTATAATCTATACAGCGAACAAATCGATTTTTTTTCTGTTTGTATTCAAACAATTTAAATGTGAATCGTCGCTCATATGAATACCATGCTTACACTTTTGGATTTTCAGACAACTTATAACTTACTTGAAATAAAAAAATAATTTCGAGAACAAACTCGTTTTTTGTAGGTATATCGTTGGGTCGAAATTTGTTATTTCCATTCGAACAGCGGTTGACAGTGAAAAAAAATCCATTTATATAATAACGACTAAAGGCTTTTTTTAGAAATACATCTTAAATAATATATAATAATAGTATATTTTCCAATAACTGATTAATCTTACGCATAGTAAGATATATAGTATATCATATCCTAGGAATATAATTATTTATAATCATAAAAATAAAATATGGATACAGATATTATATTTATTTAGTAATATTTTGCAATCTTCCATTTAGCTGAGCTTATGACTCTTATCATGTGTCTATCTAGGATCTGTATCGCGTTTGTTATCTAAGACCTAAGTGGTAACACGTGCTTGATCATGTGACCGCGA
Source organism: Chaitophorus viminalis (assembly GCA_025469195.1). Taxonomy (NCBI): domain Eukaryota; kingdom Metazoa; phylum Arthropoda; class Insecta; order Hemiptera; family Aphididae; genus Chaitophorus; species Chaitophorus viminalis. Next base: position 286,925 of record JAIPRK010000105.1, on the reverse strand, counting down.
GTGTCGCAGATATTTATTATATTCACCCGGAGCTGGTTATAGAGTATATAATGACAATATTATTACGCACAAAGTATTACCACAAAGCAAATTGTCAATTCAATATGCGCAACAAATAAGGCAATCACTCAAGAAATTCATTTTTTAGTTTATGTTATAATATAATCATTAAGTCTGTATTGTCTGTGTCGTTTACCATCATAACAATATCAAAATTTCAATATAAAACAGAAATAAAATTACTAAGACAATATCCCTTATTTCTGTTAAAAAACATACTTGAGCCTGGAAACCCCAAAAATACACTCAAAATAATTTCCTAGGTCAATATTATGTTAGTGATATTTTGTAAAGTTTTGAATACAATGGATTAAATTACATATAGGTATAACATTACCATGTACTTGTATAATTGTTGATTTTTTAATTGATCCTTCTGAAATGTTGGCAAAAGTAAGTTACTGCCTTATAATAATTACACGTCGATATTGTACACGAGCATAATGTTATAGGTACGCGTAAAATTAACAATTTCCAGCAACCCATTCAATTTTGTGCACACGTGGAATATAAAAAGAGCGAGAAACAGTTTCTAAACATATTATTTCACTATATGAAATCTCCGTTTTACATATAAAATATTGTTTCTGATCATGGCTATTACATGGCTTTATATTACCGCATATTGGCCCGTACCATTTTGCTCCTTTAAACTGTACACCACGAATGTTATACGTAGTTCACATAAATATTTTTTTACTTACTTGAGATTGGAAATACCAAAGTGGTTGATATTAAATTGTTACTGTGTAAATAAATGTGTATATTACCATAACGGTCAGTAGTCTATACTTTTATTAGATTTTGTATCTTTTTTTGGTGAGCAGAGTACGGCCAAGTTTGTCTATTATTTTTACGACGTGCTTGCTCATATATAACTTAGGGGTTTAGTGTTAGTTTCTGAATTATTTTCCATCATGCTATTATATTAGATTAACAAAACGGTATTTTAGGAAACACTCCGCGCAGTGAAAATTAAAAATATAATAATTTGTCTACATTAAATGATAGTGAAAAATAACGGTAGGTATCTAGTATTTTTGCATAATAAATTACCGAGTCACGTATGATAATAGTACCTATCAACCTACCTATGTAGATGTAGGTTATGTAAGTATTAGAGTTCTACCTTCTACGATTGTATATAATAGCAAGTACGATTAATATAATAGATTAATGCCCATTTAGTGTTTTCAGCAATAAGTTTTTCTCGGATATTTTTGTAAAAACCCTTTTTTATGATAGTGTTTCATGAAACTATTTAATTTTTTAGATATATTCAGTAAAAACCGTATCAGTTTTTTAAGTAGTGTTAACCGACACTGCGTTCTAGTCTTGTACCCCTGTATTTCTGTCACGTATATCACTCATGGTATAAATGTATTATATATTCTATATAATAATCTTGTTTTTTTTTTACTAAATAAACAAAAAAAAAAAAAAGATTTCTATTATTACAAATCTACTTCCTCTTCGTTTTTGATTATTTCTTTTGTAACATTCCGTACTTCTGATGAATTACATAATAAGTATAATTGCTTTACGAGTATATATGCTTGTTAGAATATGTAAATTATTGTTCAAGTATAAATTGACATTACTAATAGTATAATAATATTATAGTTAGGTGTTAGTTTTATATTATTTATATGTGTACTTTTTTTCTTCGCCAGTATTCGTCATAAATCGAAATATTATTTTTTTTATTGTAGGCATAAAATACCTATTAAAAAGTCGATACATTATGCACGAATAAAAGTTTAAAACTGTTTATAAATCGACCAAAAAAACCAATCTATAGGCACTGATTTGATTTATTAATAACTTGGGTTTTATCTTTAATTATTTTTTTATAGAAATATAAAATATAAGATTGAATGTACATTTCTAGAACGAGATCTAACAGGTAAAAAAAGATACCTATACATATATTAGTTATATGAGATGTATAAATTCCTCCTTGGTAATAAATAAGTTACTTACCTATGTCAGTAAGTGTATATGTACATATTATGCTATATTAAAGATTAGAAGCGGTTTATATTTATTATCAAACTATATTTAATATATTAAATGTAATAGGTAATGATTATCAATAATGTCGTTAAAAAAATAATAAAACTTACATAATATATTTCATAAATAAATAGATGATAATAAAATATAGTAAAATCAAATAAATAAATAATGCATTTCATAAATAAATAAATTATGATAGTAAAATATTCATACTATAAAATTATTTTATTCCAAGAATTACATTTTACCACCGTATAGGATCTAACGAACGCAACTTTTTTTCAACGTGTAGGAACTTATAAATCTCATTTTATATTTTTGTAGGAATAACACATCTGCACATTTGTAGGAACTAACGTATGTAATTGTTTACCTTCTATTTTCGTGTAAGAACTTACTAGTCCCCAAATAAATTGTATCGATTGACATCATCATCATCAAGTTCAAGTTCTAAAGATCAAAATCGAAATTCAAAGTATGCTCATTGATTATTAGTAAATATTATGAAGTTAGTTAGTAGTGAATTTGTTTGTAATAATTACTGACAAACCATGATCAATAAATGGGGATATATCTTTAGAAATTTTCGGATTCACGTCATTACGTCGTGGTTTGTTTTTATATTTTATTCTCATTTTGTTGATAATAAAGATAATAATCGTATACTATAAGAATGGTCTTATGAAATCATTTTAACCTCGAAATATGAAAATATACTCTAGGACTAGGTAATTAATCGAATACGCATTTTCTCATTAGTAATCTAAAAATGCATGTGTTGTAGATGCATTTTACGTGTTCGTAGGTAAATACATATTATACCGACGTTATCATTTAGAAAATGAGGAAAGTTTTGCATTCTAAAGTAATTATATGTACAGCAAATTTTAGTTGGCTGATGCCGGGAAACTATTCAAATCATATTTTTACTCTTAAAACAATTTTCTTATTTAGCATGAAAATTAGAATTTGTAAATGTTAACACAATTTTACAGTAAATTAGTAGGTACTAATGTACTAGGTACACTACTACCTACGTCTTGTATTTCTTTTATTATATACAACTACAAATCAATATTTTGATTAAAGCCTCAATGGACTGATATAACCATCAATTGTGGTATGTTTATAATAGTGATATTATGTACATAATATTATAAAGTTTGAAAATAGAACTCTCAATGGATCCGAAATTGGGCACACTACTAAAGATACAGGTACAACCAAAAAAAAAGAAGATATTTAGTTTTAGATGACTGTGAATATTTTTCTAATTGTTTTTTCCAGTATAATTATTGATGATAGTAACATTAACGTATATAGTTAAAAATATTAATAAAAATAAGAGTTCAACTATAATATATTTGATACAGTTTATTATATTTTCTACAATGAATCTTAATAAAAATCGAATATTACAATTTGAAAATCATATTGTACTAGTACGTATACTTGTTTTAAAATAAATAAATATGTACGGGTAATAATGGCAAATTTTTTTTTTTTACTAGAGTCTATAGATGTGTATACTTGAAGAAGTAGATAACACTAAAAAAATATAAGAAAACCATTTATACACGTTATTATACATATTCTTATATAAAATATAATAATTCTTCATCAGACTTATAATGACTCAAACTTATAGAATGGAAGAAAAATAATAGTTTTTATGATATATGTATATTTTACATATCACTATTATTTATAATAATTAGTAAATTCATTCTTTATTTACTTAACTATAACTTAAGGTTACACCTGATGTCGATTTGTTAATTGTTAATAATTCAAATTATTTGAGTCTATATACATTTTCATACATGTAACAATACATAAACTTATTATTTTCATAATTCAATGATTTAATATATATTTAAACTTGATTATTTATTGTAACATAGTTTTTTAAAAAAATGTCTGAATAAATAATAAGCTTAGAAGTATCTACAATCGATTCATAAAAAAATAATTGGGATTTGTTTAAAATTATAATTTCAATCTAATTGTACACATATTAATTATGTATGTTTGTAGCATATGATTTCTTTATATAAATGAAAAAATATATAATAATAAATAAAAAAAAAAATAAAAAAATAGTAACTACTTAGTAATAAAAAAAAAAAATCAAAATTTACTACGACTCATAATTTAGTAGGTATTTACTATCAATTAACAACTGATTTTATATACACAAATTATAATAACATAAAATGGATAAAGATATGTCGAAATCAAGGTGTAAGTATAACACGTTTATTTTACTCGTATATTAATAATATTTTTATACCACACCGCTCTTGTGTTCTCATAGAGAAGAATTGATGGTAAAAATAAAACATGTAATCTACACATGATGTTTAAATATTGTAGAATATTAGTGTTTATAACACGTTAGGAGATCGCGACATAGTGAGGTGGGAACGCGGATGGGTAACCGTTTCATCAGGATTTGAGCGGCTGGCACTGTACGCAGTTCTCCATTTGGGTCTCGAATTCTTCGATTTGCAGTGTGCAATCGAAGAAATTATACTTCTTGTACATCTTTCGCGAAGCCTCTTTCAGTACTGTAGTCGTATTAGCACCAGGCACTGCAGACATAACGCAAGAAAATACACGTATTTTAATCACACTTGACGTTGTAATCATACCGCATGATATCATTATTGTTTGGACGTTACAATATCAACGGTATTAATAAAATCAATAAACAGTAGTAATACTTACTAACTGCTAGATGGGCGGCCAAGGCGATCTTGTCGGGGCTTAGAGCCCACACCCTAAGATTGTGCACCCTGACGACACCGTTGATGCTCATGAACGTCTCCAGTACGTCCACGAAATTCACACCTCTTGGCATGCCTTCCATTAACACGACCATAGTGTCCCGAAGTATGTTGAACGTGGTGACCAACACCAGTATGGAAAAGAAGAACGTACAAATTGGATCCACGATTTTCCATTCGGGCTGCGAAACAATATAATCTATACATTTTTTTTCTAAATAAAACCCTATACATAAATATTATATAGGTACGTATAGATTAAATGCTAATTTTTGGAATTCGACGCAATAGAACAATGTCACAGTAAGAATTTTATCCCAATGAATATTAATGAAAATCATCACACTTAATAATGTAACGGAGGGTTTACTGCGTACAGCGAAGATAATTTATGTCAAATTTGAACTCAATTACATAAATATATAAATATAGTGAGTTCGTGAGTTATTTTTTAATTTTCATTGCCTAATATTATAAAAACTCACGTACAAGGATTAAAAACGCGTGGCGTATTTAATTACACCACAGCACATATTTACACAAACATATACATTCAATTTAATGTTTATGTAATTATAACGTTGTAATATGCATGTTTGTAAGGTAATACTTACGTGTATAACAGAGTACAATTATCATAAAATAAACTCTTAAAATAAAGTTACAATAGCGTTCGATAGTTTGTCAAATTACTAATTAGTTGAAAAATAATAAATGTACGTTGTCAATTTATCCGTTATTGTCACGCTACAGTATTTTACATTTTTACATAGATAAAATCTATTATAATTTATAGGTACCATTTACTCTTTTATACGTGTGACAATAAGTAAATATTGAAAATAACATATGCAATCGATACTTCTATTATGTAAATATAGAACAGTAAAAATCACTTGTACGGAATCTAATCTGGTATTAAAATGTTATACAGTACATGAACAAACATTATAATATGAACTTTATCAGTTTATTCTCACAAAACGCCCATGAAAATGTTTTACCGTTTTACGTTAATTATATTTGTCCACAGAATTAAATAATAACTATACTTTTGATTAAGGGGATTGTAATTCATGATTTTCTGTCTCTGTCTATCACAAGCGCAACATAGGAATTTAGACGTTTTCTATTTCCATCGTACCGATCAATTAATTAATACGATAAGAATTTTGAAAATTGATTTGAATTCGTCATTAAGTCTACTTTAGATCGACTTTCCCACTTTTTTAAATTTTTGTACTTAACATCCCCAAAAATTAACTTTTGTTGATTTTTATGTTTCCAATTCGTTTAATTCTATTTTGTGAACTTTTGGGGGAGAAAATCAAAAAAGTGGGAAAGTCAATCTAAAGTAGACTTAACGACGAATTCAAATCAGTTTTCAAAATTCTTATCGCAACAATTGATCGATCGGTACGTTGGAAATAGAAAACATCTAAATTTCTATGTTTTGCGTGTGATAGACAGAGACGGAAAATCATGGCTTACAATCAATCTCCTTAAGAGCTACATTTAAATACTTTAAATAATAATGTATATAAATATATTTCCGTTATTTTGAAAATAAAATAGTCAGGTTTTCATTTGCAGAAAAGTATCAGAAATTGTTTTATGCGGGGTACGCAGTTGTAATATATATGTTCGCAATTTCAACATTCATAAAATTGCATTTCTAAAACTTTAATGTGTTTTAAAATAGGTGACATCATTGAAAACTCAAAACGCCATGTTTTATATGCTAACAATCAAAATTCAAAATATATCGAACTTACTTGGGGTACGTTAACGTTGAGTTTTTAAGGAGATATTACTATATGGTTATAACACAATAGATCTAAGCGTGCTGACTCTTAAAATTCATTATAACCGATTTTAATTTCACTATCGATGGTATATATTAAAACTTAAGCAATTAACGGATACCGTACGGACACGACTTACGTTAGAATAATTAATGATTGTGTTCAGACAAAATTAATTGACAAAATACTGATAATAATATTTATTATTTAATAAAGTATATAGTAAATGTTTCGAGTCGCAATGATAACCAAAATAACAATAAATTAACTAATATCATAGTCTATTTTTGGCAATTTTTACATTGTTTTATTATTCGACAAACTATTGAAAAATTCAAAAATTGGCCTTTCCAAAGCACCAATTAGCCGATCAGAAAAGTTATAGGATTTTATACATAGGAAATATCTTTCTGGTCTAAATCGTGTACACAGGCATAAAAAAAAAATAACAGATTTTGATAAAATCTTGATAACATTTCTTGTTTCATTTAGAAACTAAAACAAATAGGTGCACGACTAAGATAAAAATGGTTGCAAAATGTGCCGTAAGAAATGCGTTTACAAATATAGTTCTAAAAAAAAATACCTCCGCCGAAGATTTTGATAAGAATGTAATATGAATTACAGGATAGATATAGCAGCGGCGGCGGCGGAGAATTATTTCAAGTGCAGGCTTTTGACGAGTGTTAAAACCAACACACGTACCACGTTAAGTACTGATGCATGATCGCATATGTTTCCTCGTAAAGTTATCATATTACAATATACTCACTTTAAAGTATACGACAGCGGCGGCGATCAGCACTCCAAGGCTCTGAATAATGTCACCAAGAACGTGTATGTAGGCAGCCCTGACATTAATATTGGCGGTGTTCGGGCCGGAAGCCTCGTGGCTGTGTGAGGTCATACCGCCGTGCGAGTGCGAGTGCTGATGAAGTGTGAAGCCCATACTGTAACAAATACGACAATTCAAACGCCTATTAAATACTGGACACAATATATTATATGGTGGACTACATTACAATATAGTTCACAGTATGCTTTGAACTGTACTAGAATTATTATTCGAAAGCTGGTAATATACGTAATTGTAAATAGATTGCATGTATTATGTATATCTACTAAAACAGAATATTGTTTTGGAAGTGTTTATCTATAAAAATCAAATATTGAACCATGCAACAGTTACATGCGGTGAGTTTTATTGGTAAACATTTCAAGTCTAGACGAACGGGGTACCTATCTCGGGATACTCCGTTCATCCGCGGTAGGATCCTTTTCCACTTAACTCATGTAATACTTAAGATACTAGTTCAATATATGATTTTTATAAATATTTATTTCGTTTCGGAATATGAAATAAAAAGTTAGTTGAAAAAAAAAAACTTCAACAATTTGTCTACAAACTATGTTTGCAAAATATCATGCAACAACAACGTACAAATCATATAAAAATGTTGTTCATTTAAAAACACAGAAATTGGCCGAAATGATAAGTAAAATAAAAAAATGCATACGCGATTCAATTCTAATATTCAAGTATTGTACACAAAGTACATATTAAAAATCTTTTGAAATGCAGTTAGATAAGTCATATGCATGCACAAAATTAGCATAAACTCACACAATATTAACGCACAGCCCGATAGCGGACGTGATGAGCATAATGTCAGCGTCGATTGTGTACGACATGTTCATGATTCGTTCCACGGCTAAGTACAACAGAATGCCGGTGACCACCCAGATGAGGAGGACAGATGTCAGGGCGCCCAACACCTCGGCCCTGTACCATCCGAATGGCATCGACTGTGTGGCTGGTCTCGAAGCCACCCATATGGCGCAAAGCGATATCATGAAGCTGGCGAAGTCTGTGAGTAAATGCGAGGCATCCGTAGCGATTGCCAAACTACTCGACAAATAGCCTCCTGAAAGAAAAACAATCATAACCCGTGACGGATTAGTGATGCGTACGTGCGCAAATGTTATATCTTACGGCCTATATAACCACGGTTAACTGAAACGTGGTTAGATTTATTTATTTATTTATTAGGTACATTATATAGATTTACGGATAATCGTATTATCAATCATGGATATCATGATAATTGTACGGAACGCATACATGGTTCCACATGGTCTTAAATGCAACGTTACATTGCCATCATCCGTAAGTCGTGGATTTTTGTGATTATTAACCGAAAAATGAGTATAAATTACGGATTAATAGTCAATTGCAACTATAATCTGTTGGAAAAATATTGATCATTAACTGGCTTGTGGTGAATCAAGGTAAATGTCTACGAATATTAATAATCATTAATAACATAATTTGTTTAAAAACATTATTTTAATTATTATTTTTATTGTATGTTATTTTAATAAACATTTTAAGGCTACCTATAGTGTAAATAGAGTTGATACATTTTGGAATTCAATGGTTTATCTTGTTATTTTATACCTACACTAAACTACTTAGCAAAACTAATTTTTGGTATAAGAGTAAATGTGGTATACGCACGACTATTAGATATGACTATAAGAGTATAATTTGAGTTAAGCCCATACGACGTACAAAATGTTGTATGTAAAAATCAACAAGCGTTTAACTGATTGTACGCTAACGCTGCATTTAAAACCTTGCGGAATCGTGAATATATATCATACAAGCAAATTGCGGAATCATGTACGTTTGGTAAATGGTTATACAAATCTACATGATTTCGCAAAATCGTAGCCAATAAGTACCGGGTACACTATTTTTTTTTTCTATAAAATACTTTCCAATTTGAGCACTGCAGTTATCACATTACATTTCCATCAAAACTTACCAATTGACTCGCCGACCATAAATATAAGACATAATATGCTGGCGAATATAAGTTTCCGTCTAGCCTTTTGATGATCCGATGTACTGTCACGGTTAGGATGGCAATGCTCATCATTGACTGAAAATTAAAGGTTAATCCATGGTTATTGTTTTTTAAAACTAAACAACTGCGATAACTAGTAACCACTATGGTTTTATCCATACTTAAAACAATATTCACTGTTTCAATAAAGCCTTGAGTAAATTTAGTGCACTTAAGTTTTTTTTCATTTATGTAAAAATTATATTAGTTTAATCTATTAAAAAAAAAAATCTTTAAAAATAGTTATATTAACGTTATACGATTGCAAATTAATTATAATTAAATTCTTTTTTCATTTTATCTAATCTATTACACATAGTAAATTTTAGATAAACACTTTATAGTTTTACACAATATTTTTAAAAGTTTTTAAGTGTATACCTTACCATGACCAGAACGAAATACAATGTTTTATTAATTTTCATCGTCAACAACAACAATGTGATAATTTAAATTTTTAAATCGGGAAAGTACCTACCTACCTACTATTGCTTTAAAAGTATCTAAATAGTATAATCAATTTCTAAAAACTTTCTAAACAAAAAAATGTTTTTCATAACCTTTTTAATTTTGCTATGATCAATTTAACCAGCAGTTTTTTCTCTGAAAATTATGGTGATTTAGTATTAAGAAGAAGAAATCTTAGATAAAAATATAATGTGTAATTATAGGACTGTACCCGTACAAAGATTGTAAAGAAAACATAATAAGCGAGAAAGACAGAAAAAAACACTGTTGTAATTTCGAAGTGCGGCCATTCATGACATAACATCGCGTATAACACGATTGAACTTGAACAGTTTGATGGTTTCATGAACAGTATATGTATCACGTGGTTTTGCTATTTTTAAAATGATTTTGAATTTTCATTGTTTAAATCGAATCATTTTTTCATTATACAGTTTAAACGAACACAACGAACATTGCCCGTAAAAAGATTAACTCGCTATATTAACGGACACAGTCTAGTATTATAGGTGTCATAGGCTGTTTGAACGCCGTGTTCAATTTTAAAAAATCGAAATGCTAATCACGAACTATTATTGATATTATAATTATTATTTTTCGAGTAAAAATTATTCGCGTCCCACGTGAAAATACGAGGACAAGCAGACGAGCACGTAGCGCGTTTTTGACATTGACATAATAAAAGAACGACATATTATTATAATACCGCACGTACATATTGTGATGGACGATTTTCCATCCGTCAAGTCCGGTTTGTCTTGGTTGGAACTGTTGTCTTCGGACGACACCAACGTGGCGCAACATCCGGACGGTTTGCCGTGTATGCAGTATACCAGCTGTTTACCGGAACCATTCGACGGTTGTCGTACAAAAGCTCCGCCGGTCATGGTCGGTGGCGTGCTCATGAACGCGTCGTCGTCATTAACGGACCCGTACTTGGAGTTTTCACCCAACCTGGAAAACACAAAAATTATAAATTAAATGAAATAAAATAAATAAACGGACGTGCATAGTATCCGGTATAATATTTATAGCGGGGCACGGTCGACGTACGCAGCACAACGTGGGCAAAATTCATACGTAATTCACAAAAACACGTGCGCGGGACACGCGGTCCGAGATACAGACGCCAACAGCCGTACAGGGAAATGTAAAGGGTGTGTATGTACAACACAAGGAATTAGTATATTATTGTCATTATTTCGGGTACAGCGGTCCTTACAATGGAATGAATTCGTTTTCCATGGGTCGGCGGTGTGTGATAAGGCGATTCGTGAACGAAAACGGAAAGAGCGTCGGATGTAATAATAATAATAATGTGTATTATTGCGCATGGAACGGGACGGAACACTGATGCGAGACCGACCACCACTGCCTAGTAGCCACGGCGGCGAACAGTCGATGATGGTAATAATAATAATAATAATAATATGTGAACGATATTCATAACGAGACGGGGACCGCCGTTTTCGATAAGTGCCATTGCAATATAACAATATTATTCGATGTTAAGTTATAACGAAGGCGCGTACATTATGTAGCGAGTCCGCCGATTAACACTAATGTTGAGTGTAGCGGGCTGCGAGGCGGAGGAAAAAAAAATTAAATCAAATAGGTGTACAACGGGGATTCGTATAATTTCCCATTTCGTTATCTACACTTATGATGATACGGCTCTGGCGGGGGGTACACCTTCCACATCACTTTGTTATGTAAAGGTTACAGTATTAATAATATGTCGGGAGCGTTGCAACTAGTACTCGAATGTCTCGAATATTATTCGATTAATACACCTGGGTATCACTGTACTTCTGGGTAGTACGTTTTATTTGCTGTGCACTAGAGATTTATTTACACTAAACTTAAAAACCGGCACGCGAATGCGCATTTTTTCTAAGAACACATTTCTCGAACAATCGACAACAACGGTAAAACGAATAACCTTTGACTTTTTTAACAGCATTAACTATGTACACGAGTTTTCTCTTTTCTTTCGGTAATCTTGTGGCTTTTTATCTCGATATTTAACTGTAATTTATCATTGTAAACGTAACAAATTGAATGCATAGAAAATGATTAACGATTACATAGGTTTATTTAGAAAAATAATGATCGTTACCGAGTTTACGACCGTGAATAAGATAGTACAACATTATAATAGGTAATATAATATTATCATAAATATTGTACACACAGCTACACAAAATAAGATAGAATAATAATATTAGTCTCCACGGATTAAAGGTTAAAATGCTATTATTTTTAGAGACAAAACAAACTATTAGGTACGTATCACTGTATCAGTGTGTTTACGAATTTTATAATAATAATAATTATAAACGAAAAGTTACGATAAAACAGACTAGGTACAATACATTTTGAAATAGAGTATTGAGATTATTTTCCATTGATAAAAGTTTTTAATTATTAATTACCGTTTAAAAAAACGTATTAATATTGTTTAAATATTTTTTTCTATGCGAATCATTTTATTTTAGTATTATGTAGTAGGTACTCGATTATTATTTATTTTTAATTATCATCAGGTAATCGTTAAAATTCATTTAGATATTACTGAAGAAAAGGTGTTGATTTCATAGTAAATTGTTTCATAATAAAATTATGATAATAATTTCATTATGAATTGTTCTAATAATGATCAACAATGTTTCTTTATCAAAAATTTAAAGTTTTCAAACAATGAATTTATGGATTCAATTATATATTAGAACGTTAGGTACATAGAACATACATGAATAATAAATAAAATGAATATGGGCTCGGTGTTAACTTTTGTAAATTTATTTTAATATAAATACAAATTGAAATGAAATGAAAAATGTAGTTAATCTACAACGCCAAAGAATAATAGAATACTTGAATTACTTAGTTTTATACAATCTAGTAAAATATTATATATGTGAGCAACTGAGCCAGAGGCAACGGTTTTAAGTTAGTATCTTGTACTTTTGAAATATTAATATTCTAAATAAAAATATATTTTACAAAAATATTATAAAAATGAGATATATGAACACAACACCATAATAAATTAATTTGAAGTTAAGTTAAAATTTAATAATTCTTTCTTTTACTTGCTTTTTCTCAAAAAAATAAAAATAATAATGATGTTGAATATATTATTCCGGTAAGTATAATAGCAATATTCGATGGGAAAGTAGTGAATGGCATACTAAATTGATATTCAAAGCACTTTATATAATTTAGTGAAAAACACCATTTAAATTTAAATAACAATAGCGCACGTATTTTATAAAAATTAGAATAGGTTCTGACAATTATCATAATGATCACAAATTAAAAATGTATTTTGCAAATTATACGTATCAATCGAACACTTAATACTTTAATAGTATTAGAAATGCTCTTTGTATATTGAACTTTATGATCAAGTTTGTTAAAACAATTAACAAGAAATCACTATTACACAAACTCAAAAATCAACTCTATTCGACGACTAGATCGTGTCACGGTGTTTTATGAATAGTATTATTCGACATTGGTTTTATTGGTCTGTGATCAACATTTCGATGAAATCATTTAAATTAACACCCGACTAACCTTGACCGGAAATGGCGACGTTACGCTCATTTTCATTTTTTTCATTCACATAAATATGTTCAAACTATTTGACTGCCAGGTAATTTTTCCTTTAATTCAAAATAAATTCAAGAAATCATAATATTTATATTACATAATAATTCTAAATATTTAGCAATTTTTCGAAATATAGTACTAGTATTCATATGAAATTTGTGATATTATTTATATTATAATGGGTACCAATAAATATAAACAATGACTAATGAATTAGGTTTTGAATCAACAAAACATAGGTAGCTACTAGCTAGTATAAAATGTATCATGAATATTTATCGTTTACCCGTAAGCATATGATACAAGATGACTACAAGATATATAAGTATTATTAAATTCATTGTACATGCGTAAGAATGAATTAAACTAATTTGCTGTAAGCAAAACGTTTTAAAATATTTATTGAATTATAGATTGTCAAATATTTTTTAATCAAACACAGGTTGTTTATGTTTAATGATTAAATATATACTTGTTAAATCTTGCTATAAAAAGTTTTTTTATTTAAATAAATAATATGACAAAAGCAGAATAAAAAATTACTATAAACATGTAATTTAAGCAATCCAAAATTGATAAAATATATCATATGACTTTTTACAGTCTCGGAGTAAGAACAATTCAAATAGTTACAGTTATAAGGTACAGTTTTAGTATACAATAGTAAACGATAAAAAATTGTATAATTAAAATCGTCGTAGCACATTCACAATCACCAAAAGGATAGAGAATTAAATAACAATAACTCACTGATAATACTTATTACAACAATATAAACCACAATGAGGTCAGTAAAAATGGAACAGCTTATTGTTAAACAACGTAACTGTCCTTTTTAATGCAGATTGGACATAAACTATCAACGAAATTAAATAATCGATAACAAAAATCATGAACATATTTTTCATAAACAATGTGATTCACAATGAGTCCAGTATAAACGGGATAACTTATTGTTAAACAACAATCACTGTCATTTTTAATGCAGATTGCAGGACATAAACTATTAATAAAGTTCAATAATCGATAACAAACATCAAAAACTAATTTTTTTTTTTCAACAAAATGCAAGTGTAGCGGAACGGTATGTTATAGTTACTCTTAGTGCTGCAGTTACTCCGTCAGGTGCTACTAGCAATTGGATGGGTAACCATATAAATTTAGCTGTGTTGTCCATGCCTTCACACATTCACTACCAACGTGTTTAACCCCCTACAGTTTTTCTAATCCTAAAAAACCTACAAACCAAAAAAAAAACCCTCACGGAGGGTTAATGGCCCTGTTGCCGAAGCCTAAAAAATAGATAGAAAAAATAAAATATTGTTTAAGATGACTAAAAAGACAAAATCGTCCTATTCCAGGCATGACACATCAATTCAAACTCAAAACATGGAAATGTAACAAGACCAAATAATAAGTGTTAGAATATGGATACCAATATATTTTTGACATGTAGATAAATAATAATTAGTTTTGATAATTCTTTTTCAAATGCAATGTTTCTGTTAAAAACTGCCAACTAGAAAAAAATATTTATGCTGAATTAATATGTAGCAAATGAAGTACAGTGTATTGTGCAAAGGCTCATGAATATTTACTTGGTTGATTTTTGTCAACCTTGAACTAAATTAAAAAACAAATTGCTACTTAAATTAAATTCAATATGCATCAAAAAAATAAAAATGTTTTAATTAGATATCCTAAAAATTATTGTATCCAATAGTCATAAAAGTGATGTAAAATATAGTGAAAATCTCTTGAAAATTTATACACAATTAAAAAATATAATGCAAGTTTTAGAGGTTATACTGAAATTGCAGTTTACTTTATGATCAAAAATGGCTAAAATAACTAACAATATAGTAGTATTACAATAACTCTTGTTCCTAAGCAATTATATCTCAATAAGGAAGTAATCCTACATATAAACAAGCTCACTCAAAAAGCATAATAATAAATCTTTTTTTTACTTATATAAATTTAGTGTTAATCATTTACAAATAATTGTTGTTCGATTTTATATTTCATAAATCAATAATATAATGATTTTATCGGTCGAGAACTTAAATATTCCACCGAAATATAAGTTTCTTTTTTTTATTTAGGATAATTACATTTTTATATAATATTTAGCATATACTACTACGGCACTACGTCTAACAAACACAAAAATAAATTACAAAACTAGGTATAAGAAAATTATATTTCAAAATATCGATTGCACATTAGTCATTAGCCTTAAGAAAGCTAGTTACGCAGGTATACGCACATACTGTAATAAATGCAAGTCTTTTTTTTACCTAAAAAAAAGTATTACAATCCTTTCAGAAGTTCACTAAAAACCATAAATATCTGTACAAACATCATTAATACTTCTGTCAAGTTTTCCATAATTAATTTTACCATCACACTACTCTAAATCATAGTACAAATACTATTCAATTTTAATAATCTTATGTTATGCCTTCGTAGTAGTAGATGGTTATAATACAAAGCCAAGAATTCGAATATGCTTATATAGAGATAAGTAGACGAGAAGAAAAATACTACGACAAACTAGGTAGGTATATTAAAAAATCATTATTCAGTCATTGCTCCTATGAATATGGCCCATACACCAATCATTCGAGCTTATTGATATTGATTATTTCATAACAAAATTCCAAATCGTTTTAATACCTATGGTAGAAACTAGAAATATATATAACATTTTAAGTGATCATTCACCTGTTATAGGAGTTAAAATAGAACAAATAATCAGATCATCATTAACTATTGAACCTATAAGTATGAATATAATTTATTGTTAGATAATTATTCATATAAACGTTAATATGTCATTTAAATCATGTGACTAATTAGATAGATAACATCTCTACTGTATATATATATATATATAGTAAAAGCTATTCTGTAAGAAGTGACAAATTATAAAAAAAATGCATTGCCAACAAACAGCTGAATTATCAAATATACCAAAATATATAAGTTCAAGAGCATTAATATTATTAATATTGTATAGATATTGTACCCATGTACCCATTATATAGATAAACATTTTCAACTGACTTTTTTAATATAATATAATACAAAATATATGTTATTTACCATTTGTGAAGGATAACGTGAAAAGATCGTATTGTTCGTTGAAACTATTCATTTAACAGTAATTTATCTATGGTTACAGTACTGTAAAATCATATGTTAGCTTGAATAATATTTATTATATAACTATGTATGAATAGTTAGTAAAAATAGCAATTTACATGTTAACCATACAAAAATAATGAGATTCATTAATATAATCAATGTATAGACTGACACTATTGATACAAATTTTGGATACTATTTATAATGTCTTAGGATAACATAACTATTATTTTATATACCTCTTACATAGTGAAAAAATCGACAGAAATAACGCGAAAAGAATATTATTCTTTAATTTCTGCAGTTCGTTTTAATGGTTTAAGACGACAACTCCTGACGTTATAACGAAATTACTTATCCATTTTGTAAATTTCAAGTAATGCTTTATATTATACTTGCGAAACGATTTAAGTGTTAAAATTAAAAATGAGTGTAATTGTCAATAAAAATTTAACATTATTTATGTAATTATGAATGTTTTACTTAACTACCTATATTACCTACTACAATAAACGTTTTACAATTTTTTATGTGAAGTTTCTGTGACTGCGGTCATGTCACAGTAATAAAATATCACGATAAACCCGGTACGAGTATGCGATTAACAATAGCAGTGAATCACGACCGAGCGTAAGTTGATACATATTTTATCAGTCGACAAGCCACAGTGCACATTTGCATTATACACACAGCCCCGCACATAACAGATAACCGAGGAAAGAACGACAATTTTTTTTTTTTTTTTTTTAGCTGACTAATGTGACGTTTTGTGGTTGTTGTCGGTGCGATTGGCCATTGCATACGGTCCCACTCCCACGTTGACAATATTATATTATAATATACTCTATTATAATACGTATATAAAATATCTGCGAACGACATTCCCACTAATACACTTGCGCGTCCGTAAACTTCCCTGGGAAATTCGGTCAAAACAATTATTTTGTCTGTTTGGACATTATACACAGCTGATCTAGTTACCGCTCCCAGCAGACGATAACCTGTCAGGTAAAATAAAACACAATAATGCATATCATAAAATACTTTATACACTTTCGTATATAACATAATGTATGTATATATTGTTATTCGATTAGACACGGTTCGCGGACAACGGTGGCAGCAGCCGCGAAGTACGGATTTATTAACGGATATCATACAGTATACGATTGTATATATGTATGTATACCTCCTATCTAATGACTAGGGTTCGGCTTGCTGCGCACTGAACGAGGCAAGTGGGTTAATTGTACCATCTTATCGGACGTCAAAATTCGTAGTGTCCGCGCTGCTTGAGATAAAAACCGCCGTACCGCCACGAGAGAAAGTATATGTTTATCAAACTGAATTCGACGAAAATTAATAACCTTCGAGAAGATTTAGGAACAAGAAAATATAGTTAAGGCTATAGAATTACGTGATTAATTTTAAAAGTTACGCACGATGCTATATTATGTCGAATCAAATTAGTGTTATATTCGTGGATTTACAAACGTAAAAGTTGGGAAAAATTAATACAAGACAGTAAAGTTTAATTCCTCAATTTTTCAATTACTTGCACAGTGATTCAGTGAGAGAAATACATTTAGATAATTTAAGATAATTTTGAATCATAGTATTAATATTTTGACTGAGGAAGTCACCTATAGGTAATACTTCACATATAGTTTTTTAGATTAAGTCTTCTATGTATAGGTAATCAGTTATTAATACTATAATAACTAATAATATTATTATTATTATTTTTTTTTTAAATAATAAATCATGATTCCAATTTATTTTTAATCTGTGAGGGGGTTTGTCAAGAATATAATTAGTGGACATGGTTTGAATTAAGGGATTTGTATTAGATGTGAATTGATGTCTCGATATAACGTAAAATCTATTACATTTTGTCATCGAGATTAATAAATTCATGATCCTGAATTTCAGATTTTATATTATAATAATGTATTCTATGAATATTAATAGTAATTTATCAATAATAGTTGTAAGTTAATACAGGGCAACCCCTAGGAGGGGAGCAGGGCCCTGGGCCTCGCTTTTTTCCTACTTGAATATGGGTCCTTGTGTTTGAAAAAAAAATAAGAATACATTTAGGTTTAATTGAACTAACAATGAACATGTGGTTCATTTAAAAAAATGTCTATTGCATTAAAATTATTATTGTCTCTTTCGAGAACTACTGCTAGTGGTGAGAGCAGTTTCTTAAAGTTAAAAATCATAAAAAAATACTTGAGAACAACAATATTGCAAAATCAACTTTCTGATCTACCATATATTATTTCCATTGAACGAGATTTATATAAAAGTAGACTATAACTATATATATATAGAATATTATTAAAAAGTTTAAAAAAATAAAAACCATATATTTTTTATGAATGAAATGATTTTCTATCATATTTTAACTTGACAGAATCAATTTATATTTTTATTGAGATACGCGGCCGAAAGTCAAGCCAAGTTCAATTGTATCCAACTGATTAAAAATATAGATAATAATTATTCAAACTATTTTACCAAAAATCAGGATTCTGTACGTTTATTTTCATTTTATTAAACAAAAGTAAATTGTAGAAATAACAAAGTGACGATTGATGAATTATTATAGATGAGTAAATGAAAAAAAAACTTGTTGTTTACATGTCTACTATAAAATTATTTTATTTTATTTATCGACATTGTATTTTATAAAACACTTTAATTTTAAATTATAAAAATTAAATTACTATCTAATGTTAAAAATGATTGATGTCATTATATAGTTATAGCCTTATAGTTATATATAATAGCTAAAATAAGGTGTTACAAGTATTTTCGCCCAGGGTCTAGCAAATCCTAAGGATAGCTCTGGGTTAATGTAATCTTCGATTATGATGTGAATATTTGAATATTATAATTATATTTAACTAATATACTCGTAGTTTATTTTATATTTTAAAAATAATACAGTATAACTATTGATTACTACTGATTTTACTAATTACCTACTGATAAATTTAAATATTCGCATGTATAAGATAACATAAAATTTGAACTACCACATGGAAAACTAGGTAGAAACCTATTTTAATATTAAGTACAAAGTAATACAACTAGAATTATTTATTTGAATATTATTACTTAATTAAATGATAACCAGTTATATGTGTTTTCCCATTGAAATTTATTTGGACTTAATGAATGGTGAATTTATTACAGGTAAGTATAATATATTATTGATTTAACCAATCATTGATAGTCGTACCATAATTGTAGCAATATCGGTTAAAAGTATTTCAATATTGGTTTCATAAAATAACGTTTTTGTCACGTGTGTACTGAAGTTTTAATTTTTGATTCTACAAGATGCGGTGGAAAGTGAATTTTCTGTCCAGCAAACTACTTTCTGCTCGTAACGCTTGGCAAAAAAAAAAAATAAAATATCTAAACAGGATAACAAATATACGAGTAGATGTACATTGCACATGATGTAGTGGACTTTTCCGCTCACCACGTCATATCTCTTTACAAGACGTGTAAATCTAGGTGCAAATCTATAAATTTTCCATCTTCAATGTTCATGATCGGATTATGTTACTAATTTCCACAGTCAGATTAATAAAGATAAAAGGCGTGACAAAAAATAATAGGTATGTATGTGGCTATTACAATTTCAATCTTGTGCAGTTGTGCAACTGACATTGTTCACTTCTCACCCTTGCCATACAATATATTATTTCAGTGTTGTTGTTTTGATACAATACGTGTCTATCTTTTAGAAATTGAAAATCTCAAAAATGTCATATATAGATACATCAACTATTAATTAGAAAACTCGTATAATTGGTGCTTGTAAAGAATTATGTCTTGGATTTCCTAATAGTTCAAAATCTGGTTAAACTACTGAGAAATTATGAAAAAAAGTAAATTTTTAATTACTTACAGTTTTTAATAAAAGCGAATTTTAATAAATTTCCTATCCTTAACAAAGTTCTTTTTTATGCCTAAAAAATGTAATATACTTTTACAGATTTTTAAATATTCACAATTTTTACTAAATAAGCTTGATCATAATATGGAAACATTGAAAACTACGTATACAGTAACAACTATCTGCCACCGAAATACCGTTGAATAATTATTTATTAATAATGAAAAGTTTGAGATTAAAGTTTAGGTGAACGAAATGGAGTACCAAGGCATACCCCCGTATAATGCAGTAGATTATAAGATTATTTAAAAATAGTAAACATAAAATGTTTGTAAAAATATGTGCATATACTTATAGTTATAATTTTTTAAAAATAAAAATGCATATATTAATCTAGTATAGGTACTTCGAGCATCTAAGAATTCAATAACAAAATTCTTATGTAACTACAAAATAACTACAATAAATACAATAATTTATTATACAATTACTTTATACTGAAAACCATAGATTTAAATTTCTTAGATAATTTTCTTAAAAGTGTTGCATTTGATAACAAAAAAATTAAATGCATAAAATTACTATATTGCATATTTCTATCAATGCAGGAACATAATGGATTATTATGTTATTATGTTTTAATATCCCAAGAATGTGAAAATTAAATAATAACATTATTTAGTTCATTCAATTGTATTTAATTTAACCGAATTCATACAAATAGGTGCACTATTATAAACTGTTAAAAAAGGATTTATTCAGGGATTTATTTAATAATAATAGTTCAGAAAATTTAGTGTAATATTGTTTACATATGTAATAACAAGAAATAATTAGCTTATAATTTATTTTCAAAATTTTTAGTATAAGACTTATTATAAAATAAATGTTGTAAAACTTAAAAATAAAAATAATATGAGATTTAAAAAAAAATGTATTTATTGCATAATATTGATAATAATTATTTTACTATAGGTACATTGTACCGGGTTAGAACAATTTAATATTAACTGTTGTACTAAATATGTAGAACGTATATTCAATGAAAATTTAGATGTACCTATATTGTAATAAATAAACATATTTTTCCGTTTTATACTGAAGTTCAAATAGAAATCACTTTAAAAAAAATATTAACTCATTAATTTAATGACAATACAAATTACAAAAGCGATACTATTTTAAACATTCGAACAAATTATTTTGCATGAATTATTAATATTAAGTATACTCTGGTATGTAGGTACTGTTTATACTAAATACTCTTTATAATACATGTAGGTTTTCTAACATACTTTCGTACAGTTTTTATCTAATTTATTCAATATTTTATAACAATATTAGCGTAGGTACTTATTTTTTAAGTATTTTAATTACATGCAAAATGCTCAGAACTAACGATAAGTTATTTTATTTACTCAACTCTTCAAAATATATTTTATCTGTTACCTAAACCTAGCTACTAGGCACCAACACTTCAGATTTAAATATATAATAATAAAATAATGAAAAATATAATAAAACATTATTTTAAATACGGAAATCATTCATACTATCTCAAATTATTTCATTTACATTGTTAATATTATTTAAAGAGAGAGTATAATTTTAAATGAAAAAAGTTGACACTTGTTCCGGATATAAAAAGAACTCTCTAAATATTTTTTTTTTTTGAAAAACAACGAATAAAATATAACGAAAGAAAAAGTAATCCCACTAGATTCGAGGAATTATTACAGTAAAACAAGTTATTTCTTCCTGAAATGATTATTTATATAATATCACTTAACAACTAAAAAATAAAAATAAAAATAAATAAAGATAATGTTTACAATAATATTTGTATATATTATACGCAGTGTATGATAGAGTTTTAACTCTTTTATCTGCATTTCTCTAATGAAATTCGTCAGATATTTACACAGGGTAAATGTTAATTAATATTTATTTAATAAGAGCATTTGAAGGATTAAAACTAAAATATTAATTATGTACAATGCATGGTATATCTTATATGTACTTAATGTTACAAGAAGTTACAGTAAAATACTTAATTATACCTGTAATAAAACATAATTCAACAATTACACTAACTTTCTGTATTTCATTAAAGAGCCAAAAAACAGCAAATATTCTACGATCTAAAACTTATTTCAGAACCTTCAGAGGCATCTTCAAAACCTTGAAAAGTTTTCTCTCCTAATCAGATTTTAATGGTTTTATAATTATTTTTAAGCAATTCAGTCACGAGTTATGCAGACTACAATTAGACAAACAATAGTCGTGTTTAGGAAATTTAGAATTTAAAAAATCAATACATCAATACATGCACATAATTATAAATTTGTTATTGTTTAGTAAAATATATATATTATTATTTACGTTCTACGTTTTAGATTTTTGACGGAATGAGGATATAAACTTGATATAAAAATAATCGGTTTCAAAATACATTTGTTTCTTATTTAATATCTTCCAAAGTTTGAACATCTATTCCTCTTAGAAAAGATAATTTTAAATATTCAGATTTTAAAAATTTCATTTATTGTTATAAGTAAACACATTAAACTCTCGTGAAAGTAACAAAGGTGAAAAAGTCTATTATGTATTTAAGGATAAATAAATGATTTTGAACAACAAACAATTGTCTTGATATTAAAACACATAAGTTTTACTTGTCGAGATAACAATCTAACAATAATATCCACATATATGTTGGTATATGCTTGTAGTAAATTTCGAAATAAAGAGTACTCTTAACTTCAACAAAGTGTACACTCTCCCAAAAATTGTTTGAAAATTAAATTTTCGACTAAAATACCCCGATAATAATAAAAGACATTTAAAATGTTTAAGGATTAGAGTAGATACATTGAATACATTATAATATGTTACTGAACACTTACTTCTCACTAATCCTTTAATTCGAATGATCGGACGTGCGCGACGCACAACTATGTAGCCCAATATACGACTACACAAGTGTGCAAAACGTTAACGTATGACACGTGTAGTGCGCCTTGTTGTTTAATTTTATAAACCGACGAAAACCGTTCGAGGAAAATGAATAGTACTATTTAATATTTTCGACACGTGTCCGGATTCGCAACGTTTCGCAACATTCACTCGGCGGCAACGGCGAGGAGACGATACACGGTTTTCGGCAGACACAGCAATAATATTGCTAATAATCATATGCCCATGCACCGGGTCGACTTGAGTACGAATAATGATGATGATGGTAATAATAATAAATAACGATTGAACGTTTTGAACGGAATACGTAGACTGCGAGTTGCGGTCTGGGGAATAGGTGCGCGACGAATGACGGCGAAAGCGACGTCGACGACCAACGCTCGAATGAACGGGTTATGGTGCCCGCTATCCCATTTAACCGAACATTGTGTCGTCGTTGTCGCCGCGGCGGCGATGCTTACATTTTTTTCCCCCTGCGGCGATTTCTCTTCCCACATTACTTCGACGTAATAGCGCTGTGAACACATCGATGGACATCCACCCCTGGACTCTCTTCCATCCCTCGAGCATGGCTTCAAGTATGTAACCTGCTTCTTACCTCCACCGCCGCGTCACCAATGACGACGACGTCATAACGAATACCAATTCTTATTATTATTATTATTATTATCATATATATGACGTACATAAAATGTAACAAGTATGCAACAGGTATATTTTCATTGTTGTGACATTTTATCGTCATACCTAATTGTATGCATAATATACATACATATTATATATATATATATAATAAATGTGTGTATTATTTTATATAATATTTATACACGCAAATTAATGTTATCAATCACTATTCGTCAACAAGTTTTAGACATATCAAGTTGATGACTGATTTTTTACCTTCAGCAAGCGGTAATTTAAGTTATATACACGTTGCAACGACTGTTAAAACATTCTAAATATCCTGGTAATTCCTGCTCGACATCAGCATGCACTCAAAACTTGCACTCGTAATGATACGATTTTTTGGTTCACAAGCTGGTTCGCTATTCGCATAAGGTGGTCGTTTTATATGCTCTACATTAGAGTATAATTAGGGCGATGCGAGAAGAAGCAAATCCCCGGAGAAAATTTTAAAAGACACCGACGTTTTTGCTTGATTCATTTAAATAACTATTCTTTATGGTAATAAAATAGTAATAAAATAATACAAAACATCATGGTTAGAATACTCTAGTCAATCGTTCAATTTAGTGAAAATAATCTTAGCTCATCAATAATGAATTACAGTCGCCCAAATAACTTTAGAGTTCGAATATCGAAACAACGAAATAAATAAATGTTAATGAGATAGCTGAAAAATTTACATAGCAAAAAGGTCTTTATTAAAATTATTAAAATTTGGTTGGCTAAATGTATCATTATAGACGTTTATATGTAAGTATAATATTATAATTTGGTCTAGATACTTTGTATTTTATATATTTTTATTTATAACGAATATTGTGACTCGAACTCAGATGATTTTTTAAAATGACACAAAAAAAAGGAAATAAAAAAAACGTTGATCTTTGAATGTAAAATATGAATGTATACACACAGCTGCCACACAGGGTAACAAAATCCTAAATACGATGGTTGTTCTTTAGTAAGCAATCACTACTGAAGAATATTCTTTGCACTTATCCACAGCATGTACTCAGAACAATAAAATTTTCAATAATGAAAAGATTACAAAATATAAATTAAATCATATCACTAAAGCGTTTACAGTTCGTTTTTAAGAAGCTATTTCTTGAAATTTCATAATAATTAAAATTCATAATACAAAAATTTGGTGAACAATAAAACGTTACTATCTCTTTAAAATAATTTAAAAAATAAATTATTATAATTATATCAATGCAATACAAATTTGTAACATACTTGGTTTCCCGAGGAACAAGTTAACCAACTACAATATTAGAAGGCCACAAATAAATATAAGAGAAAAAATTTAATCTAATAAAATAAATGAACAATTTAGTAACTTAGTAAATGTGCCAAAACATGATTTTAATATTAATATGACTCAAATTAATCTGAAGAGTGTACTGTATAATTCATTAATAAATAATTTTTAATTGAATAGATAATTAAGTTGAAAAATTACATTTACCTAAAATATGAATATTCATCACCAAATATTTAACAGATTTTATATTTAAAAAAGAAAATAGCAAATATGAGAAATTATTATCTCAAATTATTTTATGGTAGAACTACGTAACTATAGTTATAACATTAACTGTAAATTTTATATACTATGATTTAACAAAAAATATTTTAATAAATATTGACACGTACTACGTAGTGTACACGTGAACATGTAAAAGATGTATAAAAAAAAGAATTTAATCGGTTGCATCCCAAAACCACACACTTTTGATAAAAAACACGGCACAAAACTGCACATGTTTTTTCATTATAAAAACTATAGTATTAATCGACTAAAAATTAAATCTACATGTTTCAATATTTACTTATGCACGGCTATATCAAAATCAAGGTGAATGATGTTAACATAACTCCACATAACTCCAAACATAAATGTTTAATAATCTCTCACATATAACAAGCTTCAATTTTATAAAGTAGAAAACAATGTCTTAAAGGGGAAAAATAATTTCTGCTCAATCCATGTACTGTCTATTAAAAAAAAATATTTTGGTTATCATTTAAAAGTACCATCGGTCAATTACTCTCCACAATAATTGCTTAAAAGTTCAATATTTCTTTTTATATAAATATTAATATTCTTAAAAATAAATATTCTTTTATTATAAATAATAATTTCTTCTTCTTTGTATACATAAGTAATTTTTTTCATTTTGAGTTTTAAAAATAATCTAATTAGAAACAAATATGAGTCATCATCCAAATTTGGTAAATGTTTTTGACGTTCGCGGTACATTGATTACCTTATTAAACTCACATTATTACTTCATAATATATTATTTTCTATTGATAATATTTCAATACGTATTATTTCTTGCGTTCTCTCATGAATATCACCATATGCTTTACGTTTAGGTATATTCATTGCGTGTTTCTTGAATTTGTATTTTTATTATTACCAAAAATTACTAATTAATTGTATATTATAGTATTAAGACATACAATCTTTAAAATTATTTTACTTATTTAATAAAATCGTAGAAAAATTCACAAATTAATTGATTTTTTAGTCAAACAGTACTGATAAAATACATAATAATTTTTGCTAATAAGTGAAAGTGCAAAAAGACTGTTTAACTTGAGTGCGGCGATATAAATCAACATAACATACTAAGTAAAACATAGTTGTATGTTTTTCTAAGTTCATTAGTTCTCTTAAAGTTATTCAAGGAGGCTTATAGTAGAACACCTTGACTCTTATCAAAATATGTTCACTTAAAATATCCTGAAGGTATATTTAATAATCAAATAAATACGTAATTTGTGTTTGTTACAGTAGAAATTGTATAAGAAGTTATTAGGTCTATAAAATAATAATAACTTATTTAAATCTGAAATATCAATATTTAACAAACAATCATTAGAACGTCATAATTTTTTAATAAATCAATATTTAAATATTCTTAATTACTTTCTAAATATTTTCTAAAAATAACAGTATAAGAATTCATATGATAAATCATACGTCATCAGTCATCATTCATCAAACAAATATTTATTATTTATTTTCTTAATAAACAGCAATTATAAAGTACCTACCATAGTCAAAAAGAATTTTGCAGTAAACTAAGCGTTTTAATTAAATATAATATATAAAAAGCAAAAGTTAAAATTAGCAAAATGATAGGTATATATATATTTTTGTTAATATAATTGAAATGTAACTAAAAAGCAATAACACATACTAACACATACATGTACACACACAATAAATATATTATATACTATATACATACAATCAAACGGGTAAATAATATCTATTTATCCAACACAAAAAAACAAATAAATAGGTACGAATAAGATACTGCAATGATTGGGTGTTGTGTATGGGCACTATAATCCCGCTTCATTCACTTCGGTTTACGCTTTGAGTATTATATGATTATTTTAAATTTGAAAATACGAAAAATCTTTGTATTTGAAAAATAATTTCAAACGGGCACAATTTAATCAAACATTTGATAACAAGTATATCTCTTATTTTTTTAATCGATAAATAATTTTTTTGAAAATTAACTTATAAAGCATACGATTAAAGTTAAATTTTCAATTGCTAAGGATACTTATCGGTTCGAAAAATAAACACACAGTGAAATTTGTCCAAGATAAATCCTATTGAAGTAAAATAATAAAAATAATTATAATAATAATTTTTGAGCTTGTAGTGAAATTCCAGGTAAAATGCACAAACCAAAGCGTTAGCGTAATTGAATTTGCATTTTTCTTGTAGGGACCTTATATTATAGATAGACATTAATATCAACTATTTATTGATAATAAGAAATTTTGGTTAACACGAGTTAATAAATATAAAATCAACAAATCAGTCTAAAATAGTCTTTATTAGGTATTCATAAACAGTATAGTATGTGTAAGGCATTACGATTACAAATTGGAACCAAAACATTCTTACAAGAGGTCACACCGGAACATTGGCGATGAGTGCACGATTGCATATAAAAACAACAGTAATCCTTCAATATTTGTGTAACCTTGAAATTTTACCTCCAAATAGGTCTTACTATAGGCTTTAGACTACAAATTATAAACGGTAAACTTGTTTGAACAATGTACGCATTTCGAATACTTCAAATAAATATGCAGCAAGCATATAATAATGGAAATTTAAGTTGATCTTGAACTTATTCATGGACGAATACAAATAATACGGTGTCCGTTAAAATTACTTTTATCTTTTACAATTCTTAATCGTCAAATTAATTGTCATCAAATATTTTTTTTATTCGTTCATAATTATACATACCTACATAATAAAGTTACAGTTTAAACATACAATTTTACGAAATTTTAAATCTAGAGATATTTATTATTTTAATTTAGGTTACACAAAAGTTTGAGAATTGAATCATATTAAAATTCAATAAATTTGTTACTTTTTAATGTTTATGTAAAATGTATTAATTACTAATTAAAAATAATTTGTTTTAAGTTAAAAGTTTGAAAAACTATCAAACTATTAACGATTATACCCTCAGCACTGGCATAGAAGTTAAAATAACCCGGTAGGTAAAATTTTTTCCCACAGGTAGAAGTAAATAATTAAAATTAAATTTTGCTATAAAACAAAATACAATGTATAAGATAAAATATATTTAAAAGATAATAAAAACAATTATTTTTTTATATATAATATATAAATTCTGTTTATATGTTATTATTTTTCTTATGGTCCCCTAAAAATATATATATATATATATAGACATATTTTGAACTAAAGGGTATATTATAAATACATAATTTAAGATTAATAAAATCACGAAGCCACAACCCATTAATACATTCGTCAATATGAAAACATTATAACCAAAGTAGAAAATGCTATACAGTAGGAATAGAGTGGACTTCAGTCATACAGTAGGTCATTACAATGGATGTGTTAAATTTGAATGCAATGACAGGTAAAAACGATTCTGAATGGTAAAATTTGTAAGTTTAGAATATTATTAGGGTATATATTATATATTATGTTATATTTAAATTGCAATATTTTGTCAATATTTGAACTTCAAAACGCTTATAAAAAATAATTGTGCATGTGTATTTTAATAATTTTTGAATGACAGTTAGAACAACTTGTGTGGAATCTTCTATAAACTTTGTAAGTACCTTATCCCAGTAAAAATGTTTTTCCAAAATTATAAAAAAAAAATTTAAAAAAATTAAATATTTCAAATGCATTCTAAGTAACTTAAAAATTATTAAAATATTTTGAAAAGAGAATTATCAAAATAAAATGTCAATCTAAATAACTGGTAAAAGTTTCAAATTCCTACGACAAAATTTTCTAAAAAAAAACAAATATTTAAAATTATTAGGATAAATCGTTATTTTATACGCGATTTTGTAAAAATTTAAATTCCAGACGTTCATAAAATGTTTCCCGAAAAGTTCGTTGGTTTTTTTTATAGTTACTTGATGTAAAACTTATGGATAACCTTATGTTAAAATTGTCAATCTAGAGTTTGAATACCAAAAACTTTATGAATTTTGACATACTTCGCAAAAATTTGAACTTTTGGCACTTATAACAAA
Source organism: Chaitophorus viminalis (assembly GCA_025469195.1). Classification (NCBI taxonomy): domain Eukaryota; kingdom Metazoa; phylum Arthropoda; class Insecta; order Hemiptera; family Aphididae; genus Chaitophorus; species Chaitophorus viminalis. The sequence goes on along the minus strand of JAIPRK010000105.1, from coordinate 256,945 downwards.
AATTGTTACAAACAATTTTCGATTTTTTTAATTGTGATATTTTAATATAAGTACAAGTTATATTAAACTTACAATCAATTTTTTGGGCAGATAAATTTATTTATCGATATTTTAAAAAAAATACTTGAAAAAATCGAAAATTTTAACTGATTAAAATAGATCAAAAAAAGTAAAAATAATTCAAAAACTTAGCTGTGTATAGACAACGCTAATATAAACATTTGATAAAATTTTCAAATACTTGCGGTTTTTCGTTTTTAGGTAAAAGCATTTTAAACAATGATATATTTTGTCAAAAAGTGGTTTTGCGTAAAAATTCCCGTTTTTCCGTAATTTTTTTATGGTTTTCCCGACGCTTTTGAAAAGTATTGAAATTACCATGTACCATGTATATTCACTATATCTTTTCAGAAAAGTTGTCTTGTGAGGAAATCAAAGCATTTTTACTGCTTCAAAAGCTGTCGTCGGACACAAAAAAAAAAATAAATAAATAACACACATAATTGTAATATCTATACGTTCATTAAGAATCTACTATTTAAAAAACATCCTTTTGACTCTTTTGAGTATGTATTTTTTACATAACATGAAGTTTTTCCATAAATTAAAATCGAAAATTATTTCAAATTTATAATTCACAAATACCCACCAAAAATAAAAGAAGTTTGAATCATTGATATTGAAATTAATAGTTTAATATCATTGCTAGTATATTTCAAAATAATAATCAGTACCTAATGGCAAGATCATTAAACCCTATGTAATGCCCTTATAACATTTTTTTTTTAAGTTTAATTATTATTTATGAACATATAATTTTTTGAATTATAATTCAAAGGCTCATATTGTTTTAAATTTATAATTTATAAACAGTTTTCTCAGTGAAAATAAAATAAAACAATTGATACGATTTTTATAAATTTAAATACAAGTATCACGACCTAAATGTTCTAATAATTAGAAAACTAAGACGTTTGAGAACAAACTGAGAAATTCGAAACATACGGTATACCGTGGATAATAAATAATAAGATATTTAACAATGAAGGTAATTGATAAGAAATCAGGTCATATCATAAAATATATTTTCGTAATTAGTTTCATATTTTTTATTATATTTTATGTAAAATATTTAATATTAAATAAGATTGTTCTTACTAAATATTTATTTATCAAAGAGCGTTAGATTAAATTAAAAAAATGTATTATATATATATTAACTTGAAAATCTATAATTGGATGAAGTTCATATAAAGGGGGACAAGTAATACATAGCTACTTCTTAGGAGATAAAAAAAACATCATAAAATGTTTTGAAATCCTTTAAATCGAATTTGATTTTAAGATATAGATTATTTATAATATTTTATGTATTTTAATAACTTGTATTAATTATTATAAATAAAGACTTGTCTATCTATAACATTTTAGTTTAATAACCTATTCCCATTGGCCATTCTCATATGACTTGTTACCTCTTTTTGACACGAATATGACCTATGGATATATAACTGCATATGATAATAACTTAATAACGAATGGGCATGTGTAGTTAATATGATGGAGTTTTCAATGAATCAGGTATGCAATTCTTTGCAAAACAAACAATTTAACAAAAAATGTCAAAAATTAACTAATTCTCCTTTACATAAACTTCGTTCATTGACATGCATATTATGGTAATAGGTTTACTGATATTATAACCGATAAAGAAGAAAAAAATGTTATAATATTTTAAATATAATTTAGTCATGCTATATTTATAAATAAAACCAACAAACTCTACGTATATTTTAAATAGGTACTATGGTACGTAAATAGTAGAAAAATTATTTTTGTTTCGTTATTGTATTCTGGAAGTACATATTCTATTTTTTATTGAGTAAACTAAGAATGCAAATATCAATTCCTTTACATTTGTTTGTACACATAATACATTTAATACCATTATAATAAACGTATACACAGAGAACCACTAAGCAAATGTATACGCATAACATACATACATCCTACTGTACGAATTCATGGTCATATATAGTGAGTAATAAATTATTCCAGCCATATATTTTGACCATAAATATTTTCAAGTATAACATTTCACAATAAATAGTGATAAGTTATGACTCCTATATTATATTCATCAGTTAAGTAAAAAATATTCTTTTTACAATTTGTTTTACAGAAAAATCTTGATTTCTCGATAAACAATTCTATAACTCTACAACGCTTCTTATAAGTTAAATCACTGTAAGTACTCGTAAATTTCGATTATCTTTTGTTTAAAGATCAACACGCAGATACCTAAATAAAAACTTTAATTGTTCTCTTATTACATGCAACATACTATCAAATAAATTTTAAATTCAATTGCGTGATAGTTTCTCATGTATTATGCTTGTTAGTTTGAAGAAAGGACAATAATTTCATGAAAATATTATCGAATTTAAATCCATATTTTTTTTCAAAAATTTCACAAACAGTTTTGCATGTAGAGAAACTTATAATAATAATAATTATTCAAAATAATTGAATTAGTTAAAATTATACATATATTTAAAAATTAAAATACATATACAATCAAAAATATAACGTTACAAATAAAATTAAAATATAATATTCGTAACACAGGCCGTAATTTTGTGTCTATAAAGGAAATGTACATCTACAAATAGTATATAATGGTCGATAAATATATAAAATAAGAACCATCATCGCCAGAAATTGCTTTGAATATAATAAAACTAAAATTAATGAAAAATATTTTTCAATAAAAAATGTTTTGGATGTCAAACATTCATTCATCAAAGCGTCAGTAAACAACGAACGAAAGATATATAGGTATTATGCTGTATTATATATTTGTCCACAGATATGCATTTCAATTTAACGTTAAGTCATAGCCAAAATTTAAGATTTATTATTGAGAGGGCTGATTTTTTTTTTAAACATTAATTAATATATTTTAGCCTTCACAAAAAAATAAAAAATAAAAATAGCCCAACCAAATTTTTAAATGAATAAAAATAATCTTAAATACAACTAATTAATTTTTGTTTAATCGTTTAAATTTATACATTTAATGTGAATATGTGATAATATTATTATTTTAAATTGTTTAAGTAGTTACTTAATAACATTTTTATTTTCCCGCTGAGCCCCCTCTACTCCCCTCCCCGCAATTGTGCTTATCACTCCAATTCGCACTCACGTATTTTATTATTGTAATTTTATAAACAAACATAATTCCTGCATAATTCGTAGTATATAATTTATACATAATTAAATTGTGAATCATAAATCTTAGTAACTAACCTGTCTTAACCATAGATTTATCTAGGTATCCATGATTTGTAAAGGCATATAATTTTATTCCGATTTCAAATAAATAAACTTGTTGGTATTCAATGTCAATTACTTAAGTTCATTGTCAGTAAGATTATGTTTAATTATTATAGATGCTTGTACTCGCATTACCATATTATACTTTTACTATTATAAATTATAATATTGATTAATTGATTGATCACGCATACAAATAACTAACAGGTAGAAGCTTCGCATAGTCATCGTCATAAATTAATATCTTATAAATATAGCTGGAAAAAGTTATACCTCGTACGATAGAAATATACTGATTAGAAAAACACAGAATCAACCTTTGACCATACCGTGACTTAATTTACAAAACATTATTTATTTTCATATTAAATACAATTGACAATATCTGATACAACAAATTTTACCTAGAATATAAATTATTATTATTTAGGACAATAATTATTTAAATTGTCTATGCTTATCTAATACTCTATCTATTAGATTTATAGATTTGTGAGACAAATATAGGTTATAACCACGTATTTATTTTGTCAATAAAGATTAAGTTTTAATTATAAATGAGTTTTCTAGAAAAACTGAACTTTTTTGATTTAGGTACTCGTGTATTATTTTGTATAAGTAGGATGATATGTATATTTTTCTATGAAATGCGTACATAACTATAGGTAATTAGTAATTACTAATTAGCATGTATTTAATATGTATGGATATGTTTATAATTCCGAGCATTACATTTAAATTTTATTGAATGAAAATTATCTATTTACGAACACATAAATACATTCAATTTCTTATATTTTTAAATCCATATAATAGATTATAACTTATAAGTTTTAAATATCGAGAAAAAAATAAATTATGAACATGACGAATTAACGTCATTTTTTATCAATATATGAAGAGCCCGATTTTGTACAGACAAGTGTTGTATAATACATTCATATGAATCGGTTGAAAATCAATCTTAAGTACATACCTTAAGCTTATTATTTTTAAAAAGAGTTTTAATATTATTTCATTTTTGTTAAAATTGAACATTTATTAACCAACTAGATAAAACAGAGTGATTGATAGAAATTAATGTTAATTTGTTGTTACCGATAGAATAATAAACCCATAATAAAAAATTCTATTAAAATTTCAATATAAGGATTTTCTCTTAAATTTCCCCTTTATTTGAAATAGCATTACCATTGAACAAAATTGTGGCAAGAAATTTATAGATAACAAGCTGTTACTCAGCATCGCACAAGACAGCAGTCTAGACCCGTAGTGGTTTTCAATAGTGTTTTTTCAATTTTAGGACCACAACCCAATTTTCCACGACCCACATGGTTTCACTTTTTAAAAAGTAGTTAGTTAAGTAAAATAAATACACGACTTATTTATGATCTATTATGAATTACAATTTTAAAACCCGTCGTTATTTTTGGTACTAGGTTATTATAAATTATAATAATATATAATATTATAATAGAATATACATTTTTTGTGACCCACCAAAAATTGACTCACGACCCTCAGTTTGAGAAACGCTGGCCTAGACTGTTTAAAATGGGCATTGAATGTTCATTTCAGAAGAGTCGGATATGGTACCACACAACGATTATCAATGTTAATGTCTGTATTGTTGGTATATTTTGTAAATGATTGTCCGCCATTATAGGTATTTCTTCGATTATATATTAGATAATTATCGACGGTTTAGACGTATGACTGTACGAGTAAATTCGTTAGTTGAACTATTTTATTTTCGTTACTATTTGGTATTATAATCATAATTATTATTTTCGTTACTATTGGTTACCATATTCGTTATTTAAAATACAAAAATACTAAAATCACGATTGAAAAAAATGGTGATTTTGATGGTAGGGTGGTGGGTAGGTGGGTGAAAACTAAAAACTTATTTATGTCCTATTTTCAGGCCTACCAAATATACACAAAACAATTTCATGAAAATCGGTCAAGCCGTTTCGGAGGAATTCGATAGCAAACTCCGTGACACGATATGTAATATATATTAAGAATTAAACCAGCAATCGGGACATATTTGAAAAATAGCTGAAATAGGTAAAATAGATTTTTTAGTTCCTTTATTTGCGAATTCTAACAACGAGAAAAACATATATATATAGTTTCCGATCTAAAAAACTGCTGTATCAAACTGTGCATTTTTATTTTTTACAGCCTGAAAAGTGTTTACAGCAAACCAAGCACAATAATTCCGATAATAAATTATCAGCAAAACTGTTATCACAATAATAGTAACTACAGACCGCAATGTTGCGGATTGTAGTGTAACCGACATTTGATAGCAACACCATCATGCCACGGTGGCGATGGCGTGAAAAAAGTGAACCACTATCACAGAAGAACACAACCAACAATTCAATAATATTACAATACCAGGACATAATTTGGATGCTTTGAGGAACAACAATAAGTGGGTAGGTAACAACTGCTGTCAACTAGGGCAACTGCGGTAACGGAATAGTCTTCACGGCGCGGCTAAAAGAAAAACTTGGTTACGAGAATCGGTGGTATAAAATCTAAAACTCGTTGGGTGCTGAATTTTCGGATTGATAATCGTGACGAGAACGGAGGGAAGTATAATATTATGGTATGCATGTGTCGTTTGTTTTTTATTTTTCGTAATTATCATTTATCATTAAAATCTGCCGGTTCGCCTGTAACCTTTGGCATCGCAACCGTGACGATCTGCAACGGTAACAGTTTGGATTTGCACTTACCCGTCGACGATGCACACGTTCCTGTACGCGTCACGATCGAGGTAACTAACTTCGACTGGGTTGTCGTGCTGGTTCAAGAGCGGAGTGCGGTCAGTGACACTGGCGGCGGTGGTGTCTGCGGACCACGATGCACTTGCCGCGTCGTCAAACGGCCTCGATCCTCCGGCGACTGATGATGTCGTCGGTGATCCTTGTTGGTGTTGATGTTGTTGTTGTTTACGACGACTGCGATCGTCCTCTCGGTCAACGACTGCGAACGCCGCAGGAGGTACGGTCGTCGTTTCATCTTTGACCGACATTTTCGACCGCGGAGACTTGCCGTGGAACAGCGTTACGAAACGATGCGTGCGGCTACAGACGTCCCGCTAGTCGTTCCATGGTGCAACGGCCGTCTCCGAAACACAACGATCCTGTACCGTATACGGATGTATGTTCGTTAGATCACGTGAAAATACGATCAAATTATCAAGTGCATACGGTTATACGGTATATAATTTAAATTCGTTTGTATTACGTACGCAGAAATGGAAAACAACTGTAATATTAATATCTGAATACTCGACGGGATGGCAAATTTTGGCACATTAAGACTCTTATCATTTATCAACACGTTGAATTCCCCAGAGTATACCGCAGTTGGTCCGTGCAGTTGATCTTTATCATAACAATAATAATCGCTATTCGTTAATGACTGATGAGTAATGAGTACGAGCATGACTGTATGAGCTGGTACGAGATATTGTGCACGAGAATACAGCTGATTGTACATTTGTTGCATTTGTTTTTATATTTCTTTCGTTTGTTCTGCCCAGGTTTACCACCTTACGGATAACGAACTCGACTTTTTTCAAAGTCTTAGAAGAACAAGCTTTTTCAGCATTTTGAGCGGATCGAAAAACGTACGCTGGTACGTCTATAGTTCTATACAACTTTTTACGAATCCACGTTTTCGGACGATAGAAGTCGGTTTTGAAAGTACCCGCACGTTCATCAAAGGCTCGATATACATCTTGGAAAAATTGTTTGTTAAATTTCCGAGAAAAAAAAAAAGAATGAAGACTGCGGTTTTGTGTGTTGTAACTCTTGAAAAATCCCTCGGAATTATAGGTAATATTATAACCGTATGGCGAGCTGTTTGAGTGGTTAATTGTTACGTCGACATTCAATTCCAATTCATCAACAGATACAACGGTGTAAACTAGACACATTTTACATAATAGAAACAATACAAAATTATTATGAATCGCGTGTGCATTGTACAACGCCGGTGTCGTTCGGTGGTCCGGTTTTCGTGTCATTACAACGACACCACGTGGGTAGTTGTGTAGCATCAGTATGACCAACCGTGGTTGGTGAATGTGGCCGTACACTGCGGTCGGTAGGCAATACAACGTACCGCATCTCATCGTTCGGTTGTCTAACCAAATAATGTTAACGGAGACGCGAACGCCCGTCGTCTTTTGTAATCCGTACGTCCAGTAGGCGGAAAAACTTTTTTAGGAACACATAATATTTAATATAACTACTAACTGTCAAACAGCAATAATGACACGGCTGCAATCAAAATTTCATAGACATATACATTTATCGCTTGATTATAATATTTATTTGGCGAAACGTAATACGAAGAAATTAATATAATATAGATCTTTTTACTAGGACGTGGAGAAGTGTTGTGTGCAATATATGGCATTGTGATTTATCGATTTCAATTTTGACTAAAATCCTGCAAGAATGCACTTAAAAAGACATTATAAAACTTAGAAAATAACAATATTGATAAACAATAAGGGAAGTTTTTTAAATATATGGTATAATATGTATAGAGAGTAAAGTTTAAGATTTATGAATTAAAAATACATAATTCAAACCAAGTCCGAGTGTTTATATGAGTATTTATAAAAACTAAAATCTTTATTTGCCTAGGTATATATTTAGGTTCATATACTGTAAAATAAATTATATAAGCAAGGATACGTACATTTCAAGTTTTTTATAGAAGTATCTAGTCGAGATGAGAATGTGATTTTCTCCTTGACCTTTCGTATAAATACATAAAAATGACCATTTATATGAAGTTTAATAAATTTACTCGATAAGATATTTATATAAATATAAAAATAATTTAGTATTTAAGTGTTCATTGGGCGATTAGGCCAGTGTCAATATACGAATACCATTTAAAAATATAAAATGTAAGTAGTAATAGAGGAATAATAATATACTAATATTTTAATATTTAAATCAAACAATATCACACATCAACAAATAACAGTATCATAAGTACTAAAATCATATAAAGTAAAAGAGAGCTAAATAATTTAAATATTATTATGATCGTAAAATCATCATTAATTTCAAATACAATAAACAATGCAATAAATATTTTACTATCCATAATTTGATATTGATAATAAGACTAATCAAAATTTAATTTTAAAAATAAAAATTGTATTTAATATAATTTAAATTAAAATAGTTTTACAATTTTTTTACGGTTTTTTTTTTCAATTTTCATCATTCCCTAACTATTAATTTATTAAAAAGTGCCTACACTAATCACTTAAACATTATTTTATTTATATGATATTATTACCAAAGTATACATTTTTATAAAGTACACTATAAGTAGGTATGTTCTACATTATTTCATTCTTTAAGCATATAACCAAATCATTACAATACGAATATCTGTAAAATAATTATTAATTAATTATAACTTATTAATTACCTACAACTAATAAAAGAATATTTCTATCCAACGGCAAGGATTTTAATAAAATTTATGATTTAACGTTTATTGTTATCGAATCACTTAATAATTTAGCCGAAGCCATACACAATAAAAAAAAAAAAAAAAATTATAATTTGTACATATATTAAAATTTGAATGGTTCAACATTCATTATTATTATATCAGCATACAACATAATTTATTTAATTTCACATCAGTTTGATTTTGAAATAATGTTTTTTTATTTAAATACACATTTGTTTTAAAGTAAAACACAATCATTTTTCTTTAACAAAGAATAAGTCTTCGAATAAGAGTATTCTGATAAACTCAGTAACGATTAGTTGAAGTGTTATGATTATGCACAATACACATACAGAAACATGCAATAGTTACGACAGAAATAATAACACACATATATTATAAAATGTATAAATGCTTATCATATGGAATAGCATATTTTTAAATCACATACCATTAAATATAAGGATATAAAATAGTTAAGTACCATAACCCATATCATAGTAAATTTAAACTCCTGTATTGATTATAAGTTATAAATCAGTTTTGACCCGTGGCTTTTTAATTTTCATAACGCGTATGTTTTGTAATTTAAAGTTTGTATAAACTATGTTCAGAATAAAAATATAAATTCACTATTCCTAATTATAATTATTTACTTATATGGTAATAACTACATAGAACAAAAAAGTATAGTTTTTAGTTTTTTGTGTATATCCGCTTTGTTAGTTGTATACATACAATTATATGTTGCATCACGATTTGTTCTCAATTTATTTTTCTTTGCTGTGTACAACGTGGATAAAAGATGACGAGCATATGCTGCTTGTCTGCACGTGGCAGCAATGCAACATACAGTTTTTGATTTATTAATTAAATACTTTAAATACGTTTTACAGAAGATTTCAAATTTTCAATTAAAATTGAATTCATCTTTGATCCCATATTGTGATTTCTATCGATATATTGATATCCATGTGTATACGAAATTAGCGAATGAACTTATATTAAAAACTCTAACACTTCTAGTTGATATTAATTGATTAATCATTAAAAATTATTATTTCTTGATTAATTGAAATTGATTAATCATATAAATAAATAGATATGGTTTGCAAATCACACGATACAAATTAAAGACATATAGGTATTAGGTATCAATATTAAGGACTATCGCAAAGGATCTATGCATTTATCCAGTTTCGTTGGAAAGTTATCGCGTGGATTGGTTCGTTCAAATTTAATTAACTTTAAGATCATATAGTAATTTTAATGTTTTATTTACAATTCATGATATGACCTATGGTCATTGTAGTTGTATATTAAATTTATTGCACTTGATAACAAAATTAAATTCAAGGTTTATTACTTGCATATGATAAGTAACAAAGTATCTCACATATGAAAATCTGTTGTGTTATCTCAATAATTGGCCCAACTGCAATTATGAAAGCACAAATATCTTCATTACTTTTTGTTTTTTATTTTTTAATTAACCCATGTAAGAGATAGTGGAAATCAAAATTTGGTAGGACCAAAATTATATTGTAATGGTGTACACTATAACAATAATATTATTTTTTACATTTAATTAATGGTAACATTCTAAAAGTTGTCGTATATTATGCTACGTATACTCGTATGTTAGTAAATATATAATTAAACGGGATGGAAAAATTTCAATTTTCAATACATATGTATAATTATCTCAATATACAAAATATTTAAAGTTAAACTATTTTTAAGTTTTATTTGCCGATTAATGTATTTAATTTTATGATATTGTTATTTTGTTGTACGAAGTTTAACTTTTACTTTAAACACTACACTAGAAATAAAATATTTTCCAATATAATACGGACCGGTTCTTTTTTTATCACGAGCCATTGGCCTAAATCATGGTAAAGAATAATTCGATATATATACAGACTTAGAGATTTTGAAATTTTGAATGAGGTATTGTAGTTTTCTTTAACGTCTCTTCGAAAAACAAGCGTTAAAACAATATTAAATCTTTGTACTCAAATACCCGTTAGTTCTTACTGGAATATTTTAAACACTAAATATTACATCATGAACGCACGAATTTATGAATGCATTCTTTAAAATAATCTTGCTTTCTAATGTACACCAAAAATAAAACAATGGCGTATGCCAAACGAAAAAAATTCCCAACAACGTCCAGTATTCTGTATTCTGTAGACTGTATTCTGTCTGGTTATATTTTTTATTTAAATCAGAGTATAAATATATACATTTAAAGCATATAAGAAGTGGTATGCGCGCTTACAATTATTACATAATATTTATCTGCAAAATCATCTTCCCACACACAACCCAGTCATAAAGAACACGATCCATGCTGTTTCTGATATTTATCACAGTATATTTTATGGAATATTACTTATACATGTTTAATGTTTGTACAACGGTCAAGTTACAATATTGACGATATATAAATGATATATAAATGATGTTAGATTATTATATGATACATGGTTATTGGTTATTTATTTATTGTCGAAAGTCATAATTAAAACTGAGCCTCAATACCTAATAAATACCTACTTCCTTGCCCTGGTTCTTTTTTATTATTTGATTTGTGAAAATTACTTCGTAAGTTTGAAATTTTTAATTCTCAGATTCAAAAAACTGTTTGACAGACCAATACTTACATATTAACGTTTACAAGAAAGCAAAGTCCTGATTTACCTATTAAAAATAAAAACATACTGCACAATATTTTTAACCGGATGTCTTCTAGACTCCTATCATTTCTGAATTTATTCAATTCCATATGGAATCGTGAAACGCATGCATTATGTCTTTGTCCAGGAAAATAACGAAATCAAACTTTTTATACCCAAATTGAATTCTCCGACCTTCACATAGAAGCGTTGTAAATTGTTTGTATCTTTAACGATTAGTATCCCTATATATATGTAACATTTTTTTATTAAATATATTATTAATGATTATATTATACACTCATCATACATGTAATATTCCTGAAATACCAAATATTATTCATATATAGTGACATATAACAAGTGAAATTTCCTTTTTCAAGCTAGGTTAGGTACGAACGCCAGAAATAAATCATTTTTAATTGTTTTGTATTGAGTATATATGCCGTACATTATGAAAAATAAATGTTTGAATACTAAATAAAAGATTATTCTTTTAAGTTTAAAAAACACTACATAAATATTAATATCGACCAAATTGTATTTTATATTAATTGGGTTTCCGCTCGTTATATGTTCTGAAAATAAATAAATATCAATATTGTATATATTGCATTTTTTTGATATTATATATTTTTTTTTAAATTATTTTTATTACCTAATAAAACATTATTCGTTTAAATTGTTTGTAATTATATCCCTGGAAATTATACTTCGTCACATAATTTATATCCATGAACAAAAATCACATTACATAATATATTTTATTCACTAAGAAAATGTAACTAATATATTTAATAAAACAATATAGATAAACATATCTATAGATAAAACAATTAGGTTAATTTTATAATTTGGATTGTCAACAGTGGGTAAGTATAAATAAAGTTTTTTCGAAAAAAATATAGAAGTTGAGGCTATAAATAATTATATTTTGTAAGTATTGTATTATGATGATTAGAAAGGTATTTGTAAAGAATTTTTTTCTTTCAATAATTTAAAACGCATTAACTGCTTTTACCTGTTCTTCAGAATAAAAATCATAAGATTATTTGATCACGAGTAAAATTATTTTAAGTCAAAATGTTAAGAATTTCAAAAAAAATAATGCGCGACATGATAAGGATAACCAATGGTTAGCACCACCAACTTCTATACAATTACGTAGTATGTATAATAATATAGACTTATGAGGTTAACACGTTTGTAATCGTATATTATTCTTATCATTATGTTTTACAAAATGTTATACCTAAAATAATTAATTTCTTTTCACGTGTATAATTCTATTTTGTAGATTTTAAATTCTAAACAGCTTAACAAATATTTATGAAAAGGAATTCGAAATCCTAAAAGTACAGTAGTTTAATTATTTTTGCAATTTTACACTATTTTTCTGATTTATTTGGAAACTGTATAGAAATTCCAAAAATGATCCTCTAAGCCCTTAGGTACCAATAATAAATGCAATGTCTTATCAGAATAGTACCAGTTTTGTATATATCGGAATAATCTTTCTAGTAAAAACCGTGTTCACACACACTGATAAATAGAAAATACAAAATAAACAACTCACATCATAGTCAAATTAATACATTCCTCGTTTTCCTCATAATCTAATACAATTTTCTAACAAATTCTCTTCACCGGTAGGTACTTTGGCTAGAAAAACGCATTGTTTAGTTGTCATAAACTTATAACTTATACATAAATTATAACTTATAACACTATAAGTATATATAATCGATAATCTATTTACATCAGTTATGTTTTTAAATTAACTAGATTCTATTTTCATTGATTTATGTTTAATATTAATCACAATACAAAATGTACCTAGTTTTAAATTTCAATAGTTCTCTAAGATAAACTCAAGACTGCGAATGGTATAGGTACACGTGCACACTCCGCACTACTCATGTATCATGTAACGCATGTCTATGTCACTCTTATATTGTTTTGAATTTATAATAAAAACAAATGAACACTTAAATCTATATTAAGATATAAATATCATAACAAATTCATTAATCACTGTAGTAAACTATTTAAGACAAGTAGAAAATAATAAGACTGATTATTTGATATTAAAGTTAACATTTTTCTTATATTAATACATTTAATGTATTATCTATATAATTATTAATTTCTAAAGTCCTATATTTCTTGCCGATAAAATAAAATGGTACTAAAGTTTTATTATAATTTAATTATTATACCGGAATACCGGATGTTTACAGAGTACTGCCAACAAATTTAAACATTAAAACGGCTGTTGCTATATGCTGCGACTATATAGGCTTTCAAACATTAGTGGATACTACCATTATTTATGAAATATGATTTATTAATAAAATTATTAAAAAAAAATAATAAAAGTTGGATAAAACTAAAATATTATCAATATATTTAGTATTTATTCAGCAATTTTATTATTACTTTGCTGGTGCGTAGTGTTTTCACACGTTCGTTCCAATAGAGATGTTATTGAGTGGAAGCCAAATTCGGAATATTACTCTATGGATGAAGACCAACAACAATTAATCAAAGTTATGGTCATAAGTGTACCGCAAGTTACAAATTACAAGTCATTAAGGGATTTCTATCCAGAGGTCATTTATTACTGTTCTCCACTCCCTCTAGAAATAACTTTGAATTTAACATCTATTCTAAATACATAAATATATATATTTATTGCAATAAAATTGTGCTATTGTACTTATTATATCATCATATATAAATATGTATTAGATACTATAAAAAAAGAATTGACTTAAGTGATTTCAAAAGCGCATTTAAAAGGTGTCTTCTCTGTATATCTATATCTTTGTGACCTTTGTATAATTATGTATACTAATTTTGCTGGTGTAATGATTTTAATTGTGAATTATTTATGTTTAAAAAAATTAAAGAACAATTTTTATATCTATTTTAATTGCTGCGGATAATGGTTTATTAGACATAATTACATTAAAAACGATACGTAATAAAACAATTTAATAAACTTAAATTGGCAAGTTTTCAAAGATCAAGTTATCTCTTCTCTAGAAAACTCATGAAAAAAATAGAATGAAGAATCTACAGCTTATGCATGTGGTTTATTCTTAGTAAGTTTCTATGTATGAAAAAAGTTGTAAACAATTTTTATACGATTTAATAATAATATATATATTATATTGATGTTTGTAATAAACAAGGAGTATTTATATTCCTATCAATGGCTTAATAAATTATTCATTTGAAACAAACAATAATATCAGTTGAAATTTAAGTACTCATATGTTTTATATACATTAATTATTATACATGTATGTTCGAAATACAACACATAAATTAAGCTCCATAGAACGAATAGGTAGGTGCATACCTACCGATCGTTGTGTTTTTAGTTGATCACTGAACAGCAAATGTTTATTCTTTATAAACGATAAGTCGATATCACTTTATATTTTAGTCTTTAAGAATGCCAATATTTAGTTTCTTGCAATCTAATCTAATATTTCAACAAACATGTCTGTACATCACGTTTACACATATCCACGTAGGCTTTTTTTATTATTGTCATTGTTTTAGAACAATAATATATGTATATTCAAATACATTTAAAGTGTAACAAAAAAATACAAATAAAAACATTTTAAAGCACATGACAGAGTATGTCATAATAAATGTGTGTAATGCACATCAATAATTATCAAACACACACGCTTTGGTAGGTAAAGGTAATATCTACTCAATAAATGGATTACACTGCACTGCTGCATATAAGAAGACGGTATAATAATTATAATACGATGGGTCTGTGTGTGTCGGTTTCAACGTAGCAGACAAGTGACATCGCGTGTTCAACTGATATTCAAAAAATCACGACGTGTTGGTAGTATTACGAACTATAAACGTTTTCATCGTAAATCAAATAATCTAATTATAATCTAATTATAGTACAGAATATATATTATACATTATATCTAGCTAGTATACATATAATAACGTTAAAATTACATGCAATATAATATAATATAATATATGCATATATATATATATATATCATACACATTTATATAATACCCATTGATTGTCGCTGTACAATTACATTGAAGTAGGTTTATTAAATGAACACGCTTTTAATAAAGTACCTATATGTGCTTGAATTGTAAAATATTAAAATAATCTATCCGTATTTCATTTCCATAAACGTGAAATACTAGCCATTCGTCTATCGCTAGTCACTCTATGTAATGTCGCTCTAGCACGTGACATAATGTTATCTCATTTATACATTTATAAATTACGTACTTATTTTCATGATCAATTTTTCTAAACTTCCCGCACAGATATAAAATTAATTTCGTAAATGAATAAAAATATTTAACCTAGAATCAAATAAATTACCAATAGTCATTAGTCATTATAACATATATAATATGCTAAATCGTTATAGTCACTTGATTTGATATTGGTTATAACTTATAACAATATTATAATAATTAATTAACATTATATACATGGTTAATGGACATGGTATGTGAAATAATTATATTATAATGCAAAGATTGAACCATTTACGTTCAAATAACAAATTGAATGATAATAATTTGACAAATGAACGATTTAATTGTTACACATATCCTGTGTGTATAATACAATAAATAATGTTCACCTTTCGGGTGGGATGACCACCTCGTAGGACGTAGATAAAACCACCACCTATTCTCATATAATTTTAATCAAGATATATAAATAATTAGTGATATTACTGATATTACGATAGTATTAAGATATATCTTAAATTGTGGTATCACATCTAAAATTTCAATATGCCGAAAAAAATTAAAATTTAATTAGAAGAAACAATAATAAGGGTAGTGCTACCAATGGTCTATTAATGTTATTTTATGTCTTATGTATAATATGTACATACCCCTTGCTATAAACTAACCCCTTGTTATAGCACAACAATATATGTGGGGCATAATGCTAATTTTTTCATTTAACGCAGGTTACTTTTTTATATAGATATTACCTATACGTAAATAGATTTAAGAGCACTCATTTTCTAAAAACTATCCTTGTTTTCTTTTTGGTCCCTTCAAATTTCATAGAATTTGTATTTTAATATTTTTAATCACGTACGATAAAAAAAAGTTTAATCCTCCCCAACAATAATTTTTTTACTATACTCAAGGACGTTGCGATTTATAATCTTATATACTTACAGAATTAAAATCCAAACATTACGAAATATAGGTCATAATAAAAATTCCAATTAAACTAGGATTGACAGAAATCATAAAAATGAGGAAATATTTTTGCGGCCTTTCATTAAACTCAAAAAAGTTTCAAATCTAATATTAAAAAATATTTATGGCTATCCAAATCGTGTATTTTATTAAAAAATTAAACATATTAATATATTATTTAATATATTATTATTATTGTAGTTTAGGTAATACTTATATATAAATCAACGTTAACATGAAATACATATACATCGTCTGTATTCAATTCAAGTTTTAATATTTCACCACTAGCAGTAATATTATGGAAGTTTCCTGATCAAAACGTTCAACATTAACCAACAATTTGTTCTAGAAACTATTATTGTGAACCAAGAGAAAACTCAAATAATTTGTGTTTTCTCTTGGTTCACTATAATAACGAATCATTCGTCTTTAGTATTTTGTATTAGATTAGTTAACTTTAAACTTAAATAACGTTATAATTACTCAAGTTGTCATAAAAACGTAAAGTTTTTTTCTTAACATAATTTATTGATTACTGATAACAAATTTAGTATTGTTTTCAAAGCGCCATTAAGTCTCGTTTTTATCTATTATACATATATAGCTCATTGAAATATGAATATTTATTGAGCATCGTCTTATCCATGTTTATAAATGTATACTTAAGTAACACTTTTGAAAGCTCAAGACAGTTTTTGCAAGATCTATAGCAAAACACACGTAAGTTACCATCGTTAAATATAACCTATAAAAACCTTGCCATTAGCATTGTGTATGGCAGACGACAGTCGCTCATTTTGTGTCCGATATGGTAAGACCTATTCAGATTGACTTACGGTCTGACGACGAAATTCGATAAGCGTGGACGCGTGAACATAATGACTTCGACTTGACACTGTAAGTTTCTGTAGCCTCCAATCAACCCACCCGTGTAGAAGCTATAGCAAGAGTCAACAACCGTTTTTTAATACTGTGTATATATAAAAAAAAAATAGTATTCCATTAGATATACAGCAGTTAGTCATTAATTTCACAAAATTCGTATTGAATATTTTTCTTGACATTGGGAATTCTCGATGATTCATCCAAATTTCTGGCATGGACTTATACGGTTCCTGGTTGATCCTTGGCGAGGTTGCCGGTCAATAGTGGTGAAAGAGGATGATACAATACGTACAACACTCAACGGTTAGCAATAATAATTTTGTCTTATTATTAAAATTTTTTTAGAATATGATTTGCATTCGTCGAAACGGTGATGATGTCGTTGTCACCGGTTCCCGAAACTTATTTTCTCTCCTTTGTCCGGTTTGCGAGGCAGATGGTTTTTTCCGAAACGGTGTTGTCGTCACCCGGGTCGTAACGGAGAACGGTCCCAGTCCATGATCGGATATTAGTCATTTTCTGTATTCAAATTACATTTATTGCAATATATTATTTTTTTTTTTTATAAAAACTTCAATATCATGTAATATGTACGCAATGTGCTCAATCATTAGAGGGATGGTAATAATGATACTTATATACAATCTATGTATATCAATATAATATCTTTAAATTTGAATTGATTGTCTTTATCGACAATTTTGGTTGTCGGTCGATTATCCTGTCAGTTGTTCGACCCAATTAAGACTATGAAAACCTAAGTATAATTAGTTTTTTAAAGGGCATTGCTCAAAATATTAACTATCAATAAATCGTATTTTTTTTTTAATTATACCCAGGTATTTATAGTTTTACTTTTTAATTTTATTAATTTAGAAAACTGTAGAGGTTTCTAAAACTAAAACATACTTTATTTTTTGGGCATTTTCAAATCTGTATTTTCTTGTTTCAAACCAAAATGAGCTTACGCCATAATAGTTTCACACCAAAACGGTCACATCAAAATGTCCTAGACTGGGAATCACGCTGTGCAGCTGTTATTGGCCATTGTAATTATTTGGAAAAATCCTTATGATGAATATGAATCCACAAACAAGTTAATTTAAATTTAAAAGTTAAATTCTTAAATTCAGCAGAACCCAGAAGATTAAAGAAATCGTAAAAGATTTGTATCGTTAATGGAAATAACCAAAAACAAACACATCGTATATTCTGTAATCTTTATTTTTTTTTTTTAGTTTTCGATGAGTTAATCGTAAGTATTCAAATTATATTCTGTACGAACTACACAAGTGTTCATTAAAATAAAAATTATAGGACCAATAATGTATTTATCTTATACAAAATGAATTTGTATTCGCTTAATGTTTAATAAATTAATTTTCATACCTCTTAAACAGGTATTATTTAAAAAAATTGTTACGAAGTGAATAAAAATTTAGTTTTTTTTAAAAGAAACAAAACTTTAAATAATAATTATTATAATTTAAAACCATAAATGTTGTTCTATTCAAAAATAACTATTTTACACATTAATAATGAATAAAGTTACTCAAATTAACATTAGAATTTAAAATACCCTTTGAATTTTTATTAGCTAATCTATTGAAATCAAATATCTCAAAAAATCTCATATCATTGATTGTTATTTTATGAGACACATATATTTCAAAATGTTTGAACTAAATAAATTAGTCTTAAATTATAGTTACGTAATTAAAACATTAAGTATACTATATATTAAAAATAGCTAAACCATATTTTACGTTTATTCAGTATCGAAATATAATTAAAAATAATCCGAAAAAGTTTTAAAAGAACACTTTAAGATGTCTTTGTGTAACAAAATATTTTATCGCGATAAATTCTTTTGTACATTTTTACTGTTTGACGTAAGTCAGTGACTATATAGTCAATATAGTCACAGTGCAATCATTATGCAAAACATACTTCTAATAATATATTATTTTCAAGACGAATCATTGATATGCGTTTAAATTACTCGCAGACGCCTTAAAAATAACAATAAAATGGACTCAGACATAAAATCAAGAAAACGTCAGCAGTCAACGCTACTCATCATCGAATATAATATATTACTATCGCTCTATCCATCGTCGTATACCTAAACATAAATTATGGCAAGACCGTCCTTCGCATTTCTCATTTTGGAACTGAGTTGTTCGAATTAGGTGTAGTGTTATAAACCATTATGAAATTAACGAAAAACGATATTATTATCAGATAGTGCAGTTTTTTTTTTTTCTACGATTGAATTACTTATTTAGATTTTTAAAATGGAGACATGTCACATGTGCGATGTGCGGCATTTTTTTATGAATTCCATACGCCACGTTGAGCGGTCTTATAAAAAACTTATCGTGTATTCGTGTGCATATTTTATCAATATAACAGTGTAACAACTAATATTGTATGATTATTATGATATATATATATATATATATATATATATATATATAAGTATAACCAAGTGTCCAAGCTTATAATGCGAGAGGCGAGACCACCGCGTACCGCGAAATTTTACAAAATTTTACGTCTGACAGTGTGAATGGTACAATATGGAGATGTTGATGGGTACTTGTTGAAATCGAAAACGCAATTTGCGCGATTAAATTCCCCTTTTTAATGTATAAGGCCGCTTGACGTCACGACGCGGCTAACGCTGATCCGATACGATATAGTGTACTGCAGTCACGTTAGACGACACTTAATCAGGATGTATTGTATCAAGTAACAACACGTATGTAATTGAATCAGGAAGCTTAAAATGACAAATGTGGGTGCACTCGCGTAAACGGTGCGGTGTTGCGTACATACACTGATAATGGCTCCGTCATGTACCTACGCAGTTAATGCGTAATGCGTCCATTATTAAATCCCTGCATGTACAACACGTTTGTACGCAAAAAAAAAAAAAAAAAATTAAAAAAATAAAACAATAAATATTGTACTGAAATAGTTGAAGTGGGTCAACAGATGTAAACATAGGGCTAGATAGGCATTAATCAGACCTACATATGCGCAACGGCAGTATATAGGTCCGACCTTGATGGTGTCATCACGTACACGCCGGTACACAGTACACACGAAATTTCTTTCAGTAGGTGTACAATACGCGGTTGTTTACCGCACTATATACTATCGTGTGCACGGGTCCCTTCCACGACCATTTGGAAAAATTTAATTCCATTACGACAAATATACAAACAATTATATCTCATTATGATTTTACGTTATACCCGAATCGTTTGAAATGAATGTCATTGTTTCATATACAGCACTAGCCGACGCTTAAATAGATATACAGTAATAAATTATATTTCCCTCAAGTTCAACGCATGAATCATACAAATCCTTCACATTTCATTCCATAAAGTTTGAAACGAATGAGTGCAGATGAAGATCAAATCACTGCAGTTCTCGGGTGGCTTATAAAAAAAATTAATAGAATATATAAAGTTATACAAATCAGTACAGAGAGTAAAATAACTTTGCTTTCGTCTGAGAAAATAGAATTTTCTAGATAGATATATGGCTCGTGGATGCCAATAAATTAACGGTTTAAAATAAAATTAAGTTAACTTACTTACTTCTGTTTACAAAACATGGAATATGGATCATCATAAAATTTTTTTGTTTTTCTATACGCATGTTAAAACACAATGGTTAAACGAGCAGCTAAACGTTATATAAAAATTAATATACATTTATATACATCAAATAATTTGCATTGTGAAACAAATAATCTAAAACCATTTAGTTTAATAAGCTTTAATCAAACCATTATTGGTCGTTGTAATAGGTGTATTAAAATTTAAAAGTTTTAACTAGCCACTGATATCTTATAATATGTTGAAAATATTATATAATAATATCATCTAATATTTAGCATAGCCAAATGTAATACATTTATCATATAAATATTGTGAAATATAAATTAGTGTAGACATATTTTATTATCATATATGTCATATTTTAATAATGTCTTCTTTTTTATACAAGTAGAATGATAACGCATGTCATTTCAATTCTGTTGTGTTGTGACTATTCATAAATCCGAACGATTATAATGATGTCAGAAAACCATTTTAATAATTACATAAATACACAAGTGTTGTTATAGATTAAGCGCATATTATATAGTTCATAAATTTATAACTATTTTTCAAGTCGGGTAAAATTTCAAAAAATAAGATAACAGCGATTATATTTACAGGTGCGTTCTTATGGTTTTTATATCTTATCAAAAGTTTTTGTCAATCACCAAGGTAAATCATGAACCTATGTTTGAAATAATTAGGAAATAAAGTGTATATCTAGCGAATAGCGATCATACCTGTATAATAATTTCTTGCATGACTTCAAAATATATAATAGTGCATATAAAAATATGAAAAAATAAAAATAAGATGAAAGTCCAATATTTTTACTAGTTAAAGTTTTTAAGTTCGCCAAATCTCATTTCACCAAAACCCATTTCGTTAATAAACAAACCGGTTTTATACGGATTGAGTAAAAAACTCATTACACCAAATGTCATTTCAACGAAACCCATTTCGCCAACGAATATATCGTATAGTAGTAATCAAAGTTACATCACTTTTACCTATTTTAAGTTACTAGAGAAGGAAGAGGAAGAACTTAAATTATCTTCTTTTTAAGCTTTTGCAAAAAAACTAGTAGAAAATATTTATAAATTAAACAGAATAGGTAAAATTACGATAGGTTCTTAAATCCTTAAAATATATTTATGTTTATACATTTTTACCATTTTATCATTCGACAATATGGGATTCAGCAAAATTAACTTTTGCGAAACGAGCTTAAATCATCGCGAGCGCGTATATTGAACGAGTCACGTACATCTTTGTGATAATTACCCTAAATAGGCTTTCAAATTTAATATATGAGCATAAAACTAATACGACTAATTAAAACGAACACAATCGATAAATAGAATTATATAATTGCTAATTACGAAATTGGCGTCGGGTAATATTATAACGCATAGTATTTTTAACAATACAATATCTACTATAAAGATCAACGGGTACACACATAACTATTTATTATACCTGTCAGGAGGTCAGCTTAGTAAATGGTTTACAATCCCACTACGTTGAAATGATGATGATTGAACATAGTCTACTTTGTGCAATATGGTAAAAAAATTTCCTCGTGATTGCCGTAACGATTGCAGTATACGATTAACAGTGAACAACTAGAATACACTTTAATATTACCGATGAAAATTTTTTCTATTGATACTAAATGATAGTATTATGTTTTTAATATTAATTTTAATTTATTCAAACGAAAGTTCATCGTCAATAATTTTTATATATTGATCGTGTCATTGATTTTTTCAAAACTTTAAGAGTACAGTGTCTGTGAACGTAAACGTATTTTCTATCAACATCTTCGAAATCCTTCTCCGAGAGGTAGGTATTCACACACAACAATAATAACTATATTGCTATATAGCCTCATAAGTGTACCAAAAACGTCCGGAATGTGTTAATACTTGTCTTATAGATACAATGTAAATTACATATTGTATGTAATGTCTTTGTTGGCAAATATGTTCAAGGCTTTAAAATTAAATATTAGATGCTAAAATAATACGAACATCATAAACGTAAATTAATATTTTAAAATGTATATATTTTTAATCTTCATACATTTATATGAATAAAAAAATAAATATAAATGTTTATTCATTGTTTATATGATGTAAATCCTATATAGACTATAGAATGTTCAAATAAAATATAGCGAAAAACGATAAATGGGTTTTAGGATTTACATTATTGAATATTACTAGGAGTATTTCTATAGATAGTTTCATTTTATATAATTGTGAACAGTAATCATGGTATGTTTACGTTCACTGTACGTTTTTGTAAATTTACCTAATTTAATAACATAATTTTCTTAAATTTGTCAGTGTAACCTGACTTAGACGAGGATCTAAATAGTATTCAGCTTTAGACCGTTTCCAGTTTATATAGTACAATCTATACAATATAATACGTAACATGACTATAAATACAAATTAAATGTTTCATGTTTTTTTATTGTTCCATTATTTTATACCTAAACTATAATAATTGTTTGTATACCTTTTTAATACGTTGATAATTTAAGGTGTTAGGTATTCCAGTAATATATATTCTATCATTATAATGAATCAATATATAGTTTTATTTAAAAATATGTTGCCTCATATTTTAAACATTTTTAAAATTTTGAACATTTGTCCAAAGCTAATAAAAATTATGTTTTTACGAATGAAATCGTGAAGTAGATTTATATTATTTTAAAATATCCATGAATATACATATCAAAACAAATAAAAATGAATAAAAACGCATAGGTACTGAAAATTAAACAACATGTAATAATATTTCAATTTTTTAAGCAATATCCAATACAGTTGTTCGTTTCCCAAAACACACTCCAATAAACTCTAGGAGCTAGGATTATCAAACCATTACTACCACAGTACCACATCAAAAGTCAGGCATGGATTAACGTATAGGCAAAGTAGGCATTTGCCTAAAGCGCCGAAATTTTAGGGGCGCTCGAGAAGTCGAGATGAGAAATAATATAGGGTGATATATTTATGGATAACATAGGAACTGCTGTTTCTAATTGTATGGGAGAGAGGTCGTTTTCGGTGTTAAAAAAAGTGAAAAATTACATGAGATTTTCAATGAAAGATGACCGCTTAAATGCACTTTCTCATTTAAGTTTTGAGTCAGATTTATTAAAAACACTAAATTTAGATGAAATTATAAATTTATAATATAAATTGTATAAATAATATGTATATATTACCTTATATAATATATATTTAAAAATAGATTGTAATATTTGTAACATTACTTTTGTGTATAAATATTTATTTTGTTGTATTTTAAGTTGTATTAAAGAAATACATACATAATATAAAATATGAGTAATGAATATGAATAATTCCATAGAACTATTGAGATATCAAAGACCTGCTAACCTATGAATTATGAAGAAAAACAATAAGATATGTACCTAGTGTTAAGAATAGAAAAAAAAATTAAGTGTATAGAGTAACATGAATCTTTTAAAGGCGCCTAAATTATTTTGCCTTGTGTATAATTTTGGCTTAATCCGGCCCTGTCAAAAGTAATAAATATTAATAAAAACTTATATTGAAAATTGGATAATATCTTGTAATAATATTATTAAGGCATATAATTGTAATTATTTTTCTAGCAATTAAGTTATTAATTTTCCAAAACATATTGCAATGACCATATTACTACATATTACATATATTACTATCATAATAATAAAGGACAGTAACTGTTGATCATTTGTTTGGTTCATTAATCAAACTTGAATCGTTTTAATTAATTGTTTATATCACGTACATATTTTAGTTTTAATTATTTTTATTCTGAGCATCAAAATAATTTATCACTTTATCAGCTTGTGATTTATAATTTTATTGTGGTTCGCCCTGCGGATTATTAACTTCAATCAATAAACTAATGACAAATCAAAACCCGTATGAATACAAATATTTGTTATTGTTTCATTTAGTCCATTTGAGAATCAATGTGATGCGGTGTACTATGGAATACGACTCATCGTATCAGTGTACTACACCCTTTCCATACATGAAAGGTTAGACTTTAATATTCATTAGGTTAGACTATAGTGACCAGTTTATCATTGAAACCAAAGTATTTTAACCATAAGTAGTGACACTTATTTTCTTCTAGTACTGCTTATACTTGCAATGGGGGTAAGAAGGTAAGTTGGCAAAGGTTGTTGATCAAAATAAATAAGTGTACAATACAATATGTATATTACTTATAAAATCTTATATTATGATTTTTAAAACTGTTATCATATGGTAGTATTCAGAAGCTATGGGATCAGTATCAGCCCTGAGCTTCTCATTTTTTTCCTGTTCTACGAAGAAAATAGATGACTTTTGTAAAATAATTATTATGATAAAATTCCACCACGATTTTGTATCTGTTTTAAATTTCAACGTAATCATCCAAAAGTAATTATTATTTTGTCTTAAGACGCTTCGCCGTAGTTAAGAGAGGGTTATTTCCCCTGGTTTGGCTGAACCTCAAGCAAAGTATTTTTCACCGACAAAGATACGTAGAAATACTATTTCCTCAAGTATCTTATATTAAGTGGTAGTGAGTGGTACAATGGTTGAAAAATGAATTGTAAAGGAAAAATAATGAGGCACAGTAGAAAAATCGTAGCCAAAACCATTTCTATAAGCCAAGCCAACATGGGTTGGAAGTTACAACTATTATACAGCATACTACCACCTACATTTCTAAAACCTACTATTATTTATTTAACTGATCAATATTTATATGCATTAAGTAAGGCACTATAAAGAAATTAAAAGTAATGACTAATATCTATTGTTCGTATAATCGTATAGTCAGAAAAGAAACTCTTGAGCATAAATGTCAAATTTTCCTTACTCTTCACTTGATAACTTGATTACATACATTTACATGAAGCACGAGCCATGATTGGTATCAATTCTTCTTTGGTCAAAAGATTTTTAAATATTTACGTAATTTATTTTATTTCTCGGGCAAAATATAAAACATTTTTAACGATTAAGATCTTATTTATTTTATGATGTGATTCGATAGAAATATGTCATAGAATAAAATATAGAAGTATCATAAAAAAGCGCATTTACCCTAGAGGACAGAGGTATATGAGCTATTTTTAGGTATTGTAAAACCAATTATGTTAACCATTACTACTAAAATAAAACAATCCACTACATTCGGGTTTCTAAAAAAAAGTAGTTACCACTTCAACCACTTTACATCATTATATACCAATATCCGTATATTAAAATGTAAAATACTTAACTACCTACCTAATTTAGTAAGTAAAGTTGAAAACGAAATTAACCTTATATAATGATTTAGATATAAAACATAGTTAATGAATTTTACATTTTGTTGACAAATTATGGTTTTTATATTTTTTTTTTCGATTCTGAACTCGACACATAAGCTGTTCTTATCCAATTCTTTTGACAATTCTTTCTTTGAGAAGTAAATTGGAAATTTAATACAGTTATTAAAAAGTCGGGCTTGTACACAATAAAAATATATAAAATATGCAGATTCATAATTTATTTGTTTTAATAAAATAGGGAGGTGTATATTTGAGGTAGATCTATAATAATCAAAAAAAATATATATACTGTACCGTATGCAGCATTGAGGAATTTTGTTTTTTTATTGTTAAAAAAAAAAAATTAAAACTATCACTGAGTACCCGTATATTAACACAATTTCTTATATTTAACAAGTTACAAAAGAGAAAATGTTATGTTTTAATTTGATCCTTGTTCAAGTTTGTGGAATGTCTTCAATTATTTACATAAAATCAAACTAATACTTCTGTATACTAGTGTATCCTTAAAATGTATAGCCTAGACCATCAACATTTCAAATGGATAGGATGTTAACAAAAACTTATCATTAATAAATAATTATTTTATTGGTTAATAACAATGAAATATACTAATATGCAAATATTATGTTGCTTTAAGTTAGGTATATTATTATTTATAATTGTCGAAGCTACATAATTTAAATGATTTTGTATGTAAGTCACATAAACTATAATAATTGATCCAAGCTTACTAGTGTTAATGTTGATTGACGCTACGTAAAATTCTGATTCAAACATTATAATATATATACTATACATTGGGCATTAAGATATTCGACTTTTTATTCAGTCTATTGACGTAATATAGATACTGTTTATTAGATTCTATTAAAACTATATTTAATACATTATACTGCGGTCTTTATAGTGTCTAATTAAAATTAAAATAAAAGTAGTTCGGTAAGAAATAGAAACTGGGTGTGCCTTGGAAGACACTGAGTGCTTGTCCTTCCTCGTATCTCTCCTTGAATGGTACACTGTGGTCGAGGAAGTGCTGAGTGTGAAACACAAATCACAATTCGAACTTTACGTGGGTTTCGAAAGATGAACGACTATATTATAAGTGTTGTGATGAATGTGTTGTGATCCTATTATTTGTTTAAATTAGAAGGCAATGGCCAATGATAACTCGTTAAATTCGAAAACCGATTTTGAGTGAAGGTCGGAGTAATAAAAATATTGAATATTCTATCTTAAAAAAACCGTAGCTGAAGTGTTTTGTATAATAGAGAAATACTTTATATTCTTGAATTTGTTTAAAGTCCTACGGCCTAAAATCAGGTTTTACATAAAAAAATGTATCGAAAATACAAATTTATAACAAAAATGTTTATAAGATTGTTTTTGAAATATATTACATTTTTGTAACTTAGTAATATAAGTAAAAATTTTGAATATTATTATTAAAAAATCGTCTTTATTTGTAAAAATAATCTAGTAAATGTATTCCGAAATGTTTTCTAGTTACATACGTCATATTTGCATTAAATAGTCATGCTAAAATATACAAAATTATTTATTCCATACAAACAAATTAAAACATAACAAACACACTTGGTTAATAAAATTCAATATTAATAAAAATATGTTTTCTAAAATTGCTGAGAAAATAACATTCAAGACTTAAACCATTAATTAAAAATACTAGAATTAAAAATCAATGTTTGAGGGGATTGTAAAGCCCTGATCTTCTGTCTTTTTTTATCACACGCGCAACATAGGAATTTAAAGACGTTTTCTATTTCCAACGTACTGATTGATCAATTAATGTGATAAGAAATTTGAAAACTGATTTGAATTCATTTTAAAGTTTTCTTTGTATCGATTTTTTATTACATTTTTTAAATTTTGTACTTAACATACTCAAAAATTATCTTTTTTGATTTTTTTGTTTCCAATTTGTTTAATTTTATTTTGTGAAATTTTGGGGTACAAAATCAAAAAAGTGGGAACTGTCGATCTAAAACAGACTTACCTAACGAAGAATGTACGTCATAAATAGAAAATTTGTAAATTTCTATGTTTCACGTGTGATAGACAGAGATAGAAAATCATGGTTTATAATCCCCTCAACGTATGCATACATTGTATATGCAACTCAATAAATATTATAACTTTTAACTATCGTACAAACTAAAACATATTAATTTTCATTTTTATATCCGTTATCTAATAAATCAACATTTATATTCGATAACTTCAATATTCAATGATTTTGTTTTCTGAAAAAATATTTTTCATATTTTAACGTTCTAATAAATATCAAGACTCGAGATCAATTTTTATGAGCAGTGACTTTTTTAGTTTCTTATTTTTGTTTCGTTATTTTAGTGAGTTCATACATCAGATTAAAAATTAAAAAGAAGTTTACCTATATATTTATTCTATTTGTTATTTAAATAATAAAATTAATAACTGTTAATAAATTATATTTTTCTCTAGTGTTAGAATCAGATATAACGTGTGTTCAAATTTTCATAATCCAAGGTAGCAATAATCAATATTTCAGTCAAATCGGTCGCAAAGAACCTTGTAACTACTAAAATTATATTTTCGGTGATTTAGATACAACTGCTATGAATATAATTTTGAAAGGCATAGGTTAATAATTTTAAGTTATGTTAAAGCTTTAACTTTTTCACCGCATACGTGCGCATTACAACTTGTATTTTTTAAAATTACAACACTTATTTTTTGTACCGGATTACGTAGGCTGATTTTTTAAGCCACTTTAATCTCCAAACCTAACCTTGGTTAATTTAATAACTTTATCAAACCTTAACGAAAACGATATTTTTCTCGAAATGTTTAAGATACACTTTAATAATAACGTACCTGGATGATAGTTATACATTTTTACTAATTTTTATTAAAATAAGAGAAAAATATAATTAATGTTTACTCATTGATAAGCCCTTTTTTATATTTATACTTCTCTCCAGCTCAATTATTCTCCATGAACCGTTGTTTTTAATTTTGAACGCTAAAAGACTGAAACATTGTGCTCCATATTATTGATTTCATGATCACATAAAATTAAAAAAATCATTTAAATGATATTTGTTAAGCACGAAGCTTAATTATATTCAAAATATAATTTAAAATATATTATTGATTTTTCATTTTAAATATTTGTAAAAGTATTATATTTTTTTCTTTCAATACACGATTCCATAACAAAAATACTTACAGTAACTAATTGAGCATCAACACGGTATAATATAGCGTAATGAAGTTTTTTAACTCTCAATTATATTATTAGACCAATTGTTTATTTTAATATTAGATTAATGGTTTATTCATTGTAATTATTCAATGATTAGATTAAAAGTAAAAATAGTACCTATTATGCATACACAATACATACTCATTGGATATACTCTTGATTTTCTGAGTGCATATGAACCTACTTTAAACTTTTATAAAATAAACACTAACCTGTTTAAAAATTTGCAATTATAATATTTTACTATTAGGGAATTGAAATTTGGTATGATTTAATACTCAATGAAGGGTAAATATTATTAAATCTTTTAAGCTATTAAAAATATGATTTTGATTCTAAAATATGCGAAACAGGTACTATTTATGGGAGTATGTAATTAATGTAGTTGCAATGAAATAATTAAATAATTACCAATTAGTATAAATTGGTGTGGGAAAATATTTTTGTTGATTTATTAAAAATATAATCTAAACAAATTATAAAACGTATAACTTTGACTTTTTAAAACTAGAACAGATAATCTGCTATCTTGTATTATACAGCAAAAGTCAATAAGGTCAATAAATCATACGTGTTATGATCTAGTATTTATGAATCTATTTTATAATAAATGTTTTTTATGTAAAGTATCAAATTGTTATAGGAGCAACATAATAATTATTATTTTTTATGTTTTAAGGTTTGTATCTTATCAGAAGAACACACTTAAAACGTCTTACTTACCTATATACGTATACCTAATGTTTTTTTCCAAAACGAATCATCATCAACTAACCTCGATTAGTTTTATTATTCTAGAAATAGTATACACGTGCCATCTAACACGATCAGCTGACAAAACTCACTAATCTATTGCTAACTATTATATACCTACTTAAATATTTTATTTTATCAACTGCAAAATTATACTGACAAAAATATCAAAACTATTGTGTAAAAGCTTCTACTCTTAATAGTAATCGGTAATCACATGATGGATAAAACATATTAAGAAGTCAAAACGTTTTTAATATATTAATTATAAAGTTATTATTTATAAGTATCATTTATTACACTGACAAAGCTGCAATAAATAAATGAAACACAAGTTGGTTTGTCATTAAATGTTTAACAAACACATGAAAGTTATTACTACTCCATAAATTAAATAAACAAATTCAGTTTTTTTAAAAATACTTGTTTCACAATAATATCATAATATATTATAATATAATCACGTTACAAGCGTGTATAAATGTCATGAATTATATTTCATTAAGCTTCCTTCCTAAAATATTACTTAATCTCCGCTATGAATTAAGACCCTAGTCCGTATTCTAAAATAACAACAAAGTAAGCAGTTTTGAATGGTTTGAAACATGAAGCCAATAGGTAGAAAACGAGAACACACAATTACACAAAATTCTATTCCATGTTATGCAGCCTAATTACCTGAGACTTACCCGAGTAAAACGTGAATTTCCAGTACAAGGAAAAGAGATCCAACTTATAGAGTAATTATAAGTATGAAGGTAATTAAAAAAAAAAATATATATATATATATATAGGTATATGAATAACCGATAACATTAGGCACCCATTACATACACATTACATAACCTTTAAAAACCAACAAAAACAGAATACTTGTAGACATAATTGTTATAATACAATAAATGAATTAAATATGCATATTTCTTTATATATTATTAATTATCATATTTTGATGGCCATGGAAAATGATGGTGGTATTTTTTTAAGTTACCTATATTTCATTAAAAAATAAACAATGTCTTGTCTTACGTATTTATTTAGAAAAATAAATGTCTTTGAGTATCTGGTCGAAAAAAATTATATTATATGAGTGTTATATATAATGAGTTATGACTAATAAAAAGTAAAATATGTTTTATATTGTCAAAAGAATGGATTGATAAAATAGGTAGTCAAAACAAAATTTCTTTCTTCCTTAGACGTTTGTATCATAATCTCAAGTGAGCCTCTCCCTAAAATCTAACAAATAACAATGATATTATGTCACCTAGACAATTGTTGAAACATACTATGTATTTAGTATTTAAATGTCTGTAGTGTTTCAAATAAATATGTTGTTTTCATGATTTAATATGAAAAACTGTCTAATCAGCGATTTATTCAAAGAATATACCTATTATCATCTCACCCTAAACTCACTTGGGTTTCTTGTTTATCGAAAACGATTCTGGGTTAAAATGTTGAATTCGGTTTATCAAAGAGACAATCAAAGTCATATTATTAAATATACAAGTGTTCCCTTATTTTACATTCCTATTTTTACTTTTTTATTGAGAACCAATATTGTACAGTTAGTGTGCAGAAATTAGTGTAGTAAACAACAAACAATTTTATCTTGTAAAATATATAACATTTATTGCACTATTTGTAGATGTTTCAATAGACAGGCTTTAAAACATATTTCTCAAAAGCACAATATTTAAATAATACAAAAAGTTATTTTTATTGAAAATTTGAATTGTATTTTTTTTTTAAAAGCTTTCGTTAAAGCTTAAAATATTATTATAACAACAAAATGTTGAAACATCTTTATTTGAAATATTTAATACATTCATATTCTATATTAATTAATTAATATTCAGATTTTTTAGTGTTCGAGAAAACGAGAGTATATAATAGAAACTACCTCTATAAAATTACTCTAAATAATTAAGAAACGTGAGAGAATTTATGTAGTTATACGTTTACTTTTATATATACACTAATGGTTCTCTTGACCTTCATTTACGATAAAATTAATGAAATAATTAAACAACACCATTTTCGTCTTGGACATTTTCTCACAAGAATCATGACAAATTAATATGTATATACGCACAATGCATGTTATACCCTCAATCGTCTGTAGTCATGAGTGATCGATTCCACCAGTCACCAGTTATTATATTTATCAGTGACCACAATAAATTATTATACTCACGTGTACTTATAATGTTTGGCAGGAAAACAATATCAAAGGCATCACCATGTATTATGTTATATATGAAACTATTGCGTTTTTTATTGAAAAAATTAACTGTCCAATTAACTTTCGAGAATTTTCAATCCACTTTAAAGTTTATTCAATTTTATTTGAATCCATCGTGAAACCTCTTCTCATGTACACAATGATAAAAATGATTGTTTTCGAAACTACCAACCAAATAAATAATGAGTTCTACTGATGTATAATAACCATAGTATAATATTATTGTTCATTTCCAAATAACTAATGATTTATTAGTAATAAGTTAACTAATAAGTAATAATAACGTACAGTAGATACGTACCAAATACAATTATTCATATTTTATTATTATTATTATTATTATTATTATTATTATTGTTGTTGTTGTTGTTGTAGAACATGTAAGTTTTCTTAGTTATTATACATTTTTTATTCTCGAATAGATATCTTATAATTTATGCTTGTTTAATAAAAACATAATATAACATACAAATAAATCCTCGAAATTGTGCTAATGATTAATAAAATAACACATATTGTGCGTAATAGCTAATATATATATATATATATATATATGTATAAAGCCATATGCCAAAATGTTATAACTGTTTTCGAAAACGTAAGTTTTACTTTTTATCAAGATCATATTTTCAAAATCGAATGAATGTTTTTCTTTTTCTTGGCACAGGTACTTGATATACATTATTGGTAAACAATCACATAATATTATATAATATTATAATGTATTTATAAATATGACTCTGTCGATAGTAAAAACAATATATTTTTGTTTTGACAAAAAAATTGAGCCAACTGGCTGTATAACTGTTATTCATTTTAAAATATGTAAATACATCACATCTTAACTATTTCGTACAAAAAGTTTTATTCATTTCTCAGAAGTTGTTTGTTTACTATAGTCTCAGACCTTAGATTTTAGACTAGAAGTAAAAATAAAAGTGACATACATATTTAATGGATAATCTATATAGTAGTACATATAGGTATGACTATATTTAAATTCATCAATAAATAAACGTATTGTATTAAACACCAACTGTTACAAATGACGTCTTGAGATCTGCATATGCTATAAAATATAAATGCATTAAGATAATAATCATTTTATATAATCTTAAATTATACTCAAAAACACATTTACATTAGATAATTAAACTGTAAATCTATGTAGTTAATATATAATTTTGATAGTTTTAAATTTGAATTAATTCAGTACTTATATCAGATTGACAATAATTTATAACGATGGACTTGAGAATCATTTCGAGGCTTAATAATCGTATTGGCACATTTGGTAAAGCATAATTTTATTCAATAATTTACAATTATTATTAATTCCAGATGATCATTAGCAAATAATTATATTTTTTATGTACATTGTACATAATTATACATATTATTTATAACATTAGAACTCAGTTTGTATATGTATATACAGCCAGGTGTGAATCTAGAATATATTTAGGGGGGGGGGGTTGTACAATTTCAGCTCAACTCTGATAAAAGTACGTGTTATTCACATTTATCAATACAATTAATAAAATATTAAATAATAAGTAAATCTGTTTAAATTAATTGTATATGATATAGGTATAATTATAGTAAAATAAGATCTGTAGAATAAAAAAATTATCACAATATAAAATCATTTCGTTTTTTGATTTTGTAATTTCAGCTTTCATTTTAGTATTGGAACGACATTGAATAGCCATAATTATTATATAAAACAATCAGATAATACACACCTTTTAAATACAATATTTTATTGCGTCAAACAAGTTAAAATTTAACTGTTTTCAAGACATTCTATAGAACTTACCATAGTATACGGGGAAGGCCTGTGTATAACGAACTATGAGAGTATAATATTATGATAATACATACTACACCTTTATACAATAATTAACTTATTTAATTTAAATCGTGTACCTTCGTAAATAAATTATAACATACTTATGAATTAATTTAATATAACCAATAAAAAAAAGCTGAACTACTTATAAATAGCATAATTGCATAATGTATTTTAAAAACATATACTTAAATGCACAAAGGTGATAATGAAGTATCATAGCTGCCTATCATTCATATCAAAATCAAAGGTGGACTATCTACTTGTTCGTGTATTGGCGAACATGATAGCGAGTTAAAAATATGCAAGTCTTAGTTATGTTATATAATTAGCTCACAATTCAAGGAGTAAATGAAAGAGATAATATTTGAAAGTTATCGGATCTGAACGCCATCCATACCGGCGTCCCTTTTTAATATGTACAATTTAATATTTTTCAATTTCCTTATATCAGTTTTGGGGAAGTCGTATTACTCGTATTGGAGAGGCATTTCAAAATTTAATACAATACATGTATATAATACCATGTACTAATGTGTTCCTGTACATAGGAATAAAGTGACTATTATATACATGTACATTATACGTACATACATACATTATGTATATATACCAACAAATTAGTCAATAACAAAAATACAAACCTGAGTACTTATGTAGGAAAAATTAAAGATTTAACCCCCCACCCTTCCCGAAATACTTTTCTGGCTACGCCACTGACCATCACCATTTCTGGACTTGATTTATTGTACTTAAAATTATAAGACGTCTAATAATTGTATATTTTTCAAACAAGTTTTTTTTCTGCTTTTGACATATTTTTCCATATAATAATTAATTTTCACTTAAGCATGTTTTGTAAGTTCTAATAAAACTTGCCGTACCAATTACTGCAATCGAACTCCCATTATTATGATTTGTTTTCATAATTGTCGTCTGTCACTGTGAATTTGTGCTTATTTATAGATGTTCTTTTGATTGCACATATGTCTTGTCTAATATAAGCAAGCTAAGTATTTATCTCAAAATATATGTATTCATTGTTGTAAATACTCTTTCTTTTCGTAAATAACTTCTACTTTGTATTGTTCTCTATAATATAGAGTCTATATGTTCTTCGCTAATATCTAATTGTCAAAACTAATTGCACAACAAAGTTTAAATAAATATTTATATATATGCAAATAAACATCCTACTTTCATGAAGTTTTGGTTGCTTCACCCGTGAGTTATGTATAGCCACATATTTTATGGCATCTCTCATGCTCAATGTCATAAAATCATAATGCACGTACATTCACACCTACTAATATTGGACTGACTGTTCAGGCCTAGCCGGATTCCTAGGGGAGCTGATAAAAGCCGACGTGCTTGCTCAGATAAATTTACTGAAGATTACCGAAATGCCGGTGTTGGGATAAAAATATAGGCCAATGGCATATATTAAGGCCATCCGAAGATAGAAATCTTAGTAGGCCATATTTTTCCAACTCTGCCTATAACACGTTACTGTTGTCACGTATACACATCCATCGAAGAACTCCGAAACAATCTAATTTTAGTTTCATATGATGTAACATATAAAACAAAGAGGTAGTAATCCTATTATATACTTTCGGGAGTTTTTTAAGTGAGATTCTTTTGTTTTGACAACAATTGCGATCATCGATCAATAATGAATATTCAACTATTAAAATGTACATTTTTTAAGTGACAATAGAAACAACACAATGCAGTAAGAAGTAATAATTAGTATAGTACTTATAAAAGTCATGTTCATTTGAAATTTGAATCCTGAACGAATGAGCATAAGCTAATACAGTGTTATACTACCTGTATATAAATATAAGTCATTAAGGTTCTCACACACTACTGCGGTACGCGATACGGTATCGGTACGGTACATGTAAAAATAGTGTACCGTACCGATACCATATCGATTACCGCAGCAGTGTGTGAGAACCTTTAATCATTACCGCCGAAATCGTGGTCGCGGGCACGAAATCATACTATGTGAGTTGGAATTTTGGAAAGGACTGTACAAAAATAAGTCATAGGCTGATTATCAAGCGAACGTATAATATTACATTTATATACTATACCTATAGTATCAACACACAAAAAATACGATAAACTATTATTATATAGGTAAGTAGGTATACCTATCATGTCGAATACGAAAACAATATTGTCTTATGACCCACGCGACGCCTCTCATTGCCGCCGCGTATATTATATGTGTAGATAAAAAACGCTGAACAGTGAATTATTCAATTATTATTTTTTTTCATCAGTATTTTCGTTTCGTGTTACGATTTCTGTGGCGTCGTCGCCAACAGTCGTTGCAAAAAGATGATGTACGTTTCCGTTGTGAGATTGTAGTTAAGAACATCACGTGACCTGCAGGGCCACAGCAGTACGATATGTCGTAGTATAGAGAATATAATACGACGACAACATTTTTATTTACTGTATAGAATTATAACTTGTCACTGTTGTATTATATTAGTCGTTCCGTCTGTCGGGCTTAATGATTCGATAATTTACACCAAACAGTATTCGAGACACGTGTCGGAATCGCGCGTTAGATTTCGACAGCTCAATGACATTGGTGCGAGTGTTAGGGGTCAGCTGTAAAATAATAATAATAAAATAACATCCGGGCTGCAGAATACGAGGGCGGCTGAAACGAAAATCGATCGCGATCTAGGGACGCTATAAGACATTTCGATGGAAACACGCCGATAATAATATAACGTCCAAGTGTGTAGCGCGTGTGGCGCGTGAGTGTGCGTGTCGTTTGAAAAAAATTAATACGTTGAAATATTTAAATTAAAAAAAACAAAATAAAATAAAACCAACAGGTACTCCGCTCCACCTATCCCTTCCCATCGATTCTCAGGCGCGACCTGAAACGATTGGAACACACCGCCGCCGCCTTGGCGGTAGTCACTAGTCACGTAGGCCATTAGGCCGACGCCCTGCGGGCGGCTATATATATAGCCTCGTTGTCCGTTAAATGGTCCTTTTCACTGACATCGCTAGGCGCGTTCGTATCGTTTCATCACTACAATATAATATAATATAATATAGTGTCGCGTACTCGTACACTACACACATTGCACTTCATATTTCAGTGTTCGTTTTGCGACGACGGTGTAAAATGCAATTGTTTGTTCGACCGCCGACGAATATTTTCTGATATACCCTTACATAATATATTATTACAATTCGTGTTTGAACTGTTTAAATTGTGCACACATTTTCCGTGTCACTGAAAATCGATCA
Source organism: Chaitophorus viminalis (assembly GCA_025469195.1). Classification (NCBI taxonomy): domain Eukaryota; kingdom Metazoa; phylum Arthropoda; class Insecta; order Hemiptera; family Aphididae; genus Chaitophorus; species Chaitophorus viminalis. The sequence continues at coordinate 218,895 of JAIPRK010000105.1, read as the reverse complement.
CGGTCTCCCATATACCGCGGCTATATTATAATCACCACTCGAACACCACACGGCCGATTGCGATATGTGCGGAACGGCGAATCACAATAATTTCAAACAAGGCCATGGTCACCACCACCTTTGGATGTCGATGGCCGACTCGGCGGCCTACAAGTATTTAGCCGACAATAACGAGAAGACGACGACGATGACGACGGCGACGACGACGACGACGACGACAACGTCCGCGGAACATCCGTCCGCACAGCAGCCGCCCGCTGTCGAAAAGGTCGAGCTGAAGAAACCCAACGACACCCTGATGGCCGTGATGATGACCGTGACGAAGAGCACCATGCACAAGTGCACCTCGTTGCTCGGAGATGTTCAGAAATCGCAAGCTTACAAGTAAGTGCAGTAGACACAGTACACGTATACTACATCATTTATATACGTTGCATTGTGTACCGGGTTCTGGGAGTTTATTTCAAACCTGTAGAGTCGGGGTTCGAGTAAGGTAAGAGAAGATATTTTACGTAGGGGTGGCAACATGATGTCACCGACGAAAAAGTAGTATTTTCTATCTAACTGAAACCGAAAACAATTGTTATCATCCTGTAGATTTTCTATTATTTTCGTGCTTTGTTGTATTGTTTTGTTTGTAAGAATTATTATTTCAAGTACTTGAATAAATTTCAATACTCTTTTCCGTATTCATTTCAACTATTATGTTTACACTATTTCTAACGCGGTTAGATACATCTATGTGTTCGATTTATAAACACGGCCATAAATCGATGGCACTCAAAATTATTCGACACTGATGGCCTAGTGTATACGTCTCGCGTGTTGTACATAAGACTTGCAGACTGCATACGTATACAGTGTATAACCTACAGTGTTTTACCGCATTTTGTAATTCTTTTGCTCCAGAACTGAGTTTAAATGCACAATAATTATACATTCATAGATTTTGCAATCGGGTGTTTCGATTTCCCATTGCGTTTGATTGATCGTTAAAATGCGTCCGACTTCTCGGTACTTCGTCTGCTATTCATGATTCTCATTATTAACCATCGTTGTCGTCGTTGTCGTCGTCTCGGGCTTCACAAACTTGTTTAGCCTGTACAACAACCGCTTTGTTCGAGCCGTTCAACCCGTATGGTTAGATTAATAATTATTAATCACATGTACATTAATATAATATAATATTATACACGCGGATCGATGGCGGACGTATGTAATACGCGTTTTTACGTCCTGTGGCGGACGACCGACGAGACAGTTTCAAAGTTTCGATCGCTGCAGGTGGAATACGATACGATGTACATGGGGCAAGTAAAACGTGCACAGTAATTATGTCAAACAGAGTTGGTGTAGTCAAAAAATTCGTGGAGAAATATTTCATATGTTATGTTATGCAACGTAAGTTTGTACGCGTATATTGCGATATACGTATGGGTACCTACATACGCTCTTGACTGAATGTCATATCCCATATCATATGTTGGGTCATATTGGATTACGCGTGTAATTTTATTATATGTTTACATAAAGTATCCATCTGTATACACAATCACATCCAATTCGCCGTGACGTTGCAGCGGCATTATCATACATAAACAATATGTTTTTTTAACAAAAACATTAACAATTACTACAAGTATTCGATGACTCGAAACACTAACCAATAGGTACTTACCTAAATAGTAGACGAATAACCAACCGGCAGCCTATAGATATTTATTTAGACGTTGTGTTTGAAAATCTACATAATAATATCGGGTTTCATAACATATTTACATAAAATTGATCAAGAAAATAATACTCACCGTGATATGGTAATAGACCAGAAATTGTTTGTACTTGGTATTATGGTAAATTATGTTTTTATTCAAATGGAAAAATCCGAAAAGCTGTCATGTTTGTTTTTATAACAATACAATTTTCAAAATACGACTATAACCTCTCATAATTTACAATATTCTATAGTCTATAGAGTGAATAGTGATTTAAAGCCTATAAAACTTAGTCCAATGGTTAACCAATGAACTTTAGATTCATTTGCAGTACAGTTTTTAATGCGTCGTCATATGTTTTTCAAAAAATACGTACTTGCATAGCTGCACCTCTCTAGTCTCTATTAATCTATACATAACTTGCATAGTTGTACCTTTGTATTAACCACCTAATGCATTTTGAACTTCTACGATCTCCAATTAGCACTAAAATGTTGATAATATTATTTTTTATAACTGAAAATCAAAAATAAGTCATCTAAACTAAAATAATTTCGTTAGTTATTTAATTTATATTTCTCTATATATCGGTTCAGTAATAGGAAGGAAGTCTCAGGGACAACACCATATTAAGTTGTTATTTCTGTTGGTTTAAACTTTTGATAATTCCAATAATCAGTTAGGAAAACTTAACAATATGTTGTATGCGTAACAACTGAAAACCCGAATCAGTTTAGTTGGGGGAAGGCAAGTGTAACAGACAACCAAGTATCAAGTTTTTTTTATTGTTGAGAATCCCAATAATTGTCGGTTATGTAGCAAAAAAACCCCGAAAATATTTCAAATACATCACTGTGTTTTTAATTTAATTAGATTTAAATTTATATAATGAAAAAAATATGCATAAACATAATTTCAGAATAATTATTTCCTTTTAAAAATTTAACAACATTTAGCCTGATAACTGATATACTAGACATAATATATAATATGAGTTACTGATAATGTTTTATGCATACTTTTATTGAATAAGGTATTATTCCATATTAATTAGTATGCAGAATGTGCAAACTTGGTACTAATAACAATTTTTTTTATAAATGTGCATACTACAATTATTTTCATTGTATTCGAACGTTCTGATAATGAAATAGACACATAGGAAATAAAAAAATAAAAAAATTGTGTACATTATTTATATATTTGCATTACATTATAAAATTTTTCCTATTAATAAATTTAAATTAATGCAATATTACTTTATTAGTTAATATGGGTAAAATTTATGATTAGTGCATATGTCCCGCATTAATCTTGAGATTTTAATACAATAATATTTCTAATGGAAAAGTTGTATTTTTAAATAAAGATAGGATATTACAAAAGTGCACTTTCTAAACCGTGTTGATATTATTAATAATAATATAATGAACTCTATAAATCTTGTCATATAGGTAGTTATAGAGCAATATTTTAATCTGTTGGATATTTATTTTTAAAATATTTGTACGGTACGTCGGTACGGTACATATCAGTCTTACGATAAAAAAAAAACCAGGAGAGTGCAACGCAAAATTTATTTAACTTCAAAGCGAAACTTTTATATAAATATAATACCCTTAGTTAAATGCCAATTAAAATGAACATTTTTTTTTTTTAACATCCTTTGAGTGTGTTTTTACGAGTGAGCCAAATTGGCAAAATTACCTACAGACATCCCATAAGCCATAATTCGTCTAAATTCGAATCAATAGAAATAATACTGCAAATAACATTACTAATCTTCACATAATGAAAATCTTAAAAAACATAAAAAAAAAAAAATAATGAATAATAAGTATCCATTAATGTTACGTGATATGTCATCGAACCCGAGAAATGATTAGGCTTACAATAAATAACAAAAAGTAATTTATTTATTTAGTAAAGCGGGTTTTTATGGATCCAAATTATTGTTCAGTCCGCGTGATACTTGATACATGTAAACTTGAAATTTTTTAAAACGTTTTACGTTTTCAACGAATTCGAAACGTATAGTTTGAATATCATGGATAGAAATACTATCTGTATACCTAAGATACCAAACCTTTGAACCTTAGTTCATTGGTTCAATGGTTAAGTACAAAAATTAAAAGTGACTTTTATTGTTGACAAGAGTGAAATGAAGGTTTGTTAATGACAAATACATGCGTCGGGTCATTAAAATAATAGAATAGGTTCACCAATCGCCATTCTGACTGCGATTTATGCACATTAATTTATTATATCGTTCTAATAGCGCATAATATAATAACATATACATTTTATTTACCATGGCATTGGACTGAATTAAATTGTAACGTTGTATTTCAATTGCAGGGTAATGTTCTTCGTTCAACCCGCCCACATCATAATGATATTGGCCGTCACTCTGGTCGCTGCATCCATGTTACCCAACAACATCAAAAGGACGTCCAACGTCAACGGTGAAATCAAACCCAGATCGTTCGTTAACTTCGTCTACCTGGCCGCATTCTGTACACACGTGGGTGCGCAATTCTGGATGACATTCATTTCCGGTGAGTTGATTGACGGGGGAAAAAGTAAAACAATCTAAACCGAAAATAAAAACGACAATTGATGACAACAAACCCTAAACAACATATATAGCGTCGTTTCATTAACAGCGTGGTATACGTGCAGTGCCGCAACTACCGCCTGATCGGCCTACAAAATGTAAGTTTTGGGGCCTCAGATTTATAGGAACTTTTTTTTCGTATATAATAAATAAAAGCAAAATAAATTATAATATTTAAAAAAAAAATTATTATTTCTATCAGCGTGAAATGTAAATATGTGATATATTGTAATCAATTTCGTCTGAATTAAAAGTCTATTTTTATACATAATGGAAACACCATACGGGCCAACTCTCACCAATCACAACAAATTATATGATTATACTTAGGGGTGACGGTAATATCGGTATACCGATTTGAAGTCGAAATATCGAATATATCAAAAATACCGAAAACCCGGAATATCAAATATATCGAAATTGGTTATTTAATATAGGAATGACGGTAATACCGGTATATCCGTATACCGAAAATACCGAAATATCGAATACATCGAAAATACCGAAAATACCGGAATACCAAAAATACCGTAAATACCGAAAATACTGTACCAAAATACCGGTTTAACGATATTTTCGGTATACCGACTCATACCGGTATTTTTATACCGGTAAAATATCATACCGAAATACCGATAAAAAAAAATACTGTCATCCCTAATTATACTTATACTTTATACAACGCAGTAATATAAAATATAAGTAAACACTCATACGATTATGAGAACCGTCACTCGCTTATTCGACATTCATCAGTATTCAGTAGATTATTTCTTATCACGGCTGTAGATACTAGATAGTATGGTTACACATATATTATACTATGTTTAATGGTGGCATACGGAAGTTCTTATCTCAGATTTAAAAAAGTTAAGTAGACGCTAAAATTTAACTAAAAATTACATTTATAGCTGTATTAAAATCATTAACTATATATGTCACTAATCAGTAATAAATCTGATGAAAAATTAATGGCCGCTGGGCTAAAAAAAAAAAATTGAATCATTTCAATTTATTTTGTTATTAACAATATGGGAAAATGTGTTGAGGAATTTCCAACTTTTATCTAAAAAATTTCAAGGCACAGATAACTCATCTTCAGGATGCATGTGAGTTTTTAAAATAGGCTACAGTTTCAATGATGAATTTAAGAAACCGGTATGAAGCATTGGTTTCATCTGCAACTAATCAATGTAATAAATGGGGCATACCAATCCAACCAACTATCTATCGTTGTGTTTACTCTAAAAGATTTTTTGGTGACGTAGACGGTGATAGGAGGCTTGATATAAATGAAGAAAATCTTCTTATTACAGTATTTTTACCACTCATGGATACAACAATCGTTCAACTTAAAGAAGGGTTCTCAGGTTTACACGAAATAACTAACAAATTTAATACTAAATGTAATTCTACCTCAAAATATTTTAAAGTCTAGTGAACATGATATTGTAAAGGCAACTTATGACTTTAAACATTTTATGAAAATGACATCAGTACAGATATAACTAGACAAATGTTATGTATTAAAGATGCATTTAAAGATTCTCCAAAAACAATATATCTACAGCATAAGAAATCTTTTGAAGTGTATACTAGACAATAATGTGGCCTCTATTTACAAAGATATTTTCAGTTAATGTATTATTTTCCTAACATTACCGGTCACTGTAGCAAATGCAGAACGTTCATTTTCCAAATTAAAAATGATTAAAAATTACTTAAGAAACTCCATGCAACAAGTTCGCCTAACAAATATAAGTGTTTTAAACATTGAGCGAAACCGTACAAATGAATTAGATACATATAAATTTAACTATAAATTATTTGATTTAACAATAAAGCAAGAAAAACATTTTTCTTAAATAAAGTTTTTGTTTAAACATATTTTATTTATGTTGTTAATTATTACTTATAAGTATTTGTTATTTTTTTATTCAATAAATCAATAAATGAATGTATTACTCATATTCATGTATTATTAAAACATTAGATATTTGCCAATTTAAAAAATGGACATATATACACATATTATATACCTTCACTATAACTGTAAAAGGTGACCAAATATAATATATCATAATGAGAAATTATTGTTGCATAAGTTACCATAAAAATATATTATTCTTAAATTCTTAATTATTATATGTTTATAAAAACATAATATTATAAATAAACAAATTTGGAAAATAAAGTAATAAAGTTGCATAGTTATAACTTAAAAGTTATAAGATAAGTATGGAATGCCTCTATTGATTTATTTTTGATAAATATGTTGATTGGTCTTAACAACATTTGTTCTCCTGTAAAGCTGTAAACATGCATCGTTTTTAGCTAATCTGTTCCATGGGTTTCCTGAGGTAAAGTAGAAGTTGAAATTCTAAGAGAAAATACCAGAAATATTTATTTTTATGGTGTATGATATTTGAGTACTATTGTATAACCCCCAGTCATAGCTCATTAATTCATCAACAACTCAAAATGTAGACACTACTGACGATTAAGGGCCTCAAAATTGTAGTTGCGGCACTGTATACGTGGTATCATACAAATTATAATATTATTGTGACTATATATGTTGTCATGCCACCATTGCCACTGATGACGTGTGGTTAATGTCTCGGGGAAAAAGATCACCATAATATGTTTAGTGAAGGTGATGAGTAAAGCGAAGAATATATTTCTTTGAATATTTTGTTAAGAAACATAATATTACGTCCATGCACATAAAATAATTATTATTACATTCAAACCCTATACCGCAAATCAAGTATGCATTTCAACGTACCAACACTACCGTATATAAGCTTTGGAATGAGCTGGTCTATCCGCGAGGCAACCGAATGCGTTCAAGGGGGTGATTACGACTCTATATCAGTAATGACGTATATCGTGATGCAGATGTATTTGGGTGGTATCCCCCCCCCTGGCGGGAAATTATCACGTACGTACGTCATAGCACACGCGAATCCGTATAATTATATATATATATATACGCATTATTGTATTATTATTATATTGTATCACTGTTGTGCCGACGAACGTGTATAGTTTAGTTTTCCAGTTAATATCCTATACTACCTGTATAATTTTACGATTCAATACGAACTCGAAATGTGTATAATATATTATAATTTATTATCCGGGTTTAACCACCGCGTAAACGCCACGGCCGCCCGCCGTCGGCAAAGTGATTTTCTACGGCCACGAACCGTACAACTTGTACGACCAATCGTGTACCGCCGAAATAATAACATATGAGCTAAGAAGGGGACAAACAAAACTCGTGCATTGTTAGGTTCGCTTTTCGCTAGTGTTAAAAATAACTCGAATTTCTTGAATATAGGTGAACTGCTCGCACGACAAGGTAAAAGTTTTTTACTTATTTTGCATTCGAAGTATAAATTACGCGTGTGTAGGTCGGTACTGTTTTTCCACTTTGTTTATGAAGCTTTTGGCAAATATGCGCGGAGGCGACATATTATAAAATATTACAATTTTAACCGACTGTAGCATACTGGCACCAGAACTCGTAGTCACTACTAATGCATATTATGCGTATAATCATTTTCCGGAGGTTGATTCGCCGCGGTACATGCGACAGCACGTGGGGTAATTATTATAATCATGGTGCACAATGAAAATGACAATTATACGTGGCGATAATATGCGCATCAAATATACTATTTCGGTTTTATAGAAATAGAGCTGTGCAAGCGCGTAAATTTAGCACATAATGTCACCGTACACGTAGGTTAGCACCTGTGTATATTATTGTCGAATAGTGGCGACAATTCACGCACAATTCTCATATGTGTATACTAAATTTTAATTATACTTTAATACATTTTTAACGATGCAGTATAAGTACACATGTAGTAATATATTATGTACGTTATAGTGATGTATATTTTTTTGTGCTTCCTCTAGGACTGAGCTTGTACTTTAACCTGACCAGACACGCTTTCGGCGAGGTCCAAAGGATTCTGTTTCCCAAATACTTCTCATTAAACAGCGTGCTGAGCGCCATCACACTCATTCAATTCAGCAAGATACACGTCGCAGCCAACATGTGGGACGTATACACGTACACACAGGTGCGTACAGGGTTTTTAATACGTGTTACGTGACAGTAAATATTGAAACTCTTCTTTTCCTTAAATAGTATCAGGGCTAGTACACTTGCCCTGATACTATTTAACTGACATTTAGCCAGCAAACAATTGGGGAGGGGTGGGTAAAGTATAAATACATTTTTTGGCCAACAAAATAATAATGCGTTTTTGATTTATCATTACACATTTTATTCTATGAAAATTTATATTTTTCTTCTCTAGAAGTCGAGAATATAATCACACACGTACTGAACCGATGGCGTCTTTATCTGAAGATAAAATTAAAGACTTTTTTTCCACCTCGACACGATACAAAATATTTTGTCACAAAAAGCAAACACCCTATTAAGTATACTATGGAATAACATATTCTCTTAAACCGTGCGTTAAATTACATTTATTTTCCGTTTGTATTATTTAAGAAAATCTATTCTTTGTATCGGATTCGTCTAAAATAAAACCAGCAATATATCACTACACTGATCAAAATATCAAAATAATATATCGTACACAACTTTAAATTTAAATGTTCTCCAGGGGGAGTGGGGGATATAACGTATTTATGTACATAATGTATGCTTTTATGCACACCCTTTATACACACCTACACCATTTAACTGAGCCCATTACGAACGACCCTATCACAATCCGAACCCGCGTGCACCTCGTCGCCACGGAGGTAACAATTCGGTTAGGTTATCTACTGGCATACAACCACCACCATAATACATTACGGTCACAAAATCATACATTGTTTCGGTCACGGCGTGTGTACATTCATCATCGGATGGCGCCCTTAATACGTCTGCCGCGTCGCCCGATACAATATAATATCTCTAAGTATGGAATTTGTGCGTGTCTGCGCCGTGTTATCGTACCTATTAATCGCGGCCGGAGAAAAACGAGAATGGATTTCGTATAACGCGTCTTCATTGTCACCGGACGAAATACCTCGACCGACGGGTTTATTTATAGATACACACGTACTCCCGTACCCACACAGTACCAGATATACCGTGTGACACCGGGACGAGGGTAAATATCGAGGACAACACTATAATAATAATATAGGCACGTCTGTATGTTATATATATATACCAGTCGAGAGTAACCCGTCTGCTGTGCATTATGTGTCTACTATTACATTACATATGGAATTAGGTGTCGGACGGATAAAAAATTAAATCATACCAAAGCTACCGGATTAAACCTATCCCATTTTTCGAGGAATTTCGTGTGTAAAGAAGATTTTAACAAAATCATCCGGAGGGAGATTAGAATAAAAAAAAAAAAAGAATTAAAGATTAATCCGTTTTGATCCGGCGCAGGAAACACAAACCGAAACCATATATACTTATTCATTGATCGGATTAGATTAGGAAGGTATGCGAATAGTAAATACTTTATATACGCTCCTCGTATTTAGTCCACACACTATACTACACATAGTTCAATTATTACTGGTGACCCTTTGACGTCTGACTCGATTTTCAAATATCTTGTCATTCTCCCATAAGGGAGGGGAGGGTCCAAATTTTCAGATATTGTGTTATAAGTAGTAGAACGAACACAAAATATAAAATACAGATAAGATTACAGTCATCAATATCGCTTTATCGCTTTATATTATCCGAAAACGGATGGTGTCAGAGCCAATATGAACGATGACTTATAATCATTATGACAACTACGAATATATAACTACCAAAGGGGGTCCCGGGCCCCACGACTTCCTCTTGAATCCGCCTCTGATACTGATCCTCTCCGCGCCATTACTTAAACTTGAGCACAACAGTGCTTGTACTTGTTTATTATTGTATACTATACAACGTTTCTTCGTGTTCTCATTTACAGCTGTTCGTGCTGAGCCTGTGCTTCCTGCTGGAGTTGGTGATCCGTCTGTACGCGGTGCCGCCGCTGTTACGACTCATCACCATCAAAATGGCCATCGAGAAATCAGCCGGCGTAGGCACCGTGGTGGGCAACTACGACTTGGGACGGCTGGTCGACTGCCCGCACTACATGGCGATCCACCGGGCGTTCCGGCAAGTACATCTTTGCGTGGCTATGGGCAACTTGGTCACCATGATGTGCACGTCCTTCCACTTGATGTACATCGCATCCTAAACAGTAAAGGGAAGTCGTCTCCTCGCAAAAACTGCACAATGCACATAGTGCACTGAACCTCTAACACCGTATCCGTGCACCTCTGCCGGTGCATAAACCATTACTCTTGCAGCAGTCTTACTACCACTAGTTACTACTACTACTACTACTACTACTACTACTACTACTACTACTACTACTACTACTACTACTATTACTATTATTAATATTAATATTACTATCTTCTATTACAACTATATGTAGTTACTAGATACTAGTTACTATACTACATTATACTACTATATACACATAAAACTGTATAACGTGCTTACTATACGACTCTTTATTGTGTTTCAACGCGGTGCAGTGCTCATGCCATGTATTTTCTATTACTGTCTTATTCTACTGTACTATATACTATTGCCACTGCTCCAGTAGTTTTATACTGCACTATGTAAGACCGCGCACCACCGCATTATTATTATTATGCATTATTATGCGACACGAGGACACGGAAATGCGAATCGAGTGAGACGGCATCTCGACGAATAGACGTAGAAAAGTACATTATTATATTATTATGATTAGTTTTTTTTTTTTAAAAAAAAAAGAAACCCACATAACGCTAGAAGATTTTATTATATTTGAACGCTATTGATGTACATACGCGTCTCAAACGTGCGAAACAATTCCGTCGACGACGTACATGTATATGAATAGCAGAACAAGGTGGAGGAAGAGAAGACGAAGAAAAAGGAAATCTGTCCTGTCCGTGCCGCATAGAAAAACGAGTGGAAATTATATGCCTCCCCCCCCCGCCAGAACATCGAAGGGATTGCGTTGTTACGATGACGCATCGTCGTAGTTTTGCGCACGAAGAAGAAAATAAATACCTTATATACATACCTATATATCTATATTATATAAGTGACTATTTTGTTATTATAATATTCATATTCTTAAGACACTTTGCATACAAGAACAACACCGCAGCGTTCGTCACGATTGACGTTTTAATCTTCACTATAATAATATGTAATACGGTGACCTATATTATATAAATCTCAAACTACTAACCTCAATTTTCGCGCTGGCTCGTGGCAAACGCTTAAGTTGTACAAAATACTACACTGCTGTTAAATCTAACAATTAGAGTACATTCTTCATGGTCGTCGTTTATTTCGAAATGTCCTATCGGCAAGTGCGATTGTTTAGTGAATTTAATTGGGTTTATATACATATTAGCTTTCTATATTTACATATATATTTATATATAAATATACATACATAATAATATATTTTGTATAGAACAGTTCCTTTTTTTACTGCGATTCTTTTAGTATTGGAGTTCGAACTCGCCAAGAAAGACTGCAAAGTGTATTTTTTAACGTAATCTCTTATCACATGTTTTATAAACTGATCGATATCGTTTATAATTATTTAATTTTTTTTTGTTTTTACAACATTTTTTTTTCTTTTTGTTCCTATATTTATTATTGCAGTAATGTAATTGTACATATTATAATATATGTTATAACACAATAAAATATAAGTATATATTATATAGAAATATATATTTTTTAATTAATTATAATATCTAAGAGTGAATACTGTATTTTTTTTTCACATTGAATTTACGTTCCGGCAAAGGCAACTAAGAATCACTGTAAATCATAATATCAGATAAATTTTATTGTTTTACTGCTGAAAATATGCATCGAGCAAAAACCGAGACTATTTTGACCGGAAATTTTCCATAATACACACTCAATTCGACAATTCCTCAATTGACTACTAATTTGCTTATAATATAGGATTAAACTACTTATTATTCTCATTATATTTGATGTTATACTTTGGCAGTATTCCCTAAATTTATATCGTAGAAATAAGACGTAATTAGGAGACATCTCAGACATATACAATGAGTATTGAGTAGGTGCCTAAAATCTACATTAACATTATATATGTATATATATTATAAAACATGTCATATGTCAAATTGAAATTAAGAATTTTATAATTTATTTTTGACTAGGTAATAGTTTATGATGGATTTCATTTTTAATTTTATTTTTTTATTTCTATTCCGTTAACACGTATATTAGTTATTGCTTTATTGATGTAATATAATATAATAGCTAATAAAATAATAATAAACTTGATTTGTTTACTAAAAACTAAATATAAGAATCTATGAATCTATAATAGTAATAATAATAATTATGAACAGAAGTCAGTTATTAGTTGGTCAGTCCATGACTGCGTGGAAGTGAAAGCTCAATGCTACAATATCAATTAATATAACTGTAAACCGTAAGTTTTACCTATATTTAAATGAATTATTTTACTAAAAGAAAACAATACCTATGAATAACAAACATATAGGTTTTAAACTAAATAAAATGTTTATTTTGAATACAAAAAAAATGAAACTAAATATTACTCTTCAACGGTGTTATCTTATATAATAAAAATAAAAAATAAAATATAAGATTTTAATATATCAATAAACATTATGAATGGCAGTTCACAGTAGCTGTGATGCACGTTTATAATAAAAGATAAATAAATCGAAAAGCTATTATCATACGACATACTGCAATGAATATTTTAAAAAATACTAAATTAAACTTAAATCTAAACTTAAATCACTCTATTTATAGTTTCGTAATTTACTTTTTATTATTTTTTTTTCAAAAACGGTCTTGTTATAAGTACCTACCAATAGTTTTATTAGTCAGTAACGTTTTATTTATTCAATTATTTTATTTACATAATATTTTATTCTATATATTTATCATCCAATAATGTCTACAACTGTACATTATAAAACAGAATCACACATTTATAGAATAATTAAATGTACATGAATAATAATATTACTAAGGATTTAATAAAAGAATTAATAACATGACTTACTAATGGACTTTTCATTTCATTAACTTGCCCAGCCTTGGAAAATGGTACCGTTAAGTAGCACTAATTTACAGGCCCCAGAGACTTGGTTTAGAAGGGCTAAATCATAATTTTCAGAAAACTTATAAAAAACAAAAAACAACACTTTTTATAATATAAATTCAAGTTATATATTTTTAATTTTTGCAAACACAAATTATATAATCTATTTCATTAAAAAGATTCCATTATAAATATTTATTATAGGCATAATGCTTTTAAATTATATTCCGACGTTCTCGTGCAATATCTGGTTTTATTTTATTTTGTTTTTAACAGTAAACTATTTTTTTAAAGAAATACGAGCTTTGGAAGTGGCATGGCCTCTACCCCCCCCTCTTGAAGCCGCTTTTGCTAATTTAGTTTTAAATTATGGTACTATAAAGAGAGAACCCACTACGTGAAATTAGTAAATAGAGGTAAGCCCCAGCATAACATCCATGGACAAAGCCAAACAGAGCATTATTTTCGATTCTGAACGGAGTGATGGAATCTATTGATTTTACAATGATGTGTTTTTTTTTTTTGTGTGTGTCTGATTACACCTTTTTTAGCAGTAAAAATGCTTCGATTTACTTAAACAGCAACTTACCTGAAAAGAAAGTTAATGTAGATGGTACTTGAGCAAATCAAAAATCCAACTTTTTTAATACTTTTTAAAAAAATCGAAAAAAACAATAAAAAAATTACAAAAAACCGGGAAATTTTACACAAAATAACGTTTTTACAATATTACATTGCTCTAACTCAAAAACGAAAAACCGCAACAACTTGAAATTATCACCAATTCTTTATATTGGCATTTTCTATACATGGTAATGTTTTCGAAGTATTTTGACTTATTTAAATTATTTATAGACAATTTAAATTTTCGAATTTTTGTAAGTTTTTTTTTTTGAAATATCTATAAAATTTATTTAGCTATCCGAAAACTCTTGAAAATTTAATACAAGATTTATTATAAGTTATACTAATTTTAACTAAAAAATATCGGAGATTGTTTCACTCAAATTTTTTTTAAAAGCCTATAAAGTTAAAATTTGTATTAAATATGTTAAAATTGCAATAATTTGCAAGTTATTTTGTAGTTGAAAATTCATAAAAAATGTTCTGTCTATAACTAAAGTTCAAAATTTTAACACTAGGTTATCCATAAGCTACTCTTCATAAATCTATAAGAAAAGTTCTACCGGACTTAAAGGAAATCATTTTATGACTGTTTGAAATTTAAATTTTTACGAAATTGCATACTATTGCATTATATTTCAATTTAAATATAAAATACTACATTATTATATACCCATTTTAGACAAACATATTAACTCCGTTCAGAATCGTTATTCGTATAAATTTATATCTATCATTGCATTCAAATTTAACAAATCCATTGTAATTATGACCTATCCTACAAACGAGATGCATTCCACCCCCAACTGTTACAGCAAAGCGAGACCCATCCGTTTTTTTTTTTTAATGAGACCGCTGATACTATAGTAAATGTTTGTACTAAAAGTTGACTCACTAGCACAAAACATTGAAATATCGTACGACTATGTGTATACGACCATTCTTGAACTTTCAATGTAAAATTATTGAAATTTAAAAGTTAAAACACGAGTTAGAATAAGAGGAAAACTCAATACAATATTAATTAAAATACACGTTGTGTATTGATTAATGATTTAAATTATATTTTACACATAATAAACTATATACATCTTATAACATCATCACCATATATTTATATATTTAAATAAAACAATTATATAATGGAAGTAAAACAAGTTAATTATTAAAAACCTGTAGTTACATATAACTAACTGGTACCGTATATAGATTATAAAATTACTTAACAGTTTAATTTTCTAGTATAGTATTATATTTAACGGCTCTAGAAAAGGCAGCGTCATAACATTCTACCGTTACACCATTAATTATTATCTGATAATGGAGTATAATAAATAATTATGTAATCTATACGATTATATCGATCATTGGAAAACAATTGGTCCCACGATACTGACTATCCGAACTTCCAACTAACAAGTCCCACGGCCGAGAACGCGTTTACGTAGGTACACGTGATGATTTGAGTAACTACTTGGCGGTGGTCGTCCTGCAGGGCTTGCCGGTACAATCCTTCATCCTGAAGCAGTGAAACACCTTTACGACTCAGTTTCGTCGTGCACGATCTGATTGTTTTCCAGCTCTTGGAAGTGATAACCATGGGCCGAGCAGAACCTAGGGTAGGCGATGTTTTTGCCGGTTATCTTGTTACTGCCTATAATAGTATAATTAGAAGTGTCATTTTGGTAATACGAAATAATACATTACCAACAAAACGGCAAATTATAATTTGGATTTTGTACAAGAAAATCCAACCGGTATAAATGTGCTTGCAAGCAACGGATAATGTCGATGCGTCGCCTTAAAAGCTGTAATGTCCGTAATTATAACGGCATTATTGGCCGCCAAAGATGAGCTATCTATTGGTGAAAGATAATTATTATCTTCGGCAACAGGATTTTTTTTTAATGTAGATTTGACGTGTACAACCAGTTTACGTCTTTTCGACCCAAATTGGCTAATTCGATCTTGATAAAATCGAATTATATCATCTTTTCTAATCAATTTTAAAGCTTCTGCGTCAATCCGCGCCCGATCAAAATTGTATTCTTGTGTATTTATCTCCGTTTGATAGACTGCTGCCTGTTTGAATAAGCCCTCAGGCTTCTCCAACAATTTAACCATTAAAGCGTCTTTATACGTATCAAATACTTCATCGGATATGTTTACCAATAACTCTCCGATGGTGTTTATGTAGTTTTCTATTCTTGAACCAACGTACATCGGACTACGGTCCGATTGCACGATAATGCGAAAATTTAGAACTCCATGTCTTCTGATAGGCGAACTGAAAACTATGTACCCGAGTTGTTCCCGTGTACGTAATGTGTTAAAACAAGATTCTTTGATGATTTCGTTAAAAAGGCCTAATATCAAATTATTCAATGTGGACTGAACACCACATTGAAAATGGACGTAAACGCATGAACTGCTGTGATGATCGTTGGTTGTTTCAAACAACGTGTTTTCCCTATTCTCAAGTTGTACTTCTCTTGACCTAATCATTTGACTTGGTAATAACTCACGGAATCCATTTCGACACAGAAACGGTTTTTCCAAAATATTTATTAATTCTATGGCTTGAGTTCTATCAACATTACCATAAATCAACGATTCCATAAACATATGTGACAGGAACTTTTCGATAAATTCTTGGATGTCTTTGATCTTAACGTTGTAAATGGCAGCTAATAGTTCATTAGGGGTCCATGCATTTTCCGATAAAATTAAAGAACCGTATCTCATCGCACTATGGTATGGTTGTTCCATTGCAACATTTTTCAAATCTCTAATTTTTTCCTCCTTAACAATTTCAAAACGTAGTGGATCAATTTTGAAAGTTAAAAGGTTATCAACAGTTTTCTTAAGTAAAACAGCCAACTTATGATTGAATCCAGTCAATTGCATCTTAAAGCCATAATTACTAGACTCAAAGTCTAAATTTAGATTGGCCCTAGTTGCATCCCACGTGTACTCAGCAAAGTCTTCATTAAACAACCTTACAAATAGATTCATGATAGTGCTATGGAACGGATCAGTTATCACATTATGGCTGAAAAAGTCAACTGAAACAAATGCTTTCGGTAATCTGAACTCTGTATCGGTTTTAAACCATGATCTCAAGATCAAAGATTCGTAAATAATTTCTGGACAATTATGTTCGTTTTTATCAATCGGCACTAGACTAAAATCGGTAGCAATAAATTCATTCTTCGATGGCATTTTCATATCTCCACATAAATCATTTATTTGCCACTCATTTAATGTGTTCGTTGGTATTTTACTAATTGTGTATCGTGTTCCGTAATATTTGTCTACAGTATCAGTTTGGTTTTGAAACGTTTTTGAAACAACAGTTAATCTTAAATTATCTGGTCTAAGATAACATAAAAGTTCTTGAATTAAATCCGGTCTCCATTCGCGTATTAAATATTCGGCCGTTAAAACATCTTCTAATGTTAAAGTAGTCATTTGAGAAGACATTCGATAAACATAGTCTATAGGGGATCCTTTATCTTGAAATTGGAATAACATGGCACAAATATTTCTATTTTCATTGTGGAACCATTCCTGTGGTCCTTCCCGTTTCAACATATTTATATATTGAAAAATTAATTTGATAATTTCATCGACATGATCTACTCCTTTTTCCGTCAAATCAACATCGATATCAAAAAGCTCGATGCCCCTAGCTTCAATTTTATGGCCACACGAGAGTCTACTAGACCACCCTCGTTTTTTTAAAACAGCTAAGATGCTTGCAGGACCTTCGTGACCCAATAAAGCGCTCACATACCTGCTAGGCATGCTTTTATAATATTTGCTCTGTTCAAGAATTGGAAATTTAAGACAAAGCAATCTGATGTCCTTTACTGGAACTACAAGAGTTTTAGTTGCCAACTGTTCTGATTTGTAAATGGGATCAGTCCAATATGGTTTGTTAACATTTTTTTTCTCAATATCTCCAAATAGAGATACAACCAATTCTTCCAGAGTGTTTAAATCCTCTCTTCCCAGTACCGATAGGTACATTAGATGTGAAGAATACCATTTAGAATGGAACTCCAATAGTTTATGACGTACACAAATATTTTTTGAGTTTGGAATATCTCTCAAAGTTTTCTTTGTGCCCGTTCCAAACTGATTGTAAGCATGATTTGGATCAGCTGCATTTTTTTGCAACTGCGCGAGACGCCAAAAATCATCAGCGATATTTTTTTCGTGTTCAGAATTGACAGCATTAATTTCTCTTTCGGTTGCGTTCGCGGTAAATAATGGTTCGAGGAAGAATTGAGCAAATCTGTCCAACGACTGTCGAAGTAATTCCGTCTTGGTAGAAAAATAATAATTCGTATGATCATTTGCCGTATACGCGTTGTGAGATCCTCCATTTTGTGATAAAAACTGAGCAAATTCATTTTCTAATGGATATTTTTTTGTGCCCATAAACAACATGTGTTCACAAAAATGAGCCAAACCCGGTAGATCTTTTGGTTCGCTTAAACTACCGACTGCGACCGAAAGAGATGCAGCCGAATTATCGGTGTCCGGATCGCTGATCAACATCGCGGTAAGGCCATTCTTCAACACTAAACCACGATAACTACGCGAATCGCATATGGACTTTTCAATGTCATCAACACGCCGTTCGACTTTCTCGGACGTAGCTCTAAGAAGCCGAATAAAGAAACACAAAAAAAAAAACATGTAAATAATTTGAGTGAGACGCCAAAAGGAGGACAAAAATAAGTATAGGTACCCGCTCGATTCATGGTGACTCATTTCAATCTGGACCCAGTCGTCAAGTCGTCGTCTTTGCGCAACGGTTCGGCTTTTTTGTCGACCGTGTTGCGTCAAACAGCTTTGGCCGGAATTTATCGGGCTTGGTATTTCCTTGGTGTGCGGAGCTGACATTCTGTATAATATATTTTACATTCTGAGTGAAACAAGGAATGTATTGGCTTTACCATGTTTTATTTTTTTTGTCCGTGTATACGATTTCAACCAAAAGGATTTGATGTATACAAATAACCTTTTCATAACGGAATTCCGCGGTCTAATTAATACTTCGAGTAAGTAATTGCTTGAATTTCTCGAGTTTCCCGAATAATAAAAACAGTGAAAAATTAGACTACGATAATAGTTATCTTGGTAATAGTTATTTTAGACTTTGTCATAGCGATTCGAAATATTTACTCATATTATACTAGCTGAATTACCCAACTTCGCACGAAACAGTTTTAGTCGGACACAGTTTTTAATGGAATATTACCACACATTTAGAGCCTATAGCCATGTTTGGTAAGTCTTTAATGGTGCTGCAAACACTGCAGGGGCAGTCGGAGAATTGCCCCGGTAAAAGCCACGCCACCAACTGGATCATAGTATTATGTTTTCACACATTTAAATTAAATAAATATTACGTACAAATTGTTGAATAGGTACATTAATTTTTATAGTATTATTTTATTATTTTATCAGTTGCCGAAGGATGGGACCATCCAAATTTCAAATATTATATTAAACTGTAATATTGTAAATAACATTATTATAATTTGTAATGTTCATTGAGTTATTTGTATTTGTGCGATTGGAATGGCGACCAACGATTACAAATAAATATATTAGTAAAAAAAAACCCCGGCTCGAACATTTTCTGAAACAAAGCCCGAGCCGCTACATTTATTTTCATCCAAGGTCCAGCTCAGCTCTAAAATCAATTCTTGGAGGTATTTTGAACATAATATTACTTATGAATTATGATTATTATAAAAGAAATGAAAAACAAAAAAAAAAACCACTAAAAATAGCTTACTATAATATTTATTATATTCAAATTTCAAATAAATCGGATTGGCGAATTTGGCTATAGGTACGCTAAATCACATGATTTCGAATGGAACATATCTTGACAGGGGCCAACGATTATTAAATTCCTTTTTATTGCACATCTAAGGTATTAGAGAAACCGCTATTTTCAAGTTCATACAATATTTCGTTTCTTAGTGGATCTCTACATCATAAAACGAATCTATCGACCAAATTTCATACTCATAGTTTCAGCAGTTCCGGCTAAGGATATTTTTTCCCATATTTATCCCTTAATTACATTTTATCTTATATAATATTGGAAAATCTATACTTATATTTTTAAGCTGAATTACCCGACTTTGCATGGAACAATCTTGGTCAGGGCATAAATTTGATGGAATACTACCTTACATTTTTTAGAACCATGTTTGATTAGCTTAAAGTACCTAATACATTGGTATAATTCTTTTCATTACCGGATACAGTACACAATAAAAGTTTCGAGTCGCTATGACAACCAAAATAATATATCAGCCACCCTTTAAAGCTAGAATTAGTACACCCGTGAAACTAGCTTCATTTTTTCTTTCATAAGAACATTAAGAACCTTCTCCTTAAAATAACCCTAATGATAATATTTTATAACTTTTGAAATATTTTAATAAAATGTGTGCGTATAAAGGAATTTATCAAGTGCACTTGAAATTGTCGATTAAAAGTTGAATCAACCTACTATATAATATTATAGTCTACCTTAAAAGAAATTCGATTCTTTTACTACCTATATCATTAGGTATTAGAAATATAACCTGATCCATCCGACCTTTTTTTTTTTTTACTTTTTTTTCTTATTAAATTTAAAATGTGTCAGCATATCACATGCCCCTAAAGTCTTAATATCCACTTATATGAAAATATTATTTACATATACACATTTTACACATTGAAACACACGATTCCTCTATACTTACCGTCTCTGCTTATCAACTGCAGTCATCATTCTCTGATCTCTGAAATCCATCCATATACCGATCAAGTCTCTTCTGACTTCATCGCTATTTTTAATACAACCAAATGAAGAGCAACCACTAATGCACACCCGGAATGCGTGCAGAGAAAATAACACAAAAGTTAAAACACTAGTAAACATGTTTTACGAAAAAATAATAAAGATAAATTGAACAGATAATATATCATCAACTTTGGACATCAAATGAAATTAAATCTATTTTTAAAACCCGTATATGGCTTTACTTGGGGTCATTGTTTATTTTTTGTTTTATTCAGCAAAGATTTCTGGTTGCAATCGTCAACCGTTATTATATAATGGCCAGTTACAAAAATAAACAATTTTTATTAATATTTTTCTTTTTTTTCAATGGTTTTTAAAAAAAGAACAGTTCATATACTGTTCTTAGTTTCTTACTATTTTGAACGCAAATATTATGTTTCATGAGATAAAATAATTTTTAATAGGTATATTGTTTTTTATTGCAATAGTATCTATAATCTATATGCTGTAGCCAAATTGACGATAGTATATTAATATTACAATAATTAATTTGAAAATGAACAAATAACTGCATGGTAGATACGCATTATTATTATCATTGATGTAATTAATAATATTATGTATATGGTTAACCAGGGGTCTTCAACCTTTTTTTTTCGATGGGTAAAATCTGAAATTTATTTCGGAATCGCGGGCCAAAATTGCTTAGAGGTGCCTGCAGATGCATATTGCATAGATAGAAAAGTTAATCGAAGATGTACAAGAATTATTTTTTGACCATTTTATGATTTTATATTGCTTTTTAATATAGTTTTAAAAAACAACACCGGAAAAAGCTGTGCAATAGGTTATTGTTTTCCTCGTTTCGTGTATGAATTATCGAAACCATGGATAATTGAACACAAACGTCTTAATGTTATTAATAATAACTAGCAAGTACTTTCCTTAACTATAACACTGATCCGGCAATTCTTTGCTACAGCTGAATTTCATCAATCTACGGTTGGAAGGTATAAGTTGAGCCCGGCGTTGCATTAAGATGACGCAGGTACAATAGTTTTGTGTACCGCAACGCCTACATACGTTAAATAGTTTGCCGATAGATATTCTTGAATGTAGTATCTAATCGTAATCGACGTCATAATGAAGTGCACAAATCTCCAAATCAACATGAACTGGTCGACAAGAAAGAGCAACTCGTGAACGGCCCGTTTGGATTCTTGGAGTGTGTTTTTCTTGCGACTAACTCCATTGGACAAATCGTAAACCATCTTTTTCGCATTACTTGTTTGAGAAGTTCGCAGTCGTTTTAATGTTCTTGGGTGTATAGGGAGTAACTGCTTAGTTAACTTCACAAGTAGTTTAGAGCTTTATGGTGGCATATACTTTTAAAATTAATACGAAGGCGAGTGAGTGGGTTCAGTATTATACTTGTTCTCTTTATGTATAAATGTTTAATAAAATAAAAAGACTTTCACTCACTTACAATCGTATCGATTTACCTGTGCGTAAATGGTAAATGTAAAGGAAATAAAGAAAACAATTTTAACTTGACACGAATAGAATGAAATAATAATAAATAATAAACGCAAACATACAGATAGATTATATGGAACAAACAGAAATTAGGTAAATAAAATATAATGTTTTATACAGGGTCTGATTTCTGGTTTCTTCCCTTGTACTATTATTATTTATTATTATATAATAAATTAATAAGTACATTGATAATGCACCTATTGACGAGTGACAATATGTAATGATAAAATAAAATTGCCGTTCAAGTGGATGACAGTGGTCTCTTGATGCACGGTCAATTGTTAAATAATTTTCCCATATTTTATAAATTATTTATAATATTTATAAAATATATATATAAATATAAAGGTAAAAATATATTTTTTTCAAATTTAATATTACTTTAATTCGCATTTATCCTTCTTATATAATACACCTATACAAATTTGAATAATTTGTCAATCAAATTCAAGATATAAAACAACTAATCTGTATTACATGTGCATCACCGTAGGATATAATTTATATACACACATACTTGGACCCGGGCCAACTAAAGTTTGATTTGTTTCGTCAGTATTCAGTTGGTCAACATCAAGATTCTAAGTCTTAGAACAATCAGAGTAAATCATAATTGTTTTCCAAATCGATCAACATTTACCACAGGCTGGTAGTCTACACTAATTATTAATAAAATCTTCAACTATTAATAAATTTATTTTTAGAATAAATTTAGTTCAGTTGTATAGATTCTATAAATTGAAGGGTTTGGTGTCCAAGACAACAATGCGAGTTATTTATTTTGCTTTATACCAATCAATATACCAATATGGAATGTTAGTATGGGGGGGAGGGGTAGGTGATACCGTTCTAAACAAACTGCAAGTAAACCATAATAATGTAATAAAAATTTGCTAAAATAAGTTTACTCTGCAAGGTTCAACGAATCAAAATTATAAGGAGCTGGGAGTTTTACCAACTAGATTTCTATATAAAAAGATTGCCATTTTGTTCACTGTTAAAAGGTTCATACAAGACAAAGATTATAAAATGTCAGAGTGTAAAAGAGAAAATATTCGGTATAATATATTTGTCAAATATTCTTGTAAGTCTTTTGTAAATTATTTAGGACCTTTGTATTTTAACTGTATGCCATGTAAAAAATATTCACTGTTCCAAAATTAATGTTAAAAAAATAGTATACCATTAGTTATATTCGCAATTAATTTAAGTTCTTTATATGTCATAATTATATTTAATATGTAAATAATATTTTATTCTACGATTTTTCTATTTTTAAAATTATCTCAACTTCTACTGTATTTAACATTTTATTTTGCTACATTATTTAATATAATGTATCTTTAATTTTTAATTATTAATTATTACTCTCTAACTCTAACACAAGCTGATACCTTAAAAGAGATAGATAATCATATAAATTAACTTTTTGTATTTGTAGTATATGTAATTGATGATGGTTTGAATAAATAAAAAAAAATAATTCAAATATTTTAAATACCGAACCATTGTATTCCAACGAGCTATTTAAAGATTTTGCCTGTACTTTTACAACATTTCCACATAAAATAGTTGTACGAATCGGTTTTACAATAACTATAAAATTAAATACTATTTTTAAACCTGCTTATGATTGATGTATTTATTACTAAAAAACAACACTTGGTATACTTTGAATAGATTTATGTTAAGTGTGCTGCTCAGCAAAAAAATAAAATAATTAAAACTATGATTAAATTGATACAATTGATTTGTAGTGTACAAAAAGTAAAAATAATTTAAAGTATTATGTAAAAATTCAAATAAAATACTTTCCGAACAATAATAATTTCAAAAATTATAATACCCAAATTGCTTTTATTTCAATATGAGCCAATTAACTTTATTGTTCACTATACACTATTTTAACTAAAGAAAAAAAACAAAATTTATTATCTGTAGGATTAACATAAATTATTTATGAATGAATTCACAGGATAAACAGAAAATGTATAAATACAATTTTGCCTATACACGTACAAATTATTATTTACAAAATTCCCAATTTTTTTTTCATAAGAGTATATTAGTAGAAATCAATTGGTTAATGTGTAGGAGGATGTTTATTTAGAACATGTGCTTATTCACCAACTTCCATAGGTGTTGAGTGATTGTCGGATATCATTCCTGAACTGTCTCTCTGCACTGATTCGTAGATTGCATTCAATTCAGAAGAGTTTTTAATTTGACATACAAAGTCACTCATATGTGGATTTTTGTCTATAAAAAAATGCATACATATAAAAAAGGTATCTCTCATTTTACCATTCAAACAAACACAAATCAAATCTCACAAGAAAGATTAAGCAATTACTATTAAAACCCAAAATAAGAATATTCATTGTCATTGCCTTTTCAGTGGGAGGGTTATAAGAATAGCGATTTTCAACAAAATTAAACTAACAAAGCAATTTCCAATACCTGAATCTGATATAGTTTGTAGATTAACAACAGCTCTCATAGCAGACCTCTTTAGTTCTTCCATTTTTTCAAACTCTTGTTTTACAGAGTTTGCCTTAATTTTCAACATACATGTCTGTTTTAAGGGCTCAACAATTTTATCCAGTCCTAAAAAAATGTCAATTTTTCATAATAATTGTAATTTAAAAATGTAGGTTAATGCATTACTTTGCAACACAGCACTAGGTACAATTTGAGCCATCCTAGAAACCATTAAATATGTGAGCATTTTAATATCATAATGATCACGAAGTCCATTTTCCAAGTAGTTGAGATATTCAAATATGTCCAAACGATCTAAACAAGAATCTAATAAAGTGTACATGCACTCAAAAGCAGCCTTTCTTATATCTAATCCATCATCAACAGTATGCTTAAAAGGACCCATTTCTACTTCTCTAATTAGTTCTTTCTAAAATGTATAAAAATAATATTAATAATTTAGTCATAAACATTGCAATTTCATGATTAAATTTTACCTTAACAATGGTTTCCGCATAAAGTTTTGGAAGTACAGTATCAAGTAAATCCCTAACCAAGGATGGCTTATTATGTGCTGCTGAATTAAACGCAATTAATGTTACACGTCTAACATTTATATCTGGATCAGTAAGAGCACTTAAAAATTGATCCATATTCTGTCTAAGCAACATATCTATAGGTTGTGGTTGGTCAGATATGGTAAATTTAACTGCTGTCAGTAGAGTAGTTCTCATTAGTGCTGATGATGATGATAGAGATGTTTGCAAGTTGGGCAGTAAAGTATATGGGTCAATTAATGTTAGTTTGCCTAAACATTCAGCAACTACATTACGTGTACCTTCTTCAGTACATTCACAGTGTTTAAACAATTGTTGCCATATAGCTGGCACGAAGGGTTTCAGGTTTTCAATACCATTAAGTGTAGATGACTCAAATGATATAATCTAAAATTAAATTATTATCATTAATAATCAATAATACATATTTATTATTTAAAGAATATTACCTCTTTTAAGGAATGTAAAAGTAAATATTGTCGTTTAGGTTGCATATCAATTTCTCTTAATATGAAAGGTAAATATTGTTCCAAGTTTCCAATAGATATACTACCTAAACTGTAACTCGCTGATGACTTTATTTCTTCAGAATTAGATAAGAATGATTGCAAAATAGTTTCTTTCAAGTTAGGCACAGAGCTTAAGTCTCTGAAATGAATATTATATTATATAACAGAAACAATAATGGCAAAGAAAAACTTACATGTGTCTTCCAACTTCACCAATTACTAGTAATGAAAAAATATGTTGTTGATCATTTGATGGACTTATCAATTCTGACATGAAACTATTTATAATACCCATAGCTTGAGTTGGTTGTGTGGCAGTTAGTGCAGCAACACACTTAGCTAAAGAATGATAGGCCTAAAACAGTCTCATGTTATTTTATATAAGTAAAGGATTAACTATTTGATGAAAATTACTTGTTTATGCAATGTCAGAGTAGGAGTACCAGTTGGTTGGGCCATTAATGGTGAAATTAAAAGTGTCACTAATTCTTGGTATCCAAACTGTGCAACATTGGTAGTAACTAGTGATTGGAAAAATAATAAAATAGCATTCAAGGCTGCACCTTGAAGTAATGGAGATTTGGCTAAAGTCATAACTTCAGGCATAATTATATTAGCCGAAAAAGACATAGCTAATGGTTGGATTTTAATAATAGTAGTAAGCAAAGAAAGTGTCAATTGAGCAATATGTAAATCAGATTCATTAATTAACTGCGGCAATTCAATAAGTATCTGTAAAAAAAATAAATTAAGTTCTTAGATGTAATAAAATGTAAGTGTACAAAATAATTTATTTTAAAATTAAACATATTATGGTTTACTTTATTCAATAATTCAGTTGAAAAATCGGCATGAAAGTTATTAAGCAACATGTTAAGTAATGTTAATGTACTTAATTTCAATGCTCTTTGATTTTTACGTAGGAATGATGCCAAAATTAACACACCTTCGCTCTAAAAATATCATATTTTATTATTAATTATTCAATTAATATATTTAATTTGTATAATTTACCAGAATTGAAGACAAATTGATTTTCAATGGTGAACTAGCTACTTTAATTAGTGCTTTAACAGTAGTTAATCTAGTAATTTCATTACGTAGACGATCCAAGAAAATGGGTAAACAAATTTGTACCTCGTTTTGTAGCACATCACCTAAATTACATATTATTTGTCCCATACAAGAAATGGATCTTTCCTTTACTTCTTGGTCAATATCCGATGTCTTTAAACGAGAATATGTACAGTTATACAATGGCACAGCATATACGGTAAAGTTGAACTCTAGTTTTTGATCTAATGAAAAAAGAAATTTAATAACAACAATCTGAATTTGTCAACAATTGAAGTTTGTTTTATTATTTACCTAATGGACGAATAACTTTAACCATTTCTTGTAAGACAAGGAGTGCTTCAGCAGTAATTTTGTAAAATGGATCACCAACAGCAGTTATAATAGGTGGGATTAATTGTTCTACCCAAGGATGAAAGATTTCAGGAGGATGTGATGTTAACACACAATAAATAAATGTTAATGTATCAATTTTCATATTGCTACTAGATTTTTTGTCACTGTAATTTACCATAAAATTATGATTAATTATAAAACTTTTTAAAAATAAAAAAAAAAAACATTAAATACCTTAATGAATATTGAATTCCAGGAATTAAGGTTCCTATATGGTTAGTAAGAGCACCAGGAAGAACAATTACAAGTTCTTTCAATAAAGCTAAACAGTCTGTACGAGTTTTAACACTACGTTCTTTCATTTGTGTATATATAGCTTTTACAATAGCAGGAACCTAAATTATGATAAATGATTTAAAAATTGTAAAAATTTAAAATATACACCTAAAATTACTCACTTGAGATTGAAGAAGGTACACTGCCGAATCTTCATCAGCTATATCAGCACTCATATTATTACTAGTCAACTTTGTTTGTTTTAACAATGCCATGTAAACATGTAATATGTCACTTTTTACATTTTCTTCCCTTTCTAAAATTGAAATGTAAAACTTAAAATGCTAAAAAATTATGTATTTAGCTGCGTATAAATTAATTTACCTTTAAATCGCTGTATTAATGATTTTGAAACATTTCTATACATGTCAGCAATCAAATCTTTTCTAGTAATTATTATACCTTCCAAACATTTGGCAGCTGCTCGCCTAACTTTCCAACTCATATCATCATCATCTGAATAATCATCCTCAATATCTTCATCTTCCATATCTTCACCATCAGTAGTATCCATGAAATTTTCATCACCATTTTCACCATTATCATCATAATTATAATTAGGATCATATGCTAAATACTCCAAACATAATTTAATTATGTTATTGGTATATGCTGCTGTTTCACTAGGACAGCGATTAACAAAGGCATCGAATGCTTGCAAACAGTATTCACGTAACTCATCATCATCAGCAGAATTTTCAACCAATGGTCCTTGTATTAATGGAACAACACGATCAACATGAACACCAAAACGATGACCAGCTTGGCGACTAGAGCATAAGAAATTAAGGAACAACAAAATTTAAAATATTATTATTACTGTATGGTATTTAACAAGCATTACAACATAATAAAATATTAATGAGAACATTTAAAATTTACCATATAGCTGCTATACATTGAATAGATGTTTTAGATCTTGCAGCTGGTGGTTTTGTTGATAAATCATAAACCAAATAATCAATAAGTTTAGTATACAATTGTTGATTGCACGATAATACCAAATGACCAAGTGCAACAATAGTTCTAAAATAAACAAGTGAAAAAATATATTAGTAAATAAAATAATATTTAGTTAAAACAGAATGTTTTATAAGATACCTATCAATTACCTAGTGAAATATATTATACTCTAATAGATCTTTCAATGTAATATTAAATAAATTAAAAGCTCATTTTGGTCTTTAACATGACTAAGTAAAATACAAATTAAATAATTAAATCAGCTCTGCTTTAATGATAAAAATTAAAACATATTTCAAATGTTAAAGTAAAGATTAGTCAAGGCATTACTTTTTTAAATAGTATTTTTTTTGTAAAAGTTTTTTTTTCATAAATTACTATGTACTATCATAATTGCTATAACATTAATTTTTAATACTTCAATATACATGTTACATTATATCGATCGATATCACTCCTTCCAACTCTTAGAGAAACTTCTACTCAAATGTCTTAAGCCAATTATAGAGGAAAAATATATTGTACCGGAACATCAGTTTGGATTCCGCAATAAATATTCAACACATCACACATTAAAGCAAAGCTCTTGAAGAAAAACAATATTGCTATAGAGTATTCTTTGATGTAGCCCAAACTAATTGACAAAGTCTGGTTCAAAGGATTTCTCATTAAACTATGTGAACAATTGCCACATACTTGGTGTGCAATTCTTGAACCATACCTGACTGATCATCAATTCTGAGTCATACATGAAGAAGCGATAACTGAATGGAAAAATACATCAGCTGGAGTACTACAAGGTAGTGTCCTAGGACCTATCTTATACTTACTCAACACAACAGTATACCAAAAGACAAAAACATAACAATAGTAATGTTTGCCGACGATACGGTAATTTTATCGACAAGTAGGAATCAAATAACTACAGCTGGTAGCTTACAAAATTCAATTAACAACATCTTTGCCTGGACGAAATGATGGAAAATTTAGATAAATGGCGATAAATCAGCACATGTAAACTATAAGTTACGTAAGATTGAAAACATCCAAATAGTATTGAATCAAATAATCCTACAAAACGATTCAACAAAATACTTTGGAATGCACCTTGACTCTCGGTTAAACTGGAAACATGTCCGACAGAAAAAATTACAAATTAAAGAAAAAATGAGAAAACTCTACTGGTTAGTCGGATTCAACTCAGAAATAACTATAGAAAATAAATGTCTACTATATGTAGACATTATAAAACCAATCTGGACCTCTGGCATTCAACTGTGGGATTGTGTTAGTAAGTCTAACATTGATGTCATATAACGCTGTCAAAACATCGTCCTTTGGACCATCACTGCAGCCAACAGGTTTAAAAGAAACAACGCAAATCACCAAGAAATGATGCTATCTACAGTATCTAACAAAATACAGGTTTGTTTGCAAACATGAAACGAGGCTAGATCACCATGTCAATAAGATGGCCATTCAACTATTAGACTATTCCAAGGACATTAGACGTCTCAAGCGTCTGAAACCATGACTTAGTTTAAGAATTTAAATTAAGATAGGAGCCACTTCATTGGAAGTGCAACTTCACCGTGTAGTATATATTATCTAGTATGTAAATGTATACAATTGTCAAATATATTTATTAAGACCCTTGGGTCGTTTAAATAATAAAGCCCCAGGGCATTTCAAAAAAATAAAATAAAAATACTTAACTAAAATTAATGAAAGAGGTATTTATAAATATTACACCAACAATTATTTTAAGGCAAAGAATAATGACATTAAAATATAAATAATAACACAATGTCAATATAAGAAAATAAAATTAAGTATTAACGCTGTTCCAAATATTTTAAAATTAAATTAAAAACTAAAAATTTAAGTTTGCATATCAAATAATTAATAGTGTAGTACATAAATGTTACAAGTAATGGACAAATGCTAGTTTTGTATAATTATTAGAAATACTTATAAATTTAAGATTTTCTAAATAAATTACCTCTTTCTAACTGCTTGGCGAGAAGATGTAAGTTGAGGCAATAAAGATTTAAGAATAGCTGGATGAAATTCAAGTAATAATGACCCAAATCTTGATAATAGATCAGCAAGTATATCTAGAGCTTCCAATTGGACAGATACGTCTTGCTATAAATATAATTATTTACTTATGAATATGTACCATAATGAAGTATTATAATTCCTTTAAATACTACCTTTTCAATAGCACTTGTTAATTTTCCAGTAATTCTTTTACAAACATTAGCAGCTAATGGAGTGTTAGTGATTGGCAACTCACTTATAACAGTCTTTAATCCTATACTACAAATGTCTCTTAACTGTTCATTTTCAGATATCATATTAGTACAAAGAGCATCAACAATAGTTTCTACTTGATTTTCCTTTACTTTATTAACAAGTGGTCCCAAGCTATATTCAATAAAATGAAAAATTTAAACTTAATATTTGAAACAAGCAGTTCAAGTAATCAAATTACCACTTGACAGCAAGATTCTGAACTTCGCCATTTTTATCTTCCAATAACCTAAGAAGCATTTTCACCACTTTACGTTCAGAATCATCATCCAGTTTAATGCTGTCTTTTTGCAATTCGGACATCAGATCGTTAGTCGCCATAAACCGAAAGTCTTTGTCGCTTGAAGTCATCTAAAACAACACGAAAATCGTTCAGTGCTTTTCAGTGTAAAACGATTGAATATAACACACTCAAGTAAATCTACATACTTTTTCAAGCAAATGAGCTATTTGATACGACACGTTAGCCATGATTTAGTATTTGATCGTTACGCCAATCCAACTAACAAGACAAAAAGTATCAATAGGAGGATGTAAGCGGGTGATACATAAAAGTATAAGTTTGGACTATTATTCCATTAAACGACGCGTTTTGGACATTTAATGTTCATAAAAAGCGACAAAAGATTTAAGGTAAAATTTTAAATCGTAAGAAAGACTAAAGTACTAAACACGGCAAGCAAATGCGGCAAGTGAAAATTTACATTGTGTTCTATCGTTGTATGAAAACTGATTACAGTTTTATAGCCTCTCAGAGACTATATAGTGACCACGGTTACCGTAAACCGGACATCATTCGTATCCTTATCTAACCGAATTCACTGTTGTTTACGTTTTTACCGACTACTAGCGTCATGTAATACTCATGTTCATGTAGTTATGTTAACAATGTTGACATTTTAGTCTAATACCGTAAACCGTAGTTAGTAATAATTGTGATTTTAAAAACATTCGTCTCGTTTAGATTAAAATTAAGTTTTATGTCATTTATACTACAAAGTAATTAATTATGGTTAAACTGACAACGGAATTAATCATGAACTCGTATCAGTTCATAAATCCTGTCAAGGATAGAGAATTGGATTTAAGAGGTGAGTAAAATAATACAACAATGTGGTCAGCTGCAGCTGCAGTCGGCACTCTGTTTGTTATACATATCTTGTAGTGTTTTCAACAAGTAGGTATTTATTCATGAAAATGAAACGTCTATGGAATTAAACAGAGTATACGATTTATTGTCATTATGCAATGGTTTTTATCTCTTAAATCTCGAGTTTTATTCAACCAAATTAAATATAATCCTATTAGTGATTGATTTTTATTAATCGTTTTAGTTTACCACTCAACTGTTTATAGGTATTATAAGCATGTAGAATAATTTTTAATCGGTTGATTATAGTTAAAATGTATCTACAGATTACAGAAGTATGCAAAATGTGTCCTGTTTGTCTACATTCCTTAATAAATGTCTTGTACAAATCAACTAATACAAAATGTTTCAGGTTATAAAATACCACTTATTGAAAACATGGGTGCAACTCTTGATCAGTTTGATACTATTGACTTTTCTGACAATGATATCAGGAAAATTGATGGCTTTGCATATCTCAAACGATTGAAAAATCTTGTATTTAACAATAATGCTATTGTGTAAGTGTTTAAAAAAATATATTTATATTTAATTCAATTTTAAAATATAGTATTTACTATCCAGTCATAAATTAAAAATGATAAATATTTTATAACAATTTTATTGTTCATGAGCAGTGTTAAATGAAAATTTTATCTTAAATAGAAACAAATTGTTTAATATGTTTATAATCAATATAATTTTTTTTTAAATAACTAATTAGTTGTAAGAATATTTACTTAAAAATGTAAAACGAATTATTTTTTTATATTTTCAGTCGTATAGCTGATAATTTAGATCAATGTTTGCCTAATCTTGAATCTTTAATATTAACCGGTAATCAAATTCAAGAACTCGGAGACTTAGACCCTCTTGCTTCACTTCCCAAGTTGAAAATGTTAAGTCTTCTGCATAACCCAGTTGCATCAAAAGATCATTATAGACTTTACGTAGCACATAAAATTCCTCAAGTTCGAATTTTGGATTTTAGAAAAGTTAAATTGAAGGTATAATATTTTTAACAACCCAACTAATAAGTAAAATATGTCATTGAAATTTTATTTTACAGGAGTATGAAGCAGCTAAAGCATTATTTAAAGGAAAAGAAGGAAAAGAGCTTAAAAAGAAATTGGTTAAAAAGTCTAATCAATTTGTTCCTGGTGAAGGATTGGAAAGTAGAAAAGCAAATGGTATATACAATAATTTTATTTTATTTAAATTAGATTTATTTATATTTATTGAATTTTATTTTGCATTATACCAAAAATGTAAATAAACAATTTTTTTTTTAATTTTATGTGATATTTTCATTGATGAAATATTAATACAATATTAGTAGTCTTTAATTATTTTATATTTGCTATAAATGTGGTTCGAAAACTATGTGTCCTATTAAAATGTTTATTGATATTTTAGTTAAATTAATAGCATATATTTTAAATATTTTTATAATCAATCCCATTTAAAGCTTCAAATTGATTTTTCTCAATACATTTTACATTCTTTAAATTAAACATATTACTTTATATTAATTTAGGTCACAGTCAAGAAGATATGTGGAGAATAAGAAAGGCAATTTCTGAAGCATCATCATTAGAAGAAGTTGAACATTTAACTAAGTTGCTACAATCTGGACAAATACCTAACAAAGACCCTAAGAAAAAGTCTGGTGCACAAAATACAGGTAAGTCAATTCCACTGCATACAATGTAAATAATATTAGATATATATTAATAAAACTATGTTGTATTAGAAGAAAATATTGAAGAATTTGATGATGATGAAGAAGAACTAGTTCAGAATGAAGCATCAATGCCTATGGAACAGTAATGGTCTTCCTAATTAACCATTTATTAAACTGAAAGCTTTAATGCTCAGTTATTGTAATTTGAAAATAATATTATATTTAAAATTAAATCAGTTTATTAAATGATAAGAACAGATACAGATACTATTGATCTTTTTTAAATTAATAATTGTTAATTAATAATTAGTAATAATTGTTCTAAATTAAAAAAATCTAAAGTCAAACTTAAATTATAAGTATAAACCAGGGTAACAAAACAACTTATCTTATATCAAAAATTGATATTCACTATAAGCATAGATTATATTAAAATATATAATATGTTTTTAGTGCTCGTGGCTCCACAATATGTCTAAAACGCATCATCAAAATAAATTTAATCTTCAAATTGGATTTTATATATTTATGTTGTTGAATAACTATTAATTCATTTTTGAGATTGAATTAAATTATTTATCTAGTAACATTAATTTTGAAATATTTTTCAAATGAATGCAAGACATAAAAATATTAATCTATTATTTGAAATTATTAGACTTATTAGTAATTTTGGCACACCCACTAAAGAGCATCGCAACTCACTTATTACTAAATTTTCAAATAAAGATAAAAGAACTAATAATAATAATAATTAGAAATAAATGATAAAAAAAATAATAGTACAATAAGAATTAAAAAGTATATTCTAATTCTGTATTTCAAAATTTGTACATGGTTAAAGTTGATAAATGTTTTGTTAAATTTTGTAATAACTGAAGTTAGGATTTTTTGCTGAAAATCATTGTAGTTAATACAAAAAAAATATATGCTAACAAAAGACGCTACTTATATAAGCATGAAAAAAGTGAGTTTCGGCTCTCTTTGTTGCAGGTGTTGATTTGTTTTCAGCCTAGCCTTAATCTAGATTTTGCATATGAAGGATTTAATATGCTGAGAAGTGTTTTTACAGGACTCCAAGTGCTTATTTTAAACAAACAATACCATAATTCATTATTATTGCCTTATTATTTAGTGATTACAGTGTTCTTCATTTAATAATCTACATTTCACTGTTCAACATAAATCGTCTGGATACCACAACAATAATGCATCAAACAACATAACTGGACAAACTATTATTACTTCAGAGTTAAATAATATGATCCATTTCAGTATTTATGAAATTAATACCGGTTGTTTATGTCTGGGATTTTTTCTATATCTTATCTATTTGGTAAGATTAAATACTATTGTAACTAGTGTATTATACTCAATTAAATAATAAAATTCCGTATTTATGGAGTTAATATTGGATTTTTGAAAAGTATCCTAAAGAACAACTATACTATTTAAGTTGACTTACAAATATGAGCTCATTAATTCAATTAATTAGTATTAATTAATAAGTATTAATAATATTTTAGAAATGTAGTATTAGTATGTAAACAATTATATTTAGATTTAATTTTTGGAAATTTAGAAAAAACTTAGAATACTTTATTGGTACCTATATATATTTATTTAAAATTAACTGTAATATCTATACATTTTATATTTATCAATGGGATCAGACATTCTTCAGCATTAAATGTAAAACTATGCCATCTGAAGTTAAGATAATCGCTCTTAAAGAATAACAATCTACACCAATTGTTTGGTAAAATGTATTACTATTGATCAATGGCTTACCTAGGAATTTTCAATGGGAGTGGGGAATGAGGATGTTATGATACATTTAAATGAACCTCTATGATAATACCAAAAACAGATATAAAGGGCTCAAGGTTTCAAGCCCTCCAAAATTGTTTCTAGCATATAATTGTGTGCATTTGTGAATTATGTTATAATTTAAATTAATTTCAATTATAACTGACTGATACAACGTTGTTCAATTAAAATAACACCAATAAACTAAAAAATTTATTGCATTTTTGAAAATAAACAGAAAAATATTTTACCAAGAAACTAGATTATATATTTCAAACAGGAATTCAACCACTTATCTTTTGTACTCATTTAATTTATGATTTCATCTGAGTTTATTTAAATTTGTTGATGAATGTTCATCAGAGCTAAGCCATTCAATCTCATTTGCCCAATATAGAATTTCTAATGTATGTTACACTTGATGTGGAAAACCAGGAACTCACTCTGCTCTACAGTAGGGATGGAATGAACCTCAATTTTAGAGTAGGTCATTATAATGGATTATGTTGTTATAATTAAATTGTAATATTTTGTCAATATTTGTATTTCAAAAAGAAAAGAAAAATGGTGATAAAAATTTTTGATTTTTGTAATTACGATAAGTACAATTTATCATAACCCTTAAATCAAATTTTCATGATTTTTTGAGCAATAAATTTTTTTAAAGTTATTTTAAAAAAAAAAAAAAAAACGTAACCGTGTTTAGATAATGGTAATATATACTTTTGAAGACAATTTCAAGTATTTTCAGTTTTGAGTTTTTGAGTTAAAGTAAAATAAAAATTAATTTTGTCAAAAACTTTTTACGCAAATTCCCATTTTTCAATTACTTTTTTGGGGTTTTTCCTGACGCTTTGGAAAATTATTGATATTTTTTTAATACTGTTGACCACCTAAAGTACTAACTAGATTTACTTGCCTTCCGAAAGTTGCTGAAGTCAAAAATCGAAGCAATATTATTTCTACAAAATGTGATTTTCAAAAAATTTCCATACAAAATCTAATACATATAGTGTGTGTAGTGAATGTTTATAGTGGGTCATTTATAATGATATTTTGCTATAATAACTAATAAGTGGTTTTCTATAGGTTGGAAAAAAAAGGCAATGGGAGAATGTATCCCCTAACACCACTGGTATTGACACAAACAAATATTGATCAGATCAGTAAAAGAACAAGTTTGTAGATCATTACAAAAAAAATTTATTATTAAATAATTAACATTGTATCAACTTAATTTCAATTAATTATAATAATCAAAATATTACAGCAAAATACACTTAACATTATATTTAGGTATACACAAATTAAATATTTATTAAAGGTAACATTTTTTTTCTTGTATTTAAATAAAATTTAACATTTTATAAATCAAAAAATTCACTTCTTAGTTGTTAACTTTAGTGTCTTAATAAATGTCTAAGGTATTTCTAATATTATAATTCAAACTTAAATAACCAAATATGTTTGTGTCAAAGTACTAGTTTTAATTTACTTTCCTACCAGCTTTCATCCAATGACAATTGCTGTTCAATACATAAGGCAGTATATATGGATTTGAAAGTAAAGTTGATGCATTAGGTCGATTTGTTGGATCATTATTCAATAGTTCGTACATAAGCTTTATTACATCATTGTCATAATATATCATTTTTTCTGATGGATTCAAAACTCCTTCCATAATACATGAAATCGTAACTGCTAAACTCTAAATGTATTTAATGTATTTAGTTCAGCTTATTAACAAATTGGTCAATAAATATAGGTTCAGTATTTACCTGGCTATAGAAAGGATGTTTCATAGTTATTAAAAAATATAAAACACAACCAATTTGCCATATATCACTTTTTAATCTTAAAGATTTCCCACAACATTGTTCGGGAGGCATGTAACTTGGTGTACAGTTATTTGCAAACGCTATTTTGTCACTAACACATGTTTTTAATTAAAATTCTAAAAATGCATAATTTTATAATAACTATAAAATTAGATACCTGGTTAAAATGTGAGAAGCACCGAAGTCACCAAGTTTTACAATTGTACCTTGACTTCCTGTCAGTAAAATGTTCATTGGATTGATATCACGGTGTATAATTTTAATTTTATGAATGTAATCCACAGCCATTGTAACTTGACTTATTATATTTAATATATACTAAA
Organism: Chaitophorus viminalis; assembly: GCA_025469195.1. Taxonomy (NCBI): domain Eukaryota; kingdom Metazoa; phylum Arthropoda; class Insecta; order Hemiptera; family Aphididae; genus Chaitophorus; species Chaitophorus viminalis. Next base: position 181,040 of record JAIPRK010000105.1, on the reverse strand, counting down.
ACAAGTAAAATCATAAAAAAAAAAATGTTTAATGAGCTAAAAATTAAATTTTTACAGTTTGAGGAATATGATTTGAGGTTAGAGCCCATTTGTTAACAAAATGTTCAAGAGTTCCATGAGTGGCGTACTCCATAATTATGTAAAAATTCTGACCATTTTGAAAACTATTGTAATATCTGATGATGTTGGGATGATTTAACATTTGAAGGATCTGAGTTTCTTTTACAGCTTCCTAAAAATGTTAAATTGGTAATGAGACTGACGAAATTTAGAATCACAAATGTCAGTGGCTTACCTTCACATTATCCGTTGACATGGATTTAATATAAATAGTTTTCATTACCACTAATTTTTTTAAATTAAAATCTCTAACCAGTTCAACAACTCTATAAAAATAAATTGAGGTATATTAAAAAATCTATAGGTATTGGGTAATAATAGGTAAAAGCACACTTGCCCAAAAGCTCCTCGTCCAAGAACACCAACAATATCATATGAATCCATAATTTATAGCAGCGTCAAATCAAATAGGTATCTATGAAATTGTAAAAAATTATGATAATGTCAATTTTCACTTTTAAATCATCATTCATCAGAATTCACAGTACAAACAAATCAAACAATTTTAACGAATAAGCAATGAAAATAGCAAGTAACAGACGTTTAAAAAATGTAAAAATACTGACCAATCATACTTCAACGTGTAAAAACATGTGACTATAAACTACAGGCTACAGTACAATACACCTGTGTATATAGTTTGTATCAGAAATTCAGAAATAACAACGAATAGCAACTTAATTATTTCTTACCCGTGAGTAAAAATAAACATGGTACAACTGATAATCATAGAAGTCTGTGAATGTAATGAAACTTTTGCAAGCCTATATAAGTAATGTATAGAATATTGATTGCGACGGTTCAATGTTCAAAAGATATCAAGACAATATAGTACATGACAAAATAACGAACTACGGATTCAATTTCAGATACTTTCTTCGAACTATCCAAGCACAAATTTTGTATTAATATTATACATTTTATAACCTCAGATTAAATGAAAACGTAACGTTTATTGTTTATTTCTGTGATTATACCAATCGATATTCTTTAATCGTTATGCTTACGTCGCTTTGTGACTATCATTCAATATTTATCAATTTTATGTAAAAACCTTAGTTAATGAATTTTTATTTATAAATATAATTATTTAAATGTTGAGACAGTGCTTCACAGTTCATAAACTATGGGCTGCGCACTATGGCCGCCTGAGAAGTGAGAACCCGTGAAATATTTGTACACAACAATTTAATTTTGGTGACTCGTGTGCCTAAAAATTATTACACACAAAAATATGTACAATTATTTTGAATATAATTAACTAACGATTTTGACGGTAAAGAAGTATAAATACCTTATAAATCTTAGATGCTGTAATATTATAAATTATAACATTAAAACAATCTAATAATTTTGTATTAAACATATAATGCGATCACATCGATGTAGTCGGAAAATAGGTGGGTCCTATTCTAAAAAAACCTTGGTAAGTACTTATTATAATATGACATGTGAATATGGTGAGGCTTAAACGTTTATCAGCGGAAATTAGTTCACGTTTACATGTCATAAAGAGTATTTTCGTACCGAAAGTACTTTCGATACGAAAACAGGTTTACTAAAATTTTTTTTTTTGCTTTAATTTTAAGTCGAAACTGAACACTGAACTTTTTACTACAATGTTTACTCCTATACTTCTTAACAACTTTTTCTATAGTTCTATGTCTATGGTACTCACAGATTATCTATAATGAACCACAGATTATATGAAATACAAATATAATCTGTGAATGAATATTATGTTCCGCATTTCCGCAACATGCGTAGACGTAGGTACCGAGAGAAAACTATTTTGAATTCGTCGTTAAGTTTGAGATCGACGTTATAATTTTTTTTTTGGATTTTGTTTTCCAAAATTTCATAAAATGGAATAAAACAAGTAGGAAACAGAAAAATGAACAAACGGTTTTTTTTGTTATGCTGAGTAGGTACGGCTTTACAATAATTTTAAATGTGAATTGTGGGAGAGTCGATTTATTGATCTGTCGATACAATGAAGACTTAACAACGAAGTACAAAGTCAAATCAGTTTTCAAAATCCTTATTGCATCAATATATACGTTGGAAAATGGAAATTGAAAATGTCTAATCCCTTAGCTAAATTACGCGTGTGATGCACAGAAACAGAAATGACTTGCAAGATGCATTATTTGCGTATAATATAACAATAATAATGTATGAGATGTTAAAATGTATAGAAGGTTAAACTTATTTGCAGACACAATGTATAATATATCTATATCATTTATAAACACCCAGAAGTATCTTAGAAATAAATCATATAGAAGTGAATTTCAAGCAACACGTTAACACTTACAACTAAATATTTACCTACAAATGTTAAAAATAATATCACTTGTTGTGAGGTAAAGAAATACCCAAAACAAAGAATGACTATAGCCTATAAGTATAGTATTTATTATTATTTATAGACGTGGGCTAAAGGCACATATTAAAATATTAAAATAATCAAACAAATAAATTCTTTGTGTAAAAGTTAGATTAGGTAAATGTCCAAAAGCACAACTATCAACTATGCGTCACCAGAATGCAGATACCTAGTGCTAAGTCTTGTAAAGTAGGTATTTGAAATACTTTTTACAACTCAAATATGAATATTTACCTATTTTAAATACTTTCCAAGAATATCTGTATTAAGAATCAAATTTAAATTATCTAGTATTTACTATTATTATTTTCAGATAAATTTTTACAAATTTTTTTCTGTTTTATTTCCAACACATAAAAATTATTTTACATTATTTTAAAGTACCTATTCTATGAATACTTTTTTAAAGCATCTGTAATTGTACTTGAATACATTTTTATCAATTATTCAAATATGTATTTTAAATAACTTTGAAAATAATCATTTGTATTTGTACTTTAATACTTCTAAAAAGTATCTTTTACAATTACATAACTGACTGCTATGTAATATCCATCGGACACTATTATTAGTAAAAAATTGTATATTAAGTACAAAATCATATGAGTAATATATACAGATATAACAAAGTTAAAATAAATAATTTATTTTTTTACCAATCCAATAATTCATTAATAATAAACTACGATAGTCATATACAAAAATATTAATAAACGATTAACTATTGAAAAAATAATTATAATAGCTTAAGTAATCAACACATAATCTATTACACAAATTACATTGGATGACATTGTTATGTTAACAAATCATGGTATGAAAAATATGCTAATAAATAATAAGTGCACCTGACAAATTTACCTAAAATGAAATTTAATGCTGCGAAACCCAAAACTATGATTATCGGTAAAATTCACTCAGATCTATACCACAAATTATAAATTACAAATAAACAATACACGGTTACAAGTTCATGAATTCTGCTACTTTAAAATCAATAATCATCATAACTTTCAATAACAAATCAACACCAGATATCAGAAGAAAAATAGCATGGACAAAGCAAGCATTCCAAAAAAAGAATCACCTTCTCACCAGTAAATCTTTAACCATTGTCAACACGTAAAATATTTGTTTAAACATTTGTCTGGAATGTGCTGCCATATGGCAGTGAAACATGGACAATTGACAAGAAAAACAGAAGCAAACTGGAAGCATTAGTTACGGATATGGAGGACGATCACACTGACAAGATGGATATCCAAGAAAAGATATGAGCAAGTGCTAGAAGTAAAAGAAAAAACAACTGATGAAGATGATGGAATTAAGAAAAATAAAGGTAATAGGACACATCATCGGACACAATAACTTTAAAATCAACATTTTTGAAGGAAAAGTAACCGGGAAAAAACCAAGAAGTACCAAAGGGAAAAAGAACCGGATGGTTCTCGCTTTGCTGTACAATAGGGGGTGGAGTAAGCCTCGCTCGTAGGATAGGTCATTACAATGGATTTGGTAAATTTGAATTCAATGATAGGTATTATTGTATACGAATAACGATTCTGAGCGGAGATGATATGTTGGTCTAGAATAGGATATTATAATATTAATATATTTAGGTAGTATGTTATATTTAAATTGAAATATAATGCCAATATTTGCTTTTCAAACGCTTATAAAAAAAAATTGTGCCTATGAATTTCCATAATTTTTATATGACAGTAAGAACTACTTCTGTGAAATTTCCTATTAAATTTTCAAGTATTTTGTACGAGCCAAATGTTTTTTATCAACGATTATAAAAAAAAAATTAAAAAAATCAATATTTAAAATGCCTATAAGTAACTTAAAAATCAATAAAATACTTTAACAAAAATAATACCCAAAGAAAATACCAGTCTTAACAGCTGGTAAAAATTTCAAGTTTCTGTAACTTTTACTTCTTGAATAATCGAAAATATTTAAAATCGTCTGAGAATAAATCGCTATTTTATGCAATTTCGTAAAAATTTAAATTTCAAACGGTCATAAAATTTTTTCCATTGTGTCCAGTAGAAATTTTTTTATAGATTTATGAAGAGTAGCTTATGGATAACCTAGTGTTAAAATTTTAAATCTTAAGTATGAACAGAATAAATTTTATGAATTATTATCTACAAAATAACTTGCAAATTATCGTAATTTTGACACTTTTTATACAAATTTGAGCTTTATGGGCTTATAAAATAAAATTGAGCGAAACGATCTCAGATATTTTTTAGTTACGATAAGTTTAACTTATTATACACCTTGTATTAAGTTTTCAAGAGTTTTCGGACAGCCAATTAAATGTTATAGATGTTTTAAAAAAAAAATTTACAATAATCGAAAGTTTAAATTGTCTATAAATAAGTCAAAATACTTTGAAAACTTAACCATGTATAAAGAACGCCAATATAAAAATTTGGTGAAAATTTCAAGTTGTTGCGGTTTTTCGTTTTTGAGTTAGTGCATTTAAAAAAAATGTATTTTGTAAAAACGTGATTTTACGTAAAATTTCCCATTTTTTTGTAATTTTTTTTATAGTTATTTTCGATGCATTCAAAAATATTGAAAAAGTTGGATTTTTGACTCGCCCAAGTACCATCTACATTCACTTTCCTTTCAAAAGAGTTGCTGTTTGAGAAAATCGAAGGATTTTTACTGCTAAAAAACGTATCATCAGACATAAAAAAAAACCAACATCATTGTAAAATCAATAGATTCCATCAATCCGTTTAGACTTTAAAATATTTTTAAAATATTGAAAACCTGATGTACATCTTTTGCTTCATTGAAGAATGTGGCATTAAACAAGGAAGAGTAGCTTCAACAAAACAACAATGCCTTTGATAAATAAATGATGATGATGATACCATAAAAATAAATTCTAATTATATTAATAATTTTCTATAGCTTTCATAACTAACGCTCATGGTTATCCATGTTGTAAATCAATAAAGTACTTAATAGAGAATATAATAAAAAACATTATTTTTAAATACTCAGAATATCAAATTTATTAACATATTAAAACAGAAATAAAGTATTCTAAGAACAACAATTATTTTAATGTTGTTTCATAATTTCATGTATAACACTTCTGTCATAGCATATAGATTGTTGAGGAAATTTACCAATGTTAAATGCCATATTTACTGCTTGACCAACACCTGTTGTAAATTAAGCACATATTATTTATTATAAAAGAGAATAATTTAAGAATAGAATTTTAAATTTTCATACCTGATCCACAGGCAACTATTCGATTTGCAAGACCACATTCAAATGCTTCTTTAGTATTCAAATCTCTACCGGTCAATACTAAATCCATTGCTCTTGAATAACCAACTGTATATATAAGTCTTTTTAAAAATGTTTTGGTTTTAGGAACGTCCAATTTTCTACTAACAGCCAAGACTGCATTTTCTTCTACAATTCGTATATCACACCACAAACATAATTCAAAGCCAATATCATATGCAAATCCAGAAATGGCAGCTATTATAGGTTTTTGACAGTAGGATTGTAGAAAATTCTTTAAAAAAATTAAACAGTTTATTTAATACAACACAATTTATGATATAAGCTTTTATTATTATTTATTACATTGCATATTTCTGGTGTTTCAACCATCTCAGGTTCCAACCCAGCACAGAATGATCCTCCTTCTCCATATAGGATAGCAACTGTAGATGAACAATCATTCTCAAATTCTGAAATAGCTTTATTTAAATCACCTATAGTTTCTGCATTTAACCGGTTTTTTTCATCAGGTCTATTCAATGATATTAAAGTAATATGTCGGTGTTTAAATGTTTTAACACAAGAATAACTAATTTGATCTGAAACAATAAATATTAAAGTAATATCAACATAAAGAATAAGTATTATAGATTAAATACATAAAGCACGAGTTAATAATATTTAATTTGACATTATGCATTAAATATTATAAGATTTGAGTTAGACACACAACATTTATTACTTTTAAACTCCAAATAAAATCAAAATTAATTTATTATAAAATGTAATAAGTATAAATAAATAAAAATAAATGTTATGATATACTGACAATATTAAATAATTATTTAATTAACTTGTATTTATAAACTATAATTTTGAATCATTGAGTTCCATCAATAGAGCATTCAATTTTTACCGTAGTGTCCAGGAACAACAGTAGACGAATAAAATTTATTAGACTTCATTGGTAGATCAAATTGAAAATACCTGGTAGAATGGAGAATTTTTTTTAAAAATGACATCTTTATGAACAAACCAGCATATAGGTAGATATGTCGGATGCAGTAGAGAGAATTTGAAATAAGTTGTAGAAGTACTTATTTTTAAAAATATTCTTTAACAGTTGTGAAACTTTATCACCACGATTACTGAATATTTATTTCCCGGTATCACTCGACAGCTGATTTACTCCCCACCACGGTCTAAGAACCGTACTCTCCACAAATCATTTACATAATCAGTCACCTGTGATTTCATTATGTGATAACAATGTTGTGCCACCATATTGGAAAAAGTACAATTTTTCTCTATCCAAAGATCTCAATTTTCAATTTTCTTTAGTATTTAGTATTTATTAATTACTATAATTAGTACGATATTGTATTAAAATTCTTATAAGTCTTCTGCAGTTGATTAATTAGACACATTTTTAATTACATATGAAATAAATTGATTATTTAAATTGATTAATTTTTTGTTTAAAAATATATATTATTACATAGTTATTATGTAGCGATTAAAAAACAATTGAATTTCATATGAATGCCTAATCTATTATAATTTATAATGAAAAAAGTAATAGTATTATTGTGACAATATTAAATTGATTAATCTTTTATCATGAAGAAGCTTATTACAATTTTTCTTTTATTATTTATAGCAAGGAAAGTTCGAAGTATGAAATAATTTTTATATATATTAAATTAATATACTCATTTTACTAATCAATATTTTTTAGGTTCTATTTATAAAAACCTTGTGCGGTTTGAAACTTTACATGCTTCAGACTTCTCTCATAAGATAGTGAAACGTGGAGCCAATGATAGTCCACATCCATTAAACAAAATTAAAGAAGTATCATTTACTACTTTGGGAAAGTAATTATTATTTATCACATACTATAACATTTGTTTGGCATTATTAATTATACATTTTTTTTTTCTTTAAGAGACTTTCGATTAATTTTAACACCTAAAAAAGGACTTTTACATCATCAATTTGAAGCTACAAGCATAGATGCTGAAGGAAATGAAACTCCGGTAGCAGTTGGTAAATATTTAGCTATAAAACTTTATATCTAACTGTAGCAAAATTGATTCTAAACAATAGTTACAACATTTTTATAACTTACAAATTTATTGGTAAACATTTATATTGCATATAATTTTTTTATAATAAAGATCATGATCATTTCTATGATGGACGAGTATTTGGAGAAAAAACATCACACGCCAGTGTACATTTAGATGAAGGAGTTATGACAGCTATTATCGATGTTCCTGGTGAAACTTATCATATAGAAGTAAGTATAAAAGTCGTATACATCTGTACTTATTCTAATATTTATTTTTAATATAGCCGTCTTGGAGACATTTGCCCGACAAATATAACAAAACAATGGTTACTTATAAGGCATCTGATGTACGTTTAAGTTGGGAGCATTCTAGCCTAAATCAACATAAACCATGTGCCTACGTTAAAGAAGATGCAGGTTTGTGTTGGTACCTGCTAACCTTCTGAATTCATTGAAACTAGTATTAATTCATTTTCAGAAGTAGAAACTATCGAAGAAGAAGATGATGATTTAAATTCCTTTTCACGATCCAAACGTGATGCTGATTCTTATGACTACATGACTACACCAACAAGAACACGCTGCCCATTGCTTTTAGTTGCTGATTATAGATTTTTTAGAGAAATGGGTGGAGGTGATACAAAAACAACTATCAACTACTTAGTAAATATTTACAAAAATTATTAATATTTTAATAATAGTTGTTGTAATGATTTAATTTAATTATTTTAAATTATAACTTCATAGAATTGAAGTATATATTTTTAATAACTAATTAATGCTTATATTTTACTATTTTTTTGTTTTATTTTTTTAGATAAGCCTGATTGATCGTGTTCATAAGATATACAATGATACTTTATGGTTGGAACGACAAGAATCTGACGGATTTCGTGGTATGGGCTTTGTAATTAAGAAAATAACAGTTCATAGTGATCCAACCAAAGTACGAAGTTCAGAAGATCATTATAATATGGTTAGAGAAAAATGGGATGTTCGATCACTCCTTGAGGTATTTTTTTTTTTTTATAATTTATATTATATTATTATGTGCTTACAATTTTTTTTTTCATTCCATATAATTTTCTGTTGTGTTGCCCTCCTTAATTTTATCTTTTACTGTTTATCCTAACTTCTCTATCTTTTTTCCTTTTATTAGTGCATTTCGCTCTCAACTACTTAATTACTGATTTAGCTTTTATTGAATTACTTGAAATTTTCATTTTCACTTATTTTATTTGCTTCGTAGTATTAGTATAAATAGTTTTATAAAATAATGTAAGATTAAATGTAGTTGATTTTTTACAATTATTTAAAACAAAAATTAGGAATTTTCTAAATCAAAAGACGTGTCCCGGTATTGTTTAGCACATCTATTTACACATCAAACATTCAGATCATCGAAAACTTCAGTATTGGGTCTAGCTTATATATCCTCTCCAAGAAGTTATACAGCTGGTGGCATATGTAGTCCTGGTGAATATTTTGTTTTTGCAATTTTTACTGGTGAAAAATAATTAACAGCACAATATAATGGTTTTACTAATTAGTACTTAAGCAGTGATGTTCCCATAGGGTATACTACATATATATTATATGTTCTCAACATTATTTTAAAAATGTACAGGTATACTGTGTATACTTCCTTGCAGTTTGTTAAGAATTATAAAATATAATATAACAATTGATTAAGATTTTAGACGATCAGTTCATTACTTTTTTTTTTTTTTATATTTACACCCTCTACCATTACCATATTAATCATAACAATTGCCATATTGAGACTCGTGGGCGTATTGTATACGTTTGACAACATTTATGGGAACAACACTGTTCATAAAGCTTTTCATACTAACAATATTGTAATAATTAGGGCTCGGATTTCTATGTGAAGTGCATATTTTTTTGGTTAATCTTAGACAATGCTTTCTAAGTACACAATTTGTTTCATATAACGAGTGTTTCAAAGCTATATGCTATGAATTTTTTTTACATATTACTACTTTTTTCATTTTTAGAGCATTTTTAGCATTATTCGGTCATTTTGTTAGTTTATATTTGTTCAATATACTATACAAATTTAGCCATTTTCAAAATATTCAAAATATTATCTAAAGATAAATTATATTCTTGATATTTAAGTTATTTTCGCTTAATATAATAATATTGCCCCAAAACATATATGTGACATCAATTCAATTTTTTCAAGTTTCATTTTTTTTTTTTTAATAAAATAATAAATAATAATTATATCTAAGGTAATTTTATGGTGAAATGCATTTTTTTTAAGGACATTTATGGCTAATTTTTAGACCATATTTATATGGTTTTAAATGAATTTAAATCCGGGCTCTAATAATAATATATTATAATTTATTAATAAATATTTGTCTTTTGTATAGACATATAAATATATTTATACAAATATATTTTTGTCTGTATAACTATGTAGCTAAGTTGACTGTTATAATATCTGTTATTTAATAAGTCACACAAATCATGTGGCACATTATTTTTATATGATATATAACTTGTTACCTTAATTTATTAATTATGTTAGATACTACCCTCATGAACTTAAATAATGATTATGCAAATGAGTTGTAACATAGTTAACTTCTGTGCACTTTTTGTATAATTTTCTGTCCTGTGTACTTATAATATTGGCTTTTGCATTACTGTTATCAATAAACAGCGTAAGTAATATTATTATTATAATTAATAAATTACTAATATGTGATATTTATGAATTTATGATTATTCATATGTTGCTGCGTATTAATAATTGCCTATTTTAAATTTTAAAATCTGAGTGAAACGAATAATGTATTATTGGTTTTATTATGATGGGTGTTTTTTTTTATTTATTTTTATTTCTTGTGTTTGTGTACATGATTTTGACTAGAAGGAATGCTCCGATATAATATCCATACTTAAAACTTTCCTAATTGAGAGTTTCTTCAAGTGTGTACTTTAATAAAGGCCATTTTTTGCATTTTTCAATAGTTTTTCGAATAATTAGCGCTGAAGATTTTTCTACTTTTGAGTGTCGAGCACGCCACGTAAAATGACCATGGAAAAAACATGGCAATTGAAGGTTAAGACCACAGGCTTCTAATGACTCACGACTGGCCTCGTGATTCATTAATTCTGATTACGAATGTTAGACGTACTAGAAAAGTAGAAACTGGATAGTGGACACGCTGTGACGAGCGCTCGACCGAGAAACTCGTTTTGTTGCTCGTTGGAATCAGTAGGATACTAGGATTATAGGAAAAAGAACATCCTTTGAACTTTTTCATTATTATCGTTTATTCGTTTCACGTTCTTCAACTTTTTATCAGCGAGTCTAGTTCCATTGCATAATTTCAGTTGATTCAGACTGCAATGATTATAACCTTGAGGCTTGAGGTGAAATTTGTTCGGTGGAATTCCCAGTAAATCCAAAGAATTTAGGAATTCAATTGAATAATTGACCTCATTAGGATCGGGCATGGAACCGTTCAATATACATAAATACAATTGACTGTCGAGTTGACCTTGAATTTTTATGTTCAAATCCAAGTCTTTATTTTTTTCTACCAAAATGGCCCATTCATTTGATCAAACATGGTTTCTGTTATTTGCGTTGTAATATTTTTGCATAGACTTATGAACTAATAGTTAATAGGTCTATGTATTTTTGCGTTCATGGGCAATTGAAATTTTTGATTAAACGTTTAACCAACCTTAACGTGAAGTTTGGTTTTACTTTCTTAAATTAATATAAATTGACCCACACAACTTTTCACTCAAAACCGTTTTTTTTTTTTTTTTTTAAAGCAATAGTATATCGGTTTCCAATTTAAGGGATCAATATAGTAATATTATTCACCATTCTTGTAACCATTGAGTCTCACACGACCTAGTTGTCTCGCCCTTTTTTTTATTCCAAAATGTTATTTAATTATAAATATACAAATTAAAATTATGATTATTAGACTTTTTACATTTTATGCTTCTTAAATTTAACAATTATGCAATTCATTTTTTTTTTCATACAATACTCACTAATACTTAGAATACTTAGATATTATTAAAAATATATATATATTAATTGCCTGTTAATAATTAATAATTTTTGCTTTTGAATAAATATATTTAACCGTATATTTCTTTAACACAATAAATTTAAAAAATAAGTTGTAAGTATCTATAATCTGTGGCTTGCTTTAATGGTGGCAGGTATTTAGCCGTGAATATAGCCATAAGGACTTCTGCTTGGCCCATTTATTTACAGACTTGAAATTTGAAGGTGGTATTCTTGGGCTTGCTTATGTTGGTTCTCCTAGACGTAATTCAGTTGGTGGAATTTGTACACCAGGTGATGGCTATTTGTTAATAATTTACTACATATTTTTATGACTAAATATTCAATTCCACAGAGTATTTTAAAAATGGATATACATTATACCTTAATTCTGGCTTAAGTTCAAGTCGCAATCATTATGGTCAAAGAGTAATTACTCGGGAAGCAGATTTAGTTACTGCTCATGAATTCGGTCATAATTGGGGATCTGAACATGATCCAGATATAACTGAATGTAGTCCAACTGCTAGCCAGGGTGGATCTTTTCTAATGTATACATATAGTGTCAGTGGATACGATATTAACAACAAAGTAAGTTTTACATAATTTAATTTAGTTAATTCAACCATTATTTTAATTATTTTTTATTTTTTTTTTTTCCTAGAGATTCTCTCCTTGTAGCTTACGATCTATACGTAAAGTACTACAAGCTAAATCAGCACGTTGTTTTTCTGAACCTGAGGAATCATTTTGTGGTAATCTTAGAGTTGAAGGCAATGAAGAATGTGATGCTGGCCTTTTAGGGACAGAAGATAATGATTCATGTTGTGACAAAAACTGTAAACTCAGAAGAGCTCAAGGTGCTCGATGCAGGTAATACAGTGTATTAATAAAGTTCAAGTTAATGGATCGTTCATGAAAACTTTATTTGGTAGTGATAAAAATTCGCCGTGCTGCCAAAATTGTCAGTTTATGGCATCTGGAGTGAAATGTCGCGAAGGACAATTTTCTACTTGTGAGCAAGAATCACGCTGTACTGGTACTGGAGCTGAATGTCCCAAAAGCCCACCTATGCCAGATGGCACAGGATGCCTTGAGAAAGGAAAATGTCGTTCAGGAAAATGCATACCTTTTTGTGAGACACAAGGACTACAAAGTTGTATGTGTGATACTAGTAAGTTTAAAATATTCTATGATCATTTTAAGCTGTATTTATTCAATTTTATTTAAATATTGATGTTATTGTTAACTTTTTATAAAAATTAATTTTATTTATAGTACTGCAATCATGTAGACGATGTTGTCGTATTAATCTCAATGATACATGTTACCCAGTTGATCCACCAGATGTATTACCTGATGGAACCCCATGTATTCAAGGATTCTGCAACAAAGTACTATTTATTATTTAACTGTTGTGGAAATATGTGAAATTATGTTTATTTTTGATAGGGTGTATGTGAGAAAACTATTCAAGATGTTGTCGAACGTTTTTGGGATATTATTGAAGAAATCAACATCAATAAAATGTTAAGATTCTTAAAAGATAACATTGTTGGCACAGTAGTATTAATCACTGGTTTGATATGGGTGCCAGCTTCTTGTATAATTAATTGGTTGGATCATAAACGCGCTAAAGAAACTCGGGAAAGAAGAAAATGGGAAGATCAGAATGACTTTGTACAAATGTCTAACGACGCAAGACCTAAAAAAGTGATTTACATTAAAGTGCCAACAAATCAAATGGAAATGTTAATGATAAACAAATCTAATAATTAAAATAATTATTGATAACATTGTATTACTATAGTTATAATTATAATAATAACATATTGATGTTATCATTAATTTATTCAACATTCCCAGATTTGTTTAAACAAATTCTTTTAATTTGATTAAGTTACCTCTTATTGTTTTGTTATTATTATTATTTTTTTTACAATTTTAATTTTTACTATACATTTTTTATAAACATTAATAAGCTTAGTTTTTTTAACTGCTAGTCACACTACCATAAAGGTTTGAGAAATTAATAAATAACTTTATTATATACTTTATATCATTTCAATAAATCAATTTATGTTTTATCATTCTAATTAATAAGAGTAAATTTATATTTCATTTATACAACTCAAATTAATAATCAATTTATAATGTCTTGAATCCATCTTTTTACTTTTTAAATATTACCTTTGAACAACCTGGAATTGGATATTCAATATTTTAATAGATCTATTTTATCATAATATCCTCAATAATATCAAAGAGCTTATATCCTTGCTTAAAATTGCTCTTCTGGTCATTGTAGTGCCTGGAGTTGGGTTTTGATGGCCCATTCTAGTTAAATCCACTATATTCTTTGCGCTTTTATGTTTGTTTGAATTTGTCTTTCTGGTCACTGGATAGTCTGGCATTGGGTTTTGGCGGGCCAATATTGTAAGTATAATACCATATACTTATCATATGAATATTTTTTTCACATACGTGTATCCTTTCATAATCATTGTTATGAGTATGTGCTGTAAACTCCTGTATACTCTAATTCACATTTCACTGATATAAATTGTAATAGGTAGTAGCCTAGGAGGAATATGTCTATAAGGAAATTGTATTGACAAATGAGATTAATATGTAATAGTTTAATATTAGTAAGTATAATACTATTATAGTCTAAGATATAACTGTGAAATTTACAAATTATAATATTACAATAATATTATGATATATCTACTAAAATATGCCTAATAATTTAGGGTTTCCAAATGAAATAAATATTTTTTAAAAGAAACACGTTTGCTAAAAACAATTACATTTATTGATTGCAAGGATTTACCTCCAGTTTTATACACATTTTAAGAAGTAATAACTTGATAAATAAACCTGACAGAACTATGTTGTATTATAGTTATATAAAGGTGAAACTAGTACACATTTATAGGAAACCAGAAACTTCAATTAGTTATTTCTTGAGCATGTGTGCTATCCTAAAATAATTTAGTCACAGCAATTAAATATCAATTAATTTATGAATATTTTCTTCAATCTCTGATAGAGGATACTGCTGAGTGCTAATATTACATTAATACTATTATGAACAATAATATTGTGTTTCTCGAGACTACCAGCACCAGTGCAGTAAGCTTTATCTTGAGCGCTGGCCGCAGCATATTATATATCACTTTTACTGTAATGGTATTTAAAAATTTCATCCAAAATTTATTCAACTGCAATTATTTAAGTATACACTTAATTGGTGACATTATTAGCCTCTTAATACTTAATTCAAATTGAATTTTTATAAATAACATGAACAATAATCAGTAAGAAATAAAAAGGAAATAATAGTATAATAACATAATTCATACTCAAAGTATTATAAAAACAATAAATTTAAGTAACATATAAATATAAAAAAAATTCAAATATTTAAAACAATGTTTAATACTTTATCTAAATTGTACAAAAAGAGATATACTATTAAATAATAGATATACAGATTATTACTATAATATTTATAGCAAAATCTTAAATGTTGTGTAAATTACATAATCAACATCAAACAACTTGGTAGAAAATTACAAGCACATTTATATTGACTGTAAAACCTTAGGTTTAAATTCAGTTTACTTAGTTGCTATCTAATTATTCATCTGCACATACATATAAATAAAATAAAGTAAAGAGTTATAATAAATTAAAAAAATATGTTGTAAAAAAGGATGGTATAGCACATATAATTTCTACCAAGGTATTTGGTATGGAATGCGTGTAAATAATATAATTTAGAACCTAATTAACAAATAATGTGTGTATGTTAAAAATAATACATGAAAATATGCAAACATATTTAAAGATTTTATATGTACAATTAAAGCAAAAAATTAAAATTTTAAAAATATATAATATGTAGGTTTATATATTATTTATCTATATAATTACATAAACTCTGTTAAGTAGATTGTGTGTAAAAATATTTAAAAAAATAATACTTCAGTCTGTAATTGAATAACCTAATTTGATATTATAGCAGTTTGGTTAAAAACATCTGTGCTTTTTATGTCCTAATACTAGATTAATAATATTAAAAATTAAATACATTAATGTAGTTTTAAAATATAATTTATACATGATTAACCAACAGTATTAAATATTAATAGTTATAGAATTCACTTATTCCACCAATAGATAAAAAACAAAATCATCTTGAGTATGATAGAAATTAAAACCTTTCCACGCAGGTTTTAATAATCCTTAAAATCAATGGTAGTAACTTTTTTTTTTTAATGAAATTAATAATAAATAAAAATTGAAATAGTTTTGAGGTGGGTTATATTTAATGGTCAAATCATTTTTAATCATTTATCACAATATCATAGTGTGTAGGCATTTGAAAAAATTTGAGCCATTGCTTTGTCCAAGATTAATGAACACACAATTTTGAATTTATGATACATTCGGAATAAATATAAAAATAGTGGTACTTAGAATGATAGATAAAATATTGTTAAAACAAAATGTGTCAAAATTAACAAAAGCAAGATAGAAAAGACATTAAGAACTTTTACACTTGCTGGATAAACTTACAACATAAAATGCGGTTTATAGAAAAGCTACCTCTTATTCACTTCTGAATAAATTGAATTGTGATTGATTTCATTTAAGTCTACTTTTAAGCTTTCATAGTTTGGATCACTTTCAACATATTCAGTATTCAATGACCTAGTCAAACTTGCATAGTCTGGTTCTGAAGGTTTGTCAATTTTTTTTATCCGAGCATAACCATGGTTAGTAGGTCGTAGCTCTTCATAATTAGGATCAGCATCTGATGACTGTGATTTCTTTGGCTCAACCAACCTATCATAAATACCTTCATCATACATAGAATGTATAACAGAAGATGATTGTTCTGGTGAATCATTGCGCTTTTTCATTACTTTAGCATACATTTCATCTAAATATTCTGGAGGTTTAGGAAGAGGAGAATTAGCTGGTCGTTTTTCAGGCTTAGGTGAATTGGAACTAACAGCACTTGATGAAGAATCTATAAATAAAATAAATTTAATTTTCTAAAATTTCAAGAAATAATGATTTTGAACAAATACCTTTTCTGGAATGTGTTTGCATTTGTTCAGCTCCATTAATGTGTGATGTAGAAGCTTTATACGATTGACCATTTGAAGCAACTGGAATATTATTTGCACTTGGTATTTGAGCATATGTTTCACTTCCACTAGTATACACATTATTACTAGGGTCAATGATAGCTGCATACATTTCATCTGTAAAATTTTACATGTTTTATGATATTAAAAATTAATATTTAAAGAAAATGTTTTCCAAACCAGAATCGTCTGAGACAAATGCATAATGAGGATCTGATTGTAAACCATTTCGAGCACTGGCCATGATTCTTGATAATGGCTCTCGAACACTAATACTAGTGTATCCTTCTAAAATTTGACAATTACAATGTGAAAAAAAAAATTACTCAAACAATTGTTTAAGTGTTCTTACTACTAGAATCATGTGAATCACCACTGTAATGACCCTGCCTTGGTTGCATATTTAATGGATGTTCTGCAAGTCCCACAGGTGGAGTCATATAAGGAATGTTAATACTGGCAGCTTCATCGCCAGCAATCACACTAGCAGCTGCTATATCTTGATCAGGACCGACCCTGTCAACTACATCTAATTCTATGGACTCTGTTAAACTTCCTTTTTCTGATCTATAACATTTTTTTTTAAAATAGTATAGTTTTTTAGAGTTAAATGAACACATAGCTATTAGCAACAGGAATTACCTTTGAGAACTAGCATACTGATTATTTGAATTATTCACACCGACTTTAGCATATGGATGTTCCTGTTGTAATTTGTCATATGGATTTTCTTTATTCACACAAGCGTAGACACATTCACTTTTAGATACTGTAGTACCACTAGATGGAGACATGGTGTTATTAACATATTTCGAAGTCTCTCCTTTGATTCCATTTTTATTATCTTCAACAGTAGCGTATAATTCAGAGTTTGTATCACCACCATACCAAACAGCAGTGGCAACAGCATCTGAACCTCTAGGAGTTTCTACAGGTAAATCAGGAAGACTTCTTGTGGCTGAAGACAGAGTTGCACCAGCTGAACTTCTGTAGAAGTATAATTAATAGTATTAAAATGAAGTTATGAATACTTTTTACAATAAAAACCTTTTTGTACTATTTGTTGGTGATGGGCTAACTGAGTTTCTATCCACTGGTTCTGCTTCAACATCAGGATTGGTGATTTTTACCATGCCAGCAAGACCAAGTAATTCATTTCTATTTATTACAAGCAAATAAAACAAAAATATACTGAAAATTACATTCCAATTAAAAATACGTCTATTAATTTAATTATGCTAAATAGAACTTAGGAGTAATATAATGTACAGTTGACATTGGTGGTTGTTCACATGAGAAAACATTAATCTACTAAAGTAAATAGGTAAATTACAATATAAATTTACTTTTTCAAACTTAAAACATCAAATTTTAAATAATTTGTATAGTACCTATTAAGATCTATAGGTATTAGTTTTATCCCTAAAGAAAATATTATTAATGCTAATAAAACCTTTTAAAATATTTAAGAACATATTACCTTTATTATTTAACTATCTGTTTTTAAATTAAATATAAATTTATTCTACAAAATTGTCAGAAAATAATTTGATAACTAATTAAGACTAACCAAGAAATAAAATGAAATGAGAAAAATATACATGGAGGCGTGACATGTCAGAGTGATTAGTTGCAGTTGCGGTTAAGTACCGCCTGGCATCACTAGCTCTTATATGGTTGACCACCCAGGTTTTTAGCGACGAAGCCATGTCCCATATACACATGCGTATTCAAAAAACTTACCATCACTATTTTACAGATAATTAAACTGAAGCTTAAAAAAATTAAAAATATAGTACATTTAAAGAAAAATTCATAGGTATAAATTAAGAGTTTCATACCTATAAAATATATACAAGTAATCACAAATAATGTATTTGGTGAAATAAGGAGAAAATAAAATATAAAACATTTTCATCAGCTATTAGGTATAGATTCGCATTTTAATGAAAATATAAAAACTAAATTTGGTAACTCTAACACAACATATTTTTGTTTAAAAGAAAAATTGTTTTTGTCGATATGGAAATTATAATAAAAATATATGGCATGCTAAGACAGAATAGAATATCGCAATAACCCTCAGTGCTTCAGTTAATCACCACTTGAAACTATTTGCAGTTGGATGGGTGGCCACACAAAACTCTATCGCATTGTCCACTACCAACATGTTTAGCTCCTTACAATTTCACTAACCTAAAAAAAATCTACAAAGTAAAAACTCACATGGAGCACATTTTGTTATTTTTACAGTTTGAAAAAGTTTTGCATAAATAAATTTTTTTTATTTTATACTTCTGATGATTCCAGTTCTAAGAATAGTGGTGGGTGCAATCAGAATTTTGTAAATGGACATGGTTTTAAAGTTATGAAAGTTGAACTTTATGAATACTTAGAAATAAAGAAAATAGTCTTTGTAGTCAATATGGTTTATATTATTTTTATATGTATTCAATTTCTTTGGTTTTAATTCAGACATTAAAATTAAAATTAAATTGAAGAAAATTATTGTAGTAAAAATATAGCAAAAGTTACATCAGAATTTAATCTAACCTAATTAGGATAGTCATTAGCCATTATCTATATCTATGACATTAAGTAGATAACATAAATGGTATGAAAAAAAAATGTTTTAATTTATAAAGTCAATACTATTGATTATAAACACACATACACACACACACACACACACACACACACACACATATATATATATATATATATGTATGTATGTATGTATATTATCTTCTTTAAACATAAATTAAACCAATGTAGGTATAGTAAAAATGAATATAATTAAAAATGTCTACAAAACTATACTTAACATCTACCCATAATAATGTAAATCAATACACTAGTGACATTAAATATGCAATTTAAAAATTAAAACATATTATAAATTGTATGTTGCGTGCATAGTAATGAAATTGGTTTAAGTAATAAAATGAATGCTGATTGAATATCACACTGTATATAATATTATTAAACACAAATGAAACTAAACACTGAACACAAAAAGTTTAATTTCAAACTTAATAATAATGAAATACTAAAATGAATAACTTACTTAGGTATTGATTTGTGACACCCACATATGCAAGCAACTATCAATATAACGGTTGTAAACAAGAGTCCACCAGACACAACCCATATTATACTATCCTCAATCATCATGAAATTATACAATTGAATGGCATTTTCATACAATTATAAATTAACCTTGAGCGTTATTAAACATTAGAATTCGGTTTTTGATTTATTATTGAAAGTACATTTTGTAAGTTTTAGACATTCAGTGACTATTGAGCATTCATTAAACTGCCACCACATGATAATAACACAACAGTCAACAATCACAAAATAACGGCAATTTTATAATGATATGAGTAAAAAAATTTAACAACTAATGATGAAACAAAATAATTGTATTTATATATACTTTCCAAATTAAGTTTCTGAACTTCTGATAGAAAAATTGTTTAATTTTTATCATCTATCAACCGTGTTATCAGCGAAATTTTTTTATTACAGTTCATCCCCCCACTACTGGTGAATCATGTAATATGAAGAAATGTTTGAAATTCTCGATCCATAATAGATGAGGATTACGCTACAGAACAATCAGAGGATCACTTTACTCCTTAGATCGTAAATACTATATTTTTTTATAGTATAGTAATATTATGGTATTATAGTATAATGATATAAGGGTTACTCCATGGCTTAAATATATACTTATACATATATTTAAGCTATGGGTTACTCGAAGAACTCGAAAATCAGTGAAAAAGATAGGTGGATCAGTGCAACCAGACATAGATAATTCTCCTTTTTTGTTCAAACTGATTTTACAAACTTTTTGAAGTTATCGTTGTAAAGAAACGAGATAAATAATTTAATATTTAAATAATAAATATGCCGAGCGCTGCTTGTCAGACTGTCAGATTTTCATTATTCTATATAACGATAACGAAAACAACTAAAAATTCGTAGGCCCGTATAAATCGTCCGGTAGAAATTTTTTTTATAGTTTTTGAAGAGTAACTTATGGATAACCTAGTATTAAAATGTTGAACCTTAAGTATAAACAGAAAACATTTTATGAATTTTCAACTATATACAAATTTGAACTTTATGAGCTTATAAATAAAGTTTGAGTGAAACGTTTTCTAATTTTTTTAGTTGCGATAAGTTTAACTAATAGTTAACATTTTCAAGAGTTTCCAGACAGCTAAATTTTTTTTATCGATATTTCAAAAATAAAAAAAAAAACAGAAAAATCGAAAACTTTAATCGTCTATAAATAAGTTAAAATATGAAAACTTAAACAACGGCGCCCAGAGTATTTTTAAAACGTGTTACGAATTCAATTGCACCTACCCATCCACCCCAAAACTGATCGTACTTATATAATTTGTTAAAACATTGAGCAATGATATTACGTACTAACTAGTATAAGTCATGGAAATTTGACTGTTTCTTTATTCTTAGTTCTGTCTTTTTAACTTAAAACTGTATAAAACAATTTTCGTGGAAAATATTTAACCACCCACCCCAATAAAAAAGGGTAGCACACTGCGTCACTGCGACACCATGATATATTGGATGTGCGCCACTGAACTTAACCATGTATAGAAAACGCCAATATAAAGATTTAGTGAAAATTTCAAGTATTTGCGATTTTTTGGTTTTTGAGTTGGAGCATTTTAAATAATTGTACGTTGTCAAAGCGTGGTATTGGGTAAAATTTCCCGTTTTTTGGTAATTTTTTTATGTTTTTTTCCGATGATTTTGAAAAATATTGAAAAAGTTCGATTTTTGACACGTCTAAGTTCCATCTACATTCACTTTCCTTTCAGAAGAGTTACTGTTTAAGAAAATCGAAGCATTTTCACTGCTAAAAAAGGTGTCGGTCATTAGACACAAATAAAAAAAACACTCAACATTGTAAAACCAATAGATTCCAACTCCGTTTAGAATTTAAAATAAAAATTAAGTTGCTAGCTTTTGAATATTAAGTACATTTAGTTTGAGGACTAAAATAAAAGTCGTGCTATTAGGATGGAGTATACACACATCAACCTTAGCAAACCCTTCATAAAAAAAATTCTAGCTCCGAATTTTCAATGACTGTCGTCTGTCACAAATACACATAATAAGCATAGAGTAATAATAAGACGAAACATAGATAAGAATATAAAGAAAATCCAGAGATATTAAACATGTTGTT
This sequence comes from Chaitophorus viminalis, assembly GCA_025469195.1. Classification (NCBI taxonomy): domain Eukaryota; kingdom Metazoa; phylum Arthropoda; class Insecta; order Hemiptera; family Aphididae; genus Chaitophorus; species Chaitophorus viminalis. The sequence continues at coordinate 158,732 of JAIPRK010000105.1, read as the reverse complement.
TAATATCTCTGAGAAAATCTGACATGTTGACTAGCAGCGCTCGGCAATTAATGGAACTACGCCCGACGCCGTAACGAGTTTTGACCGCCGAGGCGCCGATCGGCCAATCCAGCTCGCGTTACATAACCTCAAATCTGTTCTTAGAAACGTGTTTAAAAATTTTAAATGTTTAAATATCCATCACGGAAAACTGAACACGGAATTATTATTTATCCTATTCTCAATTCTGTGACGGAACGTATATTATATGTAAATATTTACATAAGGTGATCTGTGTTTTTATCGCGATTTGTATATTATTATAATATTATTAGATATTTTAAAGATATATCTTGAATCGTAAGTGTTGTTCTATGCCGTTACTCAGTTTCGTGTTGGAAAATTTCATTGATTTCAGAATTATACTGCTTTCTGGCTTCTGACTTTTGAGTCTATTCATTTATCTGCTAAGGATAATAAATAAAATAATATATAAATTATAATACACTGGACGTACATCGATTGATATATTATCATTGATCATACATACTTTGCACGAACTTGTCAATAATTCTGTTACCGTGAGTTTGATTTTGATAATTCAGTATATTGTTATTTGTTTTACAATTAAGATTTAAGATAAGTTTATACGAGACGTAAGTCATGATGGTATTTCACAATCGTGTTAGTCTTTTCATCAATACTGGTATTCAAGTTGTAGGTTTGACTAATGATAAAGTGTCATAAATATATTTTAATATTTTATATATTATGCAAATAAAATTAAATAAAAACTAATATTTAGTGTTGTTGTTTGATTAATTTAAGTAATCATTTTTCTATAGTATTAAGCTTCACAATGTTTGTATTATTTTCTTCAACATTTTCCCAAATCTTCATACAATCACTTAAAAGATGTTTAAAAACTATTAAGTAATTGCATCAATATCTTATTTAGGTTTAATTTTGGTTCCTTTGAAACAAACATTATTTATTTATATTATTATAACATATTTTTTCAATCAAACAAAATCTAATACCTATTTGTGTATTAATATTTTTCAGAATGGCCAAGAACAATTCACAACAATTACTTATAAACAAACTACCTGATGAAATATTACTGAACATATTTAGAAAGTTGCCCACTTCTGAATTTGTCATGTCTCTGCCTTTGGTATGTAAGCACTGGGCTAAGGTGGTTGCATCGGATGTATACACTCTGAAATCCGTTGTCATGCATCATTTAAACACAAATGGATTGGTTTTTTTTTCAATCGAAGATGATGATTTTATTAACTGGCCAGCCGAGAAATTTAAAATTAATCTGAATGCTTCCATTAAAGGTCCGCTGCATCCTCTAATAGAATATTCTAATGCTTTTTTTTATTGCCTTCAATACATAAGGATTTACAAGCACATAAAAACGCTAATGATTTCTCAAAATGTTTCTATTTTGCCGACTATTGATAATGTAACAAATCTAACAACTCTGGTATTCCATGATGTATTTTTTTATCAAAAGAATATGGATCTATTATCAGAATTAGGCAGTGTATATGTCAATATAAGTGATGTACTATACATCAATTGCCGTATACCGTGTCCGTTTTTGGATTTTTTGCACGTTGGTTTCAAAAAGTTAAAAAATATACGTGTAGATCACTCAAATGTGTGTGATAAATTTTTAGATGAACTTTTGGAAACCCATCATACTCTGGAATCTGTTAAGTTTGGCTATTGTACTATTATGAGCGATAAGTGGATAGACGTCTTGCTGGATAGACTTAAAGGACAAAGATTCATAGCAAGCCTTGATATGTGTAGTCCCTATTTCACGAAAACATGTGTGAATAAATTTTTAGATACTGATAATTTATTCCTTGATAAAAAATTGATACAGATTAAATTTGATTCAGCTCTACACCCATTTTTTATTTCCATTGCCAGCATTGCCTAGATTGTTTTATTGGGACTAATGATTAACCAACAACAAAAAAATAAAAATAATTTTTTCCTATATATATATATTATTTTTTTAAATTATATTTTATTTGATATTAAATTCTAATATTTGATTAAACTAAGGTACCTATTAAATATAAGTATTGACTGTTAGTAACAAAGTTAATTAATATTAATGTCTTGTTTAAACAATGCTCGAGGAAGATGTTTTTATAATATTGTTGAAAGCCTTATGTACCTTTTGTTGTTTAATTTTAGTACAAATTTTTTTTTAAAAACATTGATTATCTTTAATTAATTTATAATTAAAAGTTTACAATTTTCTGTACCATTTTTAATAAAATAAATAATGCAAATTTCTTTACATGTATATTATTATGTTATGTATAAGGGATTATGCAAACCTTATTAAATGATACTGTTCTTTATATAATTAAATTTAGAGGTTTTTTTTAAAATATAAATATTAGACTGACATTAATACGTAACCAAAACCAAAACCAAAAACTTAAAACCAAAAAAATTTTGTACTAAACTCATGTAACGGCTAGTAAAAATAGTACATTTTCCTTCTTGGCTAATTATACTATCTAGATATCTAAAGCCTTCCACTTGTTGAGAGTGTGGTAATAAATTTTAATTCTTAATCTATATATACAATTTTTTTCTTTGACATATCATTACCTTGTTTTATTCTAGTTGATTTTCAGGTGGTAATTTTGGAAGCACCTTGCTATTTCTTCTATTGCTCTTTTGAGATTGTTTTCGCTGCTTGCAACAAGAGCAATGTCATTGTCGAATCTTAGAAATGATATCAATTATCCACCTACTATCACTCCGATTTTGTCTCTGGTGACTGTTTCTTTCATTTCATTGATAGATTGTTCTACAAAAATATTTAATAATTTTAGTGACCATGGACATCCCTGGTTTTACCCCCTTTCCTATTTTGGCTGTTGCAGACTTGTTTGACACTTTTAGTATAGCTAATTGCTCTTTGTATATTAACCGTCTGTCTCTATAATCAATTCCTATTTCATCTAATGTCTTAAAAAGTTCCTTCTAGGGAACTGTGTCAAATGCCTTTTCCAAGTCAATAAATGCGATATATGTATCATTGTTAAAGTCAATCTGTTTTTCAATTAATGTTCTTAAGCTTAAGATCGCTTCTTCTATATCCAAATTGATCATTACTTAAATTCCTTTCAATTTTACGTTCTATCCGATTACCTATTATTTTACGAGGATTTTAGCCGAGAGTTATTATGTTTTTTTTTTAAAAAAATCTTCAGGTATTTCCCTAGTTATATAGATGTCATTGACCAATTTAAACAATTCGTTTTGAATTTTTGTACCTGCATTTTGAATTAGTTCTGTTGAATATTGTCTACACCTGGGACTTTCCTAGTTTTCATCGTCTTAAGGACTTGGTTGAATTCTTCCCTTAGGATTGGTGCTCCTCATTATCTGAGTTACTTTAATTATTTAGGCTTGATGTTTCTTCACCCTGTTACAGAACTTCAAGATATTGTTTCCATCTACTTGTAATGTCTTTGTTGTCTATTAGAAGATTTCCATTTGTGTCTCTTATTTTGCTGTTAGCTTTTGTTTTACCACTGACAAATTTCTTTATTGTATTAAACGCTTGGTCCATTTTGTTTCCTTTTAGTAATAGTTCGACTTCATGACATCTATCTTCCAGCCATTTCTCCCTTGCTTCTTTTGCATTTCTATTTATTTTGTTTTTAAGTTCTTTATATTGTCTTATACCCTGGTTATTTTTCTTATTTCTTCTTTCCTCAATATCTCTTAGAATATTTTTATCCATGGTGTTTTGGGATTTGACATATTATAAGAGTTATTGGTTGCATTATGTATAGTCTCTTTGAATAAATGATATCATTCGATAATACAATGTTAAAAAGTTCTGAATTAAACATAGACAAAACCAAAAGACAGACAACCGAAAAAATAACTAACATAAAATTAACATGCATTTTTTATATTAATAAACAAGACAATAATATTAAACTTAAAAATAAAAATTTTGTAGAACAGCTAAGCGCAAACAGAATTTATTTCTAGAAACAGATATTTTAAAAGAGAATGAAGGATACTTTCAAGTGCATGAACTTTCAAATTTGTATACACAAATGTGCAAAGGCATAACAATAAGTGAGGTAATAAAAAGATATGAACCTATTATCGAAGAAAAAAATTGTCAATTATTGAAACAAAACACGAAATTAATGATAAACAAGGAATTGAGATAAAAATTTTAAAAGATAATTAAATAACAAACAATGAGAAAAGGCCAAATATGCAATAAATAAATATAAGCATTTATTTAAATTCAACCTATTAAATATTGGTTATACAAATGTAGAACTATGTGAAATTAATTTGAATCAAATAAACCAATTTCTTAATCCCCTCTCCTTTACCGATTATCTCCAAACCAAAGAGAAAAAATAAAATATATAAAATTATAGCATCTAACATAATTGAACCCAGTAGAAGTAATTATGCTGCACCTATATTTTTAATTCCTAAAAATGAAGAAGAATACAGATTTTTAGTTGATTATATGAAATTAAATGATGGAATAGATTTAGAACTATGTTTTTAACTTAAAAAAAGAAAAAAATTATTAAATACACCCACACACAATTTTTTATACAAATTAAATTTCCACTTTTATTTTTCACTACACATCATTTACCATTTTGTATACAAAACCTATATATATTTTTTTTTGCTGTATAATGGATATTTTGAAATAATATTGTTATGCAAATATTGGATTTTATATCCATTAAGATTGTATAATATAGATAGAAAAAAAATGTACTGTTATAAAAAAAAAAAAAATATCAAAATTATAGTTTTATAAGTACCAAATAATAATATATAATTCTTAGACACCTGTAAGTGTGGTAATTTAGTAGATTTCAACATGGTCATTTTTTCTATAATATACTATGCAGAAATCACAACCTTCATATGAATATTATATAGAGATTCTTTTTCCCCTGACAAAATTTGTGAAATAAAAGAAAATTGTTTTTGAGAAAAAATTTTTATGTTTATATTATTTTTTAAGACTATGTATATAAAAAAGAGGTGATGGGGTAGAATACAATCTAATATAAAAAATGGGTATAAACAATTAAATATTAAGAAAAAAAATTTAATGAACTAACATTTAAAATGTACATAAAAAAGAGGTGATGGGGTGAAATAAAATCTAGTATAAAAAATGGGCATAAACAATTAAATATTAAGAAAAAAAAATATAATAAACTAACCCTTAAAATTAAGAAAAATGTAACAAAAAACTATATTGTATTGTATCAACTATAAGAACAAATGACTTGTATAACATAGTAAAAATAAAATTAACACCTTTTTTTACTGTAAATACAAGATATGTATACGTCCACTTTTTTTTAATATAATATATTTTACAATAGAAAACAACATTAATAAAAAAAAAAAAAAAAAACATGAAAATCAACAAACTAGTATAGAAGATTGAGAAGGTCCAGATCAACACCAACAAGACGCTTACAAACAAAACGTAGTTAGAAGAAAGAATTCAATAAAAAAAAAAAAAAAACAACATAACTAATCTTTTGCACTAGAAGAAAAATACAAAAATTTGAAAACTTAACAAAATTTATTAGTGAAAAAAAAAATATTAAAACACCAAACGTATACATACTTGTAAATAAAAAATTTTACTCGTGTTATATACTAACAAACTAACATTAAAAAAAAAAAAGAGCTTGACAAAATTATGTGGGTATATTTTATTTTAAGCAACAGGAAAATTTAAACATATAAGACATTGTAGTTTAGCATTTATAAGCATATTTAAATTGTAAAAAAAAATAATTTAACGGTGGACACCAGCATTCGCCATCACGGAAGATATGTTGACTTGACAACCTATGATAAATACCTTTGAAGTGGTAGAGTCGAGAATCGCCGCACTGTCGCTTCTACGTGCTAGTGAAAGCTATAGTGTGATTATTATTTTTATTTTATGCTGATGATTTTTATATGTTACATTAACAGTTTTCCAGATTATATTATTTTTATATTTTTATTTAATTTTGAGTTGTGTTTTATTGAAATTTTTCCTTTTTTTTTATTTATCCTGAGGTTTGGTAAGAGTTATACTCAGACGATCGACTTTTTAAATGTACGAAATCTGTTTAATAATAATTTTTTTATCCAGTACTCGTTTTCGTGGTCAGGTAAGAATATAATATAACATTGCCTAGGTAAGATTCAACTCACGCTCGATATCCAGTACTTCTCGTATTCGTGGTCAGTTGTTCGAGTGTGAAATCCGAGGGATTGTATTCGGTAAAACTTCTGAGCAGTACTCGTTTTCACCTGGAGAAGAATCGAATAGATCTTTTACAACGGGTCTACACCTACTAGTTCTCAGTCGGGAAATTAATCTACCAAAAATAACTGTTGTATACGTCAAGCTTTTGTTTAATATTGCATTTTTTCCTTAACCTTACTTAAGTCTAAGGTTTTATTGTAATATTACTCATCAAAGGGTACCAACTATCTGACGTATCAACCCGTTTACAATAAATTATCATGAAACATGCCGATTGACTGTACCTAAGACCGTAGTATTTACGTTTAGTAAGTATACCTATGAAGTCCAAGATGCATTGATCAATTGATCTATACAGCTTGCTAAAATCATTGAATTATATTGATATCATCACAGATATTTAATGAAAAATATTACATTTTCATATAATATTAGGTACCTACCTATATGAAAATATAATCTTTTTCATACAATCTGTGGTACCTATCAATGTATCATCGAATGGTACCTATTGATTGATCTGGTTGTAGCCTTGCAGGTGCCAGAATTATTATTTTGTAAACATTTATTTATCGTTATCAATAAGTAATGAATATTGTAGTAAGTAGTGAATAGTGATTGTGTTATTGAGTAATGAGTCCTACTTCCTAGTAGTCGTACACAAATTCTACATTCAGTCGTGGAATGTGAGCACATTTCGAATTCAAAGTATGTATGTGTTACTGTGAATGCTGACAGTCGTCGTACATCAAAGTCATTGGTGAATGTTGACTTATTGATTAAATTTGTGATCTTAGTAAACATTCACTATGTCGACATTAATACAAACGATATCGGTGAATGTTGGTAATGCCGATATTTAATCTAATTTAGGAATAACGGAAGGGTCACAATTATTAAAAAGAAGTTTCAGCCGGCTAATGTTAGAGAAACTATCCGTATTCGAGTTCCAGATGTTGATCATAGTAAAATGGATCCTCAAAATATTTTAGCTGTGGTATTAGATATAGTAGATGATGATTTTTATAAATTAACTACCAAAAACAGTGTTATAAATCGATTATACATCAGAAACCAGTTTTCAGTGTGTAAAGAAAATTTAATATCAATCACTGATGTACAAAGGGATCAACAAATTTCCTTAAGACAAGCTTTTACATCAAATTTAATAATTGTTGGGCAAGGATATACAAGATGTAACTGTAAAACCAAGTGTAAATGTAGAAATATTGAAATTTTATGTAGTACACAATATCATGACAGTTTGTCATGCTGTAATAAATAATATAAAATAATCATAATTTAAATACCTAATAATAATACAAATATAATATAGTATAATATTGTTTAATAATAATAGTAATAATTTTTTTGATTTAATTAAATACAATACGTTGTTTCTACTTTATAATATAATATACAACTATATAGTACTTTAATAATGCAGGTACCTACTTTTAATATATAATGTACCCATGTCAACATTAACCAAAATCATGTTGTGTATGTCAACATTGATTGACCAAAATCCTAACGTAAATGTCAACATCCACTAGTAAATGTCTGTATTATTTTAATTTTTCAACATTCACCAATTTATTAGATGTCAGCATTCACCAATTGCGAACATTCACAGTAACATATGTATCTAATTACCTATACAGTATACTGCACTTATTATTTTGACTTCTTGTTCTTCTTCTTAGGCTTATTGCATTTCTTCATTTAATATTTCCTGATACACCTTATTATATTAGTTTTTAGTACCTATGTCTTTGTTACTTCTTTTTTCCTTGCATTTATTCTCTGTTTTTCCACTGATAACCTGAAGTGTATCTTAACTCCTACCAGGAAACGGTCAGATATATTGCACTACAAGTTTACAACTTCTCATGCTCCTTACATCTATGATTTTATGACATTTGATCTTATCCATGTAAATACAAGCACAGAATAAATGAAATTTTCATTTATTCTGTGATACAATTACATGGTCTATATTTGGTTCCTTATCCACCCATAGGGTGATATCCATGTCTGTTTATGGATATCCTTATGTGGGAATATTGTGCTTCTTATGACCATATTTATGTTTAACGCAAATGTAAAAAACATACTTCCTACCTACCATTTTCGTTCGTTTTTCTGTGTAAGCTCTACTTACCAATTTTCAGTCCAATCATTGTCTCCTTGACTATTTTTGCGTTGAAGTCTCCTATTGCTATTTTTGGTTTCCAGTTTGGTAGACTATCATATATCATTTCCAACTCATCATAAAGGTCGTTTTTCGTATGCAATGATACCTAGCATTGCATTCAAATTTAACAAACCCATTGACCATTGTAATGACCTATCCTATGAACGAGGTTTACTCCATCCTCTACTGTACAGCAGAGCGAGTTCTCATCCGGTTCTTTTTTAAGAATAAAATTATTATTGTTATTACGATGATCATGATTCATTACCGTTGTACCTACCTTAAAATTTTACATTAATTTATCTACGACCTATTTTAATGAAGAAATAAGGGGCTAACTTTGAAGGTAGCCAATTAGCCATCACGGTAAACTTTGTTGTGATGTTAAATTATATTTAGAATTGATTGGAATTATACTCAGTGGCGGATTTTCAACATTTTCTTGGGGAAGGTTCTGAAAAATTATATGTGTTTGAGTATTTCTAACGCATAATTTATATTAAAAATTTCAAATATATAAGATTATATCGGCGTCTAGGAACTCTATGAACCCCCGTAAATCCGCCACTGATTATACCACTGCGTATCGACACTAACTGGTTTGAGCTAGACCAAATGCAACCAGTGGTTGAATTAGAAAAAAATGTAAGGACAATAGTAGAACAATTAGTGTTCCAAAACACATATGAATATAAAAGTAACTAGTAAAGTTGCTCTGATAGCGACTGCCGCCAGGTCCATGTCAAATTAATGTTATATTTCATAATCATCATCATCAATAGCTTAACGGTCCATTAAGAAGGACATTAAATGAATGTTATACATTCATTTTTTTTATTTTTTAAAAAAATTTACCTCAATATTTTAATTATGACTGTAGTATTGAAAACGACAATTGGCGATTTAACTATTGATTTATTTACTGAAGATAGACCCCATTGTAAGTACTGCTTAATAATTGTTTTAAAAACATTTTAGTTTTAAAAATGATATTTTATTATTATTTATATTAAATTTTTTTTCAAGAGCTTTTAATTTATTCTAGTACCATTTCTGTGTATTCTTACATTAATTTTAATTCATACCTTTATTCAATAAAAAATGTTATTTCTCATATTTTTCATATTTTCTTTTTACAAATATTTTCATAATTACCTTTGAATGAATTATCATATTTTATCAGATGATCAGATCCAGTTACCAATGATGATGACTTACAAATCACATTTAGTAGATTTGGTAAAATTTTAAGGTAAATAATTTTTTTGTCAATTTAATTATTTTAAAGTTGTTAGTAATTAATGTTTTCATTTATTTTATAGTTGTGAAGTCATAAGAAATAAAAAGTCTGGGAATTCTTTGCAGTATGCTATTGTTGAATTTGATAACCATAAGTCATGTGAAGATGCATACTTAAAAATGGACAATGTTTTAATTGATGATCGACGGATTCGTGTAGATTTCAGTCAAGTGTATCAAAAATTAAATGGCTGGGTAAGGGACGAGGAGTAAAATATACAGATAAAGACAAAGAAGGAAAAAATATAAGCAACAAATATTCTCAGTACAGAAATAAAAAGAGATATTGATGATTTTAAGAATAATCACCACAGGGATAAAATATCTAATGAAGCTGAGCGTTATAGAAAAGATGACAGAAATTATAGAAATCGAGAAAGTGAAAAAGAAGATATTGATAGAACTGACAGGGATAATAAATATAAAAAATATGAGCAAGATAATAAAGATAAAAGAAGTGATAGAGATAAAAAAGTAAGAGATGAAAAAATAGAGAGCCTAAAAAGTGAAAGGGAAAAAAGGATATGAAAGTAGTGGTAAAAATGAAAAAGAATATAGAAGAGATAATGGCAGTGAAAATAAGGAAACTGAGCAAAATGTCAGAATCTCCCAGAAAAAGATAAATTTTTCTAGTCTCGAATAACGCACAATTCATACTTTTGGATTAATAGTAGGCTAATTGTATACACATATGCCTATGTTTCATTTGTACATTAAAAATTAAATTTTGTAAGTAATAACTTATTTGTGTTTCTCTTATAACAAGAACAGTAGGACACTCCGATAACTTTAATTCATTTCTGGTACAATATATTATAACTTGTAGTAATTAAAGATTAAGAAGGATAATGGAAATGTAAATTTATCAATCAATTAAAGATATTTAAATTTATAAATTAGAAATACTGAAGATGCAAAAGTACATCCTCAATTTTATCTTTATTTGTACATCATCATAGATAATTGGTATAAATATAAAATGCAACTGCAGAACCTAAAGTACATAAGTGTTTGTTCCATCGATTATTTTTGTGGACATTATTTCATAAGTAATTAATTAAATAATTATATATTATTGTACATGTATAATTATCCTATTACATAAACGCGTAGCGTAGTTAAAAAAAAAAAAACACAAAATATAAAATTAAAATAAAATTTGTTAGCAAACAGCGTTCATTTTATTATACACTCGTGTATACATATTAAAATCTACAAAATAAATATCTTGGAAAACAAAAAAAAAGTTTTACATAGGTATATTTTCTATTGAAAAAAAATATTTGTTTTAATGATTTGTAATAAATTTATATGTACATTGTACATAAGATAAATAGTCAAAAAATATTATTATTAATATATTAAATAACAAATATAATATTTCAACAGCTCTTCATTTGACAATATCACACGGTCATTTGAAAAATCACGTAACGCTTTTTTTTTTAATATAGAACTTTTAGAAATTTATTTTAAAAATTCAAGACTAGTTTTTTCTAAACAAAAAAAAAAGAAAAAAACAATATAGTAGTAGTAGTAATAATAATAATAATAGATTAAAGAAAAAAGGCATTGAACATAATTTTTTCAACTAATACTTAGAGAATGAACATTTTGTTGTCTCTAAAGCGCTGTCGTTTAATACTACATAGGTAAATAATACTTATACAAATAAAAGTATGCCAGATCTTCAGTATTGTAACAACATACTATTGATTCTGTTTCCATACATTATAGTATTATACATTATTACGGGATTGAAAAAATGTTTTCCACATTACGATTGTAAAAGTACTGGCTCCATAATTGAATTTAAAGCCTTAGAGCTTTCCACATTGTTTTCGTATAGGTCTTTGTTTTTTAACAACTGTTCAGCTCCTTTTAAAAAGTAGTTATAAAATTATAAAAAGAAGTCAATCAATAAAGAATTAGTTTACTTTAACATACCGGAAGGTCGAAGAACTAAATAATGTAAAATATCAGATAATGAGAGTATTCCAATGACTTTGTCTTCTGTATCCACAATCACTAGCCTATGTACCTAAAAATAAATGGCAAGTAAAAATAAAAATAACACAGGTATTTAATTTGAAAAGACATACTTCTGCACGAACAATTTTTTCAATAACATTAAATAATGTATCAGTCAGATGGCATTTTTGTACACCCTCAAACCAATCGCTTCGATATTCATTGGCTTGTTTTAAAGTAATATCTAAATTATTATAGGTACGCTCAGCAGCTAAATTCTAGTGAAAATAAAATATACAGTATAAATAAATATATATTAACTTTCATGTATCACTGATGACTTACAATTACGTCAAATTTAGCGAATATATCAATGAGATGACCTTCATGATCAACCATAGGTAAAGCAGATACTCTGCGTTCAACAAATTTCTTTAATGCTAATATAATAGAAGTATCCTCGGACACGGTTTCTATATTATCATAAGTGCCAATTTTCAATTCCTCAAGACTCTTCGATAAGTAGGCAGGTTTTGGTAAATCATGGATCTAAAAGGAAAATATGTGTATCATATTAATGTAATTGTGCGATACTTAAAATTAAATAATTAAAAAATTCAATACCCTTACGTAAAGATGAAGAAAACGCAATATACGTTTATGTGTGACAATATACAGAACATCTCCAGTGATTGGGTCGATTACTGGAAGCCTGTGTATTTTATTATTTATTAATGTTTGAATAGCAAAATATAATGACATATCTGGCCCAATGGAAATCAATTCTTGAGGTCGATCTTCATGTAATTCGTCTGAAATATTATAATAGTTTATAATCAATATTTAATTTTCTAGACTCAATAAGTTTTGTATTACTTCTCCAAGTATCCAACTTGTGTTCTTCTAATTCCTCCATACTGGAAGATGATGAAGAATAATACTTTTGCAGTATCCTGATAAAGTCTGTAATTGTTAGCATACCCACAAATTTTTGCCGTTTGTTGTCCCATAATGGAGCTGCTCTAACACCATTGTAAACCAAGGCAAAGAATGCCTTTTTTACAATCAATTGTGTATCAAAGACAACCAATTTCGCACTAGTTGGTATGAGATCATAAGTTTTATGGAAACGGAAAAATTTTACAAAAATCTGACTTTCATCTTCAGCTGCAATAAATAAATAAATAAATAAATATATATATAAATAAAACGTTAATTAACTAACTGCAATTATATATATTAATTAACGTTTTATTTTTATAATAAGAATTAACTATAAAAATATGTTATTTACCCAGATCTTTTATCTTAACTTTTTCCAAGAATGGATCAGCAACAGGAAGCTGTAAAAATATATGAATAATAAAAATAACATAAACTCGACTGAATATAAATGTTTGAATATATTTTAAACTCACTCCTCTAGAGTCTCGGAATAATATGGCTGCGTGTGTAGGATCCAAAAAGCTATCAGAGTTTTTCCTCGAGTTCGATATTGTACCCAGAGACAGTCGGCGAGTTTCAGGATCCAAAGAACTTCTACGTAATAGAGCTCCTATAGTTAATAATAATAAAACAAAAATCAATACATTATGCATAATTTTAAGGAACGAAAATGTAGAAAATATGAATTATTTATACACATGGATATTGTTTTATTCTATGATAACAATCATAGCATTATTTATGTATTGTATTTATATTTTATTCTTCTTGTCATGGCTTTTTCAATGTCAATAGGTCATGATTACAATGCATAGAAGACAATAATGAAATGAAAATTACAAATTTTACGACTGCATATTATGTTTGGGTAGGTACGTCATACGTAAATGGTATACAGTTTTAAGTTTAATCTTTAATCGATAAAGAATAATATGTGTAACAAATAATGTATCCACATTAATAAGGCGAAAAATTCAAATCAATACATGATAAGAAAATAATAACCTTAACTATAATAACTATTCCAAAAGACAACAAAAACAAATACCAAAACAAATCATATGCACACGACGCATTTGATTAATTTAAGAAAAATTCAGAAAACTATTTTAATGATATGACTTTTATCTTATGTCATAAAAGGGCAAGGAATAAACACGACGAGTCAATCAATAAGAAACAAAAAAAAAAAATTAAACATTTTATAAAGATAATTTATTTTACAGAGCAGTCGATATAAATACCACGTATTAACTGTAGATATACATTATACCGAGTACTATACTGTATAATGAAAAACATTTTCAAATCGGATTAATGTCAAATAGATTATAATATTATTAACAAATAATATATTATACAGAACACGACTAAACTACAGGCATTACTCTTAAAAAAGCGACATACTCTAATATGTGATTAGTGATTAGTAACCATATATAAGTCACTAGAACGCAGGAAATTAAACAATTCACCATTAAAAATTTACATTAAATTTTATACTACGAGTACAATGTGCATTAATTAAGTAATTGAATGTTTCAATCTATTCAGATGAGAATAATATATTATTGGTAATATTCAAATTAAAAAAGTAGGATATAATTAACAAAAAAAAAAAAAAAACAAGTAGGTACAAGAATTAGCTTTAATTTTGGTCTAGTTTTAGTTGATTTAATGATAAATCATTATTCATTGTACAGAAAAATACATCACGTACACTAATTTAAGTGCCCGTATAAGTACATAAAAACAATTTATAATGAACAGGTAATTTATATTATAATAAAAAAAAAATTGGTGGAGTACCTTAGAATTTTGATTAAATTTTATGTGCACAAATGGAATTGAAATAACATTCAATATATATCCAATAACAATTATGCATAGTAAAAAGTTAAATAATATTGATCAATTTATCAGAAAACATGAGCTTACAGAATTTGAGAAGAAGAATAATTGAATACAAAATCTGTTATCTTTAGATCGTAAACAATTAATTTGGTTAAAAATATTGTAAATGATATAGAACAAAGTAGAATTCATTAATAAATATTAATAAATATTTACAATAATAGTTCACCCAACAAATATATATGTACAAACAATAAATAAATATTAGTTTAAATTTAAATTTTATTCTGAACTTTTAAAAAAATTATTATTAGAGATATACGTTAGTTTAAAACAATTCTGTGTCAATTGGTATATTTAATTTGGACTGAAACTATTATAAACGATTATAATTGATCATATAATCTAGGACATTATAAAATAGCACGTACATACGTAACGTTTGATATTCTATTTTAATTAAAAATAATTTGCTTAGTTTTTAATGTTGTCATTTCTACATACTGCAAACCTACAGTGACTATTAAATATTGGTAACCATATTATATTGAAAAAAAAAAATTGTTTAGGACTTATTTCGTTATTAATATAATGAAGCAAAAAAGAAGTTTTATAAAAACATAAAACTAATCTGTCTGTAGGTACTAATAAACAGTATATTATATATTTTCCTTTGCGTTGTCGTTTTATCAACAGTAATTAAATTCAATAATGACCGAAGTTTTTTTTTTCATAATAGCATCAAGTTGTACTGTAGATAATAATATGTATGTGGTCTTTACGCAATTCCAACAAACGTCAACGCCATCAAAACCAAAGAACAAACAGCAATTTAAACATACGAAAGAGTCAAACATGATTTATAACATAAGGCATAACAAATTGAAATAATAATAGGTAGATAGGAAAATAGTATATATAAATACATCGGCAATGACCTATGTGTATTTTCATAACATTTTTCATCGCCACGTTAAATTATTATCATCGAATATTGACTGCAATAGATTCTCATCTCAAAATAATTGGGACCCCAGAGGATAATATAAATTTGCAATTTTTTTTTACTTTTTCACCCGTAGAAGCCGAATGGTCTGTTATAATTCGCACACGTAGTACCGCCACTCTGTACAATCACAAACCGGTTGCACTAAACTAGTTATAATACATTTCCACTACCTAATCGCACTAAATTGTTATTATCCAGTAATTTCCTTCTTCTCCTTTGCTCAAAGAACAAACCGAACTGAGAACTCCAAGGACTACATGATGTAGGTATACGAACAGGTATAGAGCAACACTCAAAATTGTACTGTTGCTTAAAAGTCGGAGTGCTCTTGAATACACAACTTACGCACATACGGTGGGTAAAACAGTGCAGTACCCCCCAACTTGAAGGGACAAATCAAATAAAATCATGGTTTTATCAGCCTAACTCCGAAAAATGTGTTGTCTCCGTCTTAAAAACGTACCTACAATAATGCAAATCTGCATTCAATAGAACAAATTTTGTGTTGTTAGTTCTCGTAAGAGCAAACTGATCGGTTATCGAACCTCAAGGAAAGAAAATAATCAGTGTCAGAGGTTTTTTTTTATAATATTTTAGTTTTTAACGAGTTAATTATGTAAAATATTACAATTTAGAAAAGCTTAAATAAGTCACTTAAAAATTAAAATATCGTACAAACCTACGAGAAGATCCAGATGTTATTCCCGTTAAGTTTGACAATAGATAAATTTACTCCAATATTAAATCTTACAACACAAAATAAGTTTTACATAAGGCCTAACAAATTTTTTTACTAGAAAGGTGCCGGTATACCAGGTGATCTTACGGCAATTTTACAACGAAAATGAGTGGCACAATGTAGTTATTTATTAATTTAGCTGAACTATTATAATACTACTATTATAGTGCATTATGGCATTACATATTATATCAGCGAGGTGGTGTTGGGAGAGGGCGCAACGATGGCAGGTTAGGTACCTATTAACATATTGGCACGAATAACACGACGGTGGTAAGAAGAAAAATTAATAGAAAACGAATTTCATGGTCACGCGACAAACAAAATAGGCTTGTGCTTCGTGTCACCGAATATATTCAAAAGGTGAGCAGTAGTGGTCTAATGGTCACTGCCGCCGCCGCCGACTAGGAAATTTATTAGACCGATAAACTAGAACCACACAATGAATTGTTATTATTATAGAGAATTATTTATTATACAGTGTGAACTTGATACTCGAAAACAATGTACACACACGGTACCGGTGAATATAATGGATAATAATAAATAATAATACAACTTTCTTTATATGTAATTTATATGTTACATGTTCATAGATAGGTTTAAAGTACGTACAGCAAATAGAAAATAGCTCTCAGAGTAGAATTATAGAGAAATCGGCGATGATATCCAAGTGTACATATATATATATATATATATATATATATACCTGTCACTGACCAGGTCACGTGATTTTTATATTTTTCATTGGATTCGCGATAATTTTTTTACGATTATTCTCTGAAACGGAATCATTTGTTATTATGTATATCGTCGTAGATTTATTTCAAGTTGATGACATTATTATAGTATTAAATTGTTATTACTGCTGTTTTTGTTTTGTAACTGAGTAAGAAAAAAATAAAAACGGTCGGTTCTATAGACTCAATGATAAAGTAGGTACAGTTTAAAATAAAAATATTGAGTTGGTCATACGAGTGCCAATTGGCAGTATAATAAATATGTAAGTATATATATATATATATAAGTAATTATTACTTGTACGAATAATAATGAGAAATATATGCGTTATCATAAAATAAATGCATATTAGTATCATATATATATTTTGAGGTGCCTTGAAACGTTTAGCTAAATTTTAGCATTCAGTCAATGTTTACAAACGTAATACAAATTTAAGAATCCGATAAAAGTCTACATAAATCATAATATATTTCATAAATAACACACCATTTTTTTCGGAGAGATGTTCTTATCGCCGGTATGTATATATTATACCATTTAATGCGAAGAGCCGAAAACCTACCATGTACACGTTATGCTACTTGAGAATTTCGACAAGACAATCTTGCACAATAATAATATTATTATAATAATATAATATCAATCCATGTATGAGCCGGGAAAATTTAAAACGTAAAAAAAAGGGAGAGAAAAGAAACTTGTTACATTTTGAAGCTAAACATTTTTTTATTTTTTTTTCCCGGTAAACAATACGCAACAAAATAATAACATAACAACGTGATTGCATTCGAAACATTGCGACTATGCGGTACTTATATATAGGTAATCCAGTAGTTGTATAATCATAGGTGAAAATAGTGTTTGCGATTTGGGAGGGGCTTACACCAAATTTAGAGGGGGCTTATTTGCGCCTGTGATTATAATATTACAAACGCAGACACCGCATTTGCCGTGTAGTATTTATATTATATACAATCCGTATACGCATAATATAATACTGTGATCGGTCCGGAAACTGAATGTTCACTATTGTTTTAATATTATACCTTCTTTCAGAATGCTTTCGAATATTTTATAAGCGTCGCCGCTGTCGAGCCGGGTCGATCCAGATCCGGCGGCGGCGAGTTGTGCTCTCCGGGTGCCGTCGTCCAGCGACCTGGACCGGTTCCGGAACTGTCCGTCTTTGGGCACGTCCAACAGGCACGACATGTGATGTTTCGTTTGGTCCGCCGACGACGTCTGCGGCGGAGGCGCGGGTGGCGTGAGCGTGGTGCTCTTGGTGCCGGTCAACGCGCGGTAAGCGTCATGCAGGAACGACGTGCGCGGCGACGACCGTCTGCTCGGACTCGGTGACCGGGACGACGGCGACAGAGAGTAAACGTTTTTCCGCGCCGGTTTCGACGCGATCGGCTCGTCGTCGGGCGGCGTGATGTGGCACACCACGTGCGACTTGGGCACGGCCAGACATATCGGCTTGGCCGGCGCTCCTACTTCCATGGTCGTCGCTGTCACGCGGACAATCGATCGTCGTTTTCCCCGGGTCCCGTATAGTCGTCGCCACTGCAGCAGCAGCAACAAGTTCGCGTACGGTTGATTTTCGGATGTTGAATTTATTTATCCAAAACACAACAAATTACACAACAAAAAAGCTACACACACCACGCGACAATGCGAAGAAAGAAAAAAAACCAACAACCAATCAAAAACAACAGAACTTTTAGCGTGCGTAGCGTTTTCTCCGGCAGCGGTCGCAAACACGCGCGAATTCGTATAATATACGGACACTGCTGTATAGTTCCACGAGCAATACAGTATATTTATTATTATTATTATTATTATTACCAATACATAAATTTATAAAAATTATTTTTGCGTAATATTATATAATATTAAAATAAATTATTATTTATTATATATATCTCGTGGTCTTCCAGCAGTTGGTATTATGTACGCGACGAAAAATGAGACAATTCCCAGTGCCTAACCCGGCGACGACAAGCACGAACGTATCTATTGCACGGAACACACGGATAATCGAGCGCGGGAAAAACAAACGTCGGGGAAAACGTGTGTACGACTGGTTCGAAAACAAATCGTGACCCGGACGGCCGCAGCGGCTATGCCGGCTACCGCCGGCGGCACACTTCCTTCTCCCGTCCAACTCGCGCCCGGCCAACAGCACCGCGCGACGGGGATGGGGCGGCGGCGTCGGCGGCGGACAGACAGCGAAGGGGACGAGCGCGACCGGTCCCACGCGCCGTACGCAAACAACAAACACGGCTCGCGCGCGCACGCACGTACTTAGGTTGCGTACTGTAGCCCGTTTGTACACACAATAATATTGTACTACCGATCGACTTTGACCAGGTGTGCGTGTGTGATGTGTACCACCTAGTAGCTACGAGATGAGCTGCACGGCGCGGAACAGTGTCAAAGGTCAATGACGAGAATACGTTTTCGTTATGCATAATAATAATGTGTAACGTGAGAAACGGCCAATAAGGGTAAGCCGTACACGGCGAACTTTAGAACCGAATACAATTCGAGAGTGCAAAGGTCAGAAAATTATTTTTAATTATTTTTCATTATTTAAACGCACACCATCACGAAATAATAACAACGTTTATATATTGGTTTCGTAATTGTTATTATAACCGTTAACGATGACTGATGAGTATACACTATATTATACGTAAAAATAGGTGTAGGCTATATAATATTGTATTCGTTTGTACACTCGAGCACCACTATGTCCGATCAAATATACTAAAATATAATATACCAACAAAATATACTATTTATACCGTTGTATGGATTTGTTGTTGAAAAACAAATATGACATTTAAATACGTACACACACAACACTAGGATTATACTGTCACTCAGTAGTATATGATTAAAATAGAATAAAGGACATATTAAGGGATGTTGTGTAGTGTATTATCCCTGTACCTACTACTGTACCGTGTAGGGGTTCTTGTACCCAGGGCCCAGGGGGTAATTAGAAATACGCATATATATATATTACGTTACTTAGACATTATAAAAGTTATAATTTTAACAATAATAAATGTGCACATATAGGTTATATCAAACCACCTGATTTAAAATCTGCAGGGATATTCATGCAATATTATGTTGCAGCTTTCCTGATTATTAAAAAGGACCTATGTTATGGCCAACATTTACGTAATAATAACCCGATTAACGTTTCATACGTGATTGCAAATAATTGTATTTCCTAATTGAATACTTTGATCATGAAAACATATAATTAGTTCAGTTCATAAGATCATCTGGTCAAATACATTTTTAACAGGTATACATTTTATTAATATGTACAATTATAAATAATAAAATTTATTATGAACATTTACTATTTACGGATTAACCAATGTAATAGATGTGTTACAACCTTTACATTAATCTTTTTTATATTATGAGTGAAACGGAGAAACTATAGTTTTTAAAATTGTTATACAACTGTGCAAGTAGATAAATAAATACATCTTATTATTCAACTTCATACTTTCTTTAAAAATAAACTGAATTTAACTGAATACACATAATTTTTTTGGAACATGATTATAATCATTTTTTACAGAACAATTGTCTGAACACTCACAATATACAAGTATGCAATAGTTTGTAATAAAATTATAAATAGCATTATAGCCCTATGGCAGTTAATAAAAGTTTGAGTAGCGAGCCTGCAACTGGTGTACTTAACATAATTACATAGTTTTAGATTAAAAAGTCAAAAATAGAATGCTATGATGATAAGAAAATATTTTAATTTAAAGTATAGTAATCATTCAAAGTTCCTACGGTCTGATAGCATTAAAAAGTAACAAGGATAAAGGATAATAATTCTAAAATTACAATATAAAAATATTAAAATATGTTAATTCCATTAACATATAAAATATAACATATACAACTTCCATTATTTCATTTTATTTATATTAAATGTCGATACATAATAATGCACGTTTTTGAGCACTAAATCAAAAATATTCGCTAAAATAATAATATTTCTGCATTTTTAGCTCTATCACATAGCTTAGAGTATTATTTAATTAATGATCGATCTATAAAAATAATTAAATTAACTCATTTTATATTAAAAGGAAATAAAAATGGTAACTCGACGAAAGTTCTTTACGACTAATTAGGAAAATTACTAATAGTATCGGTAAACGACCTCTTTAAAATACCATATGTGTTCAATTTCCTTTTTTAAAAGTTGCTATATCGATCATTTTTAGTGTAATTTACTATGTAAAATAGTGGTTTGTACCTTAATTAACATTTATGGTCCATAATTTGAAAATAGTTTAAAAATTAAATAATTCAAATAAACATACTCTAGGAGGAATCCATAAAAAATATTGTTTAAATTTATGCTGATATGATTATTGAAAAAAAAACATTTCCAAATCCCAGATTACATAGATATATTGTAACAAAATAAAGATATTCTACATAATAGAATCCAAATTGATATTATATCAATAGGAACCTGATAATAATTTTAATGGGTTAACCTGAACCGAAATGTTGTCACCAGCCAGTATGAAAATATCGTACAAATATGAAAAAAAACTAGATTACCTACCTGATTTCTATTTATAGTATAACTGATCAATGGCGTACTTAGGATTACGTCAAGGGGGGGATATATACTGGATAGTATTTTTTTTAACCAGAAGAGGACTTTGCTTCCTTAACCTCACCCATCACCACATTTCTCAAATATTGATTAACTCATTTGTCCAAACAAATAATAGCAGCTAATAAAGCATCATTTAAGCGTGGCATATAAAATCTGTAACCAAATCTTATATACAATAAAATAAATTTTATTTTATATTTCGTATATTTTTATTTTACATTCATAACTTTTTAATCTGAATGTTTTGATGACATGACAATAAAGCCGACCAATTTAGTCTACTCTAATAACAAAATCTACATAATATCTATAATTATAATGCAATTCAATAAATATATTACTAAAAACGATAAAATATTTTCTTCTGACATACTATTCCTAAGATACGATTTAATCATTTTCAAAGAAGAAAATGATTACCTGGAGTTGCAGTAGATACAGGCAATGTGCAGAATATTTTGAGAAACATGTGAATATTGGGGTAACATTTTTTATCACAAGTATTTAAAGCATGCGTAATCCTAAGAGAAGTTCTATTATATTGCCCATAACTATTTTATGTCTCCAAATGTTCATTTCAGCAATGTAGAATTATAATAGGTTACTAAAACTCAAATTCATAAACTACTTTTTTTCTTGATATTTTAACAATCATTTATTATAATTATATTATCAATTATGTAGCATACGCGTTCACAAGCGAAGTGCATTAAAAATAACAAAGCACTTAAACGTAGAATTCTTATTTGACATATCTCCTCTATTAGATTGTTCTGGTAAAGATCATATTATATCATATGTATAGAACCTGTCATAAATAGAAAAAAAAGCACAAGAGGGGTTTCTATTCACTTTATCTACCCCCGTAAATATGTCACTATTTATAACAACTGATTATAATAAAAATTAAATGAAAAAAGAACGGGTGGGCCTCGCTTTGCTGTACAGTTGGGGGTGGAGTGTACCTCGTTTATAGGATAGGTCATTATTACAATGGATTTGTTAAATTTGAATGCAATGATAGATATCATTGTATACGAATAACGATTCTGAACGGAGTTAATGTTTGTCTAAAATGTGTATATAATAATATAGTATTTTATATTTAAATTGAATTATAATGCAATTTCGTAAAAATTTAAATTTAAAACAGTCATAAATTTTTTTTTTTTTAAGTCTGGTAGACATTTTTTTTATATATTATTGAAGGTAAGCTTATGGACAACCTAGTGTTAAAATTTTGAACCTTAAGTATAAACAGAAAAAATTTTATGAATTTTCAACCACAAAATAACTTGCAAATTATCGTGATTTTGACACATTTAATACAAATTTGAGCTTTATGGGCTTATAAAAAAAATTTGAGTGAAACGATCTCCGATATTTTCTAGTGAAGATAAGTTAATCTTATTATTAACCTTGTATTAGATTTTCGAGAGTTTTCGGTCAGCCAATTAAATTTTATAGATATTTAAAAAATAAATTTTACAAAAATCGAAAATTTAAATTGTCTATAAATAAGTCAAAATATGTCAAAATACTTTGAAAACTTAACCATGTATAGAGAACGCCAATATAAAGATTTGGTGAAAATTTCAAGTTGTTGCGGTTTTTCGTTTTTGAGTTAGAGCATTTAAAAAAAATGTATTTTGTAAAAACACGATTTTGCGTAAAATTTCCCGTTTTTTCGTAATTTTTTTATCGTTTTTTTCGATTTTTTAAAAAAGTATTGAAAAAGTTGGATTTTTGACTTGCCCAAGTAACATCTACATTCACTTTTCTTTCAGAAAAGTTGCTCTTTAAGAAAATCGAAACAGTTTTACTACCAAAAATCGTGTCCTCAGACACAAAAAAAAAAATAAATAAATAAAAAAAAAACACACATCATTGTAAAATCAATAGATTTCATCACTCCGTTCAGAACCTAAAATCAATATAATTAGCATATATATGCAGATATGGAGCTCGGGGAGGGAGGAAGAAGCCCCCTAAAAATGGTTTGCGTTTCGTATAACAATGTTAAATATTTTTGCATTTTGGAAATTTTATGATTTGATGATCAGCTTCCTAAAATTTATAAGGTTTGATATGTATTACTATATTTATAAAATATTATGTAAGTATAACTTCTAAAGGAATTATTTCAGTCGATATACAGCATTATTTTAGACAAAAATGTAAGTAGATTATATTTGAAAACAACAGAAAAACGGTACTTACAGGCAATGTAAATTAGTTATATTTTGTTATTCTTGGTAAACAAAATTATTCATGTTTGTAAGAAAATTATGTATAATGTATAAAATTAAAAATATGTATTCAATCTTTCCTTAATTAGTTGTCATCAAGTCACGTAAGTTAGATTAATTAATTAATTAATTAAACCAGGAAATTATATTCCTACCCATTTAAGATACAAGGTTTAGTTATTTAAATGTAGATTATTTAATAGATACGTAACATAATTTTCTTTAAATTATATCAAGTGAAAAATTAATTTAGTTTAAATTAAAATTTGGATTAAATGTAAAAACTTATTTAAAATGAAATTGTATTCTAAATAATACTACAATTTAAAATCTTTAAAAATTAAAAATGTTAAGGGGATTATAAGCTATGATTTTCTGCTTCTGTTCATCACACGCATAACATAAGATTTTAGACGTTTTCCATTTTAAATGTACCGATCAATTAATTAATGCGATAAGAATTTTGAAAACTGATTTTAATTTTTTTTTAAGTCTACTGTAGATCGACTATCTCCCTTTTTTGATTTTGACCTCCAAAATCCCACAATAGAATTAAACAAATTGAATAGATAAAAATTGTCAAAAGTTTTTTTTTGGGTACAAAATTTAAAAAATGTGAGAAAGTCGATCTAAAGAAGACTCTACAGCAAATTCAAATCAGTTTTCAAAATTCTTATCGCATTAATTTATCGATCAGTATACATTGGAAATAGAAAACGTCTAATTTCTATGTTGCGCGTGTGATAGACAGAGATAGAAAATCATGGCTTCCCACAATCCTCAAATTTCATGTTTTTCTTTTTTACAAAAATAAACGTACGATTCAGGGCTTATTCGTAGGCTTACAATTCCCTTAATAAATTTTTAATTTACTTAAAAATATGATCTCTTTTACACCACCATACTAAATCAAGTTGAAAATGTTCCCAACTTCGATATCAATAGGTCTAACGTCCACCTAAACATATGAATAAACAAATAAACAATATCTCAAGATCTCAATCAAAATTCTTAAAAATCATATCAAAAACCGCCGGCGATTAATCAGAAACAATACACTCCACTAGGAGTTTCAAATTCCCACCATCAGTAATTATAACAAATACCAACGAATTAGTAAGAAGAGTAACTATTCGAAAATAATGAAAAGGAGCAAAACCCTACAATTTCCTGAATCTCCCTAATATGGTCGACTTGAACGAGTCCGCTAAAGGATATTTTATTGGAATTAATCCTCTTTAATCATTTTATTTTAAAATATAACCCACGATTAATTTATCAATAAGATTATATGAAAAATATGTCGGTAGAACTACAAAATAATAATACTAATAATGAAAAATCATACTCAGTATAATTATTGGAAGAATAAAATCTTTATTACTTTTTTATTTAAAAACTGACTGGATAAAGTATTAAAACTATAAATTCTTACTCTTTATTACAAGGATTTTTTTTTAATATTGATAAGTAAGATAAAGTTTTTTGTAATGACTATGTAGTTAAAAAATAGTACGTTTATATCAATAATTTAAATAGTTATATTTTTTGAGCCTTTAAAACAATACTTTTCAAATAAATACTATGTGAATACTATGTGTACTTCAATTTTTTCTTAGTATAATAACATAAATTCCAAAAATATTATGTATTCCGTATGTATTTTTCTAGATCTCTTAGCTATTAGTATATTTGATGTACCTATACTTACTAAAACAAAATGAAATAGGTATCTCAATTATAAAAAAACATGAGGTATGTGTAGATTGATGTGAAATCATAGGAGAAAAATTAAAATTGGGCACTATAAAGAAACCGGTTAATTTGTACATAATAATAACAATAATAAAAATATTTTAACTATTAGGAATAGTACAATAATATGGAAAAACTTTTTTTTTTATAAAATATCATTGTGTCCATATTGTTTACGCTTAGTCCATTTATATAAATGTTTTTTAAGTTAATCAATCGATAGATTAAACTTTACATCAATAAAAATTTTTAGTTCTAAAGTAACAAAATTGACGTCAGAGATTAATAACTTTAATAATCATGATCCAAAGAAACTACCTACTTATAATATTAAAATAAACCACATCAAGAAGAATGCAATTTTTATCAGTAAATAAAACTTTGAAGTAAAGTGACATAATACTGTCATACTGTATATAATTGTGTGCTTACCTTGTGCGATATTTGTATGCTGAATATTTGCTGCTCTCTGTAAAATAAAACAAAAATAAATTTAGTTTTAGTAGGATTGTGTAGTCAAGTTGAGCAAACAAGGTCGAGTATGCATTCAATGTCAATTTATTAACACGTCCCTAGTAATATTTCAAGTATTTCTAGTTTCAAGTAACTCGATACAACATGACAATAAAAAATTTAAAATCGTACACATCTCGTAAAATATATTATTTCATAAACTTAAAAATATATTGTAACAGCAAATAAGTGGATTAATTATCTTTTTGGCAGAAGTCATTTGTACAAATACAGTGCCGATTTTTTTAAGTAATTAATTGTACTTCAAACTTACATATCTAGTAAAAGGCAATTTTCTTTGGCCATCCAACCCATCATGAAATATTTATTTAACATTTTTATTTCGTGAAAAATAAAATATGTACGAAATAATCTCCCAATAACAAACCCCAATTATTTATTACCTATATTATTTATATATTATTATCATTTTTAGTTCAATAATTATTTTTGTATTTATATCAAATGATTAATATGACACAAATACATATATAAATATAGAAACACAACTATTAACGTACCTATAAAAAATGTAATTTATTTTGGCTATAGTACACACTTTTTAAAAATTGCATAGAATTTACGAGTAGATTTAAAATTAGGAATTTTAGGTTGTTGAATGTTTTTAGAAGTTCTGCAAATGCTATGCAGTAATTGTGGAACTTTACCACTAACCATTAGGAAAGTTTAAATACATAAATTGTGTATACCTACCTATATGAACATTATACTACATAATTTTTTTGTTAGAGTTATATAAGTAGTATAAACATATATTTAGTGAATAATTAAACTATAACTTTCTAACAAACTTCAATATGTAAACATTGTATTGGCACACAAGAAAATTGTAATTAGGTATTCATATGACCTTCAATACAACTGTCAAGTAAAATATGTATTACTCTATTAAGCTCACAATGTTTTCAGATTTTTAATTAATAATTAATAGTCAGTATAATACATTTATTTAATAAATTTTTAAAAATTCAATAGGGAACAGTTTAAGTTTCATCGCTATAGAAATTTAAGAACAATATTTATTTATCATATTTATTTACAGAATATACGCCGTGAGGCATTATAACATGACAATATGTATGGTTAAATATTGGGACATAAATATATAATAGTACATATAGCGAAAACAAAAAGAAATAAAAATATTGGAGTGGAATTAATATTGGAAAGATCGGAGCATGCCATGGATCGGGTTGTTATGGCCGTATGATGTAGAGTGTGCAGGTAAATAGAACTGTCCTTGGTTGGAGGTACTGAAATGTGGAGATGATGTTGAGGTTCTCTGAAGGATATATTTGATGATATGTCGGGTGCGTCTAGTAGTCCATTGAGCAAAGCCGTTATAAAGTTTTTGTCCGCAAGGGAACGGCAGGATTGGAGTGTTGGAAGACTTAGAACTTCACGTAAATAGGTATAGTCATGGCATGGATCGGGCAATTTAAGAATGAAAGCAGCATATGCCAGGAATTTATTTTGCACACGCTCAATTCTTAGTTGGTCTAGGTATGGGTGCCAAATAACAGTACCATACTCGAGCAGAGAACGAACTAAAGAGATGTAAAGGGACCGGGACAGTTAGCAAAGGAGAAATGTTTATAGTATTACGCATTATACAACCAATAACTTTTAGAGCTCTACCCACAGTTGTCTCAATGTGACGACTAAAACAGAGTGAGGAGAAATAATGGATTCCAAGATCTTTGATGGAAAAGACGCGATGGAGCGGAGCGCCGTTTATATGGTAATTATTAAGGATAGGAGTTCGAGATCTGGAAAAGGTAATGATTTGACATTTGATGAGATTCAGGAATAAGCCAAGACTATGAAATAGTCCAAGACCAAGAATATGTTTTAATACTTGTAAATAAAGACTATATCAAATCTCATAATATAAGTTATAATTAACCATATAGTTTAATATTTTTAGTTGTAACATATACCTATTATTAATTTTCCCTCAATTATAAATCTTTACAATTAGAATAAATAAGTGTAAATAGTATATTATGATGTAGTAAATTATAGTTTATAATAATGAGAAATTCTGAACTTATTAGTAGTAACTAATAGTACTTAACTAGTATTCTACTAACGTTTTAAATTAATACAACCTCATGGGAAACCCCTATTTATAAAAGAGATTAGTATTGTCTATTCATTAAATGATTTATATTTTGATCAAAATACAACTTTAATATAATAATCAGATAAACAAAAACCATTAATTATTGAACAATTAGATTTAAATTGCTAAATTAATGATATTTGTATCAATAATTTCGTTAATTTATAATATTTTCATGTTTTAAAAAACATTAAATAGGTATATAAAATCAACAAATAAAACCATTGTATATGAACTTTGTTTCATTCAATAGACGTTATTTGGATGTAAATCTAAAAATAAATTTTTACGATATTATTAAAAAAATCTAGTTAATAATAATATTAGATTAATTATTTGAAGGTTAGAACAGGTTATTTTACGAGCATTAAAAAATAATTTATTAACATTAAAAAATTGGCTATATATATATATTGCCGTATATGTATTAACGTATATATATATACGTTGAAAGAGTTGGTCAAGGAAGTCTAGTGAAATAAAAATATAATTTTAATGTAAACAAAACACATTAGCGTTTATTAATCTTTTGCATTTATGACATGAGCATATAACTATTAAACTAACTGTGTTAGGTAACCATTTATTATATTTACATTATTACAATAAGTTAGCATATAATTTAGTTATCATGTAAACTATGTTACATCATATTTGAAGAAATATTTTCATCATATTTTTTTTCATAATGTACTTAAGTCCAAGTATTGATTTAGTTTATTGTACAATATATACATAGATATTATAGAAAATAACAAAAATATATGCATATGAATATATATCATTATTTAAGTTTTAACGTTTTGTGAAAGAATATTAAAAACAAAAAAAAATGGTAAAATGGGTGGTAACTGGTAAGATAGGTGAATAATATTTTTGTATTGGTCTTTTAAATTTGAAACCAATGTACCATTGCTTTTGAAAAAAACGATTTTAAATAAAATAGGTTGGGTGGATCAGTTTATATTTATTAAAATGAATAACAGGGATCTATCATTGGATAGGGAATCTTCAGCCATGTTTCATTTCAGCGTTTCCGTCTACCAACTTACTATGATAAAATTGCTATAGAACATTCTCTATGTTTAGAAAAAAATAAAAATCTTCATGTTAAATATCTATAAAATGCTAATAACATATAATATAATTATCCAGTACACTTTTCACGTTGCTATGATAACTAAAATAACAAATATCGATTTCAAATCCTGTAGCTGAGTTAACATTTTTTGTAAATTTTTTCCATTTTTCAGAAAACAATAGAGGAGTTCTAAATCTATAACTATTATATCTACTAGATTAAATTCCCTTTCAGAAAAGTTAATAGATTTGAATAGATCAAAGCCATCTTTTTGATCGAAATCGTACACACACACACACCCATACATATAAGCATGCGAGAATAATAATAATACATCAGAACCAAAACCAATACATTCTTCGTTTGACTCCAAATCTAAAATTTATAGTAAATAGAATATAGAGCTTGGTATAGGCACTATTTTCACTTCACTACCTACTTGATTTTAAAGTGATGATAGTAATAAATAATGATCATCAGGTATTTATTATAATTAGCCATTAAATCATTTTAAATAACATTTGGTAAAATAATTATAATATAGGATACGATAATACTACAAGAACTCATGAAAATTTACCTATAAAACAGATGTATAAATGTTATAATCAATAATTATTGAACAAAACCGTTAACATGAATAGCTTTGTATTAAAATTTGGTACCTAGTTAAACATCCATAGTAAAAATGTACATAAGAATCTCAAAAAGAGCAAAACAGGGCCAAAACTCAAAGACTGTCGTTACTTACATGTTATTAGATCAATGGAATTAGCATTCCAGCTTCCAGAAATGTGATAGTAGAATGATTTAAGAAAATTTTAAAAATATAATTCTAGACAGTGTTTATCAATATTCTTCTTCAAAGAACAACTTATTGCCTCCATCCTTCCCAGTCTTTTGGAGTTCCTTCTGCGTTTCTTACTCCCAATATTTTTCTTTTTCTCTGTCTGTCCACCTTTATCTGGGTTGTCCTCTAGGTCTTCTAATTTTTTGTTTTCACGTTGTTATTTATCCAATTAGTTTTTTTTGATCTCCACAAATGTCTTGCCCAACTTATTTCCGTACTTTTAAAGATTTCAACAATGTTGCGTTGATTATATTAATTTTTTCAAATTTTTGTTGCTTCGTATTTCTCCTTCATTATTTTTTTTTTTGGCCAAATATTTTCTTCAGTATACTTTTCTCATACACTAACTTTCTTTTATCTGATTTTGTCATGATTCAAGTACTTATTGCATATAGATCTACGGTTTGATTTAAATAGTGGTATCAATTCATAATAGTAGCTGTTTGCTACGATAAGACGTCTTATTATTTCTTCGAGGCTATCTATTCTTCTATTATTATTTGTAATTAAATTGTTTAACTCTTTCATAGTAGTCATTCGTCTTTAAAAACTATATTCTGTGATTTTGTTTAGATACTATCAGACATTAAGTCTCGTCGAGTTTCAGGCCAATTTTTTCCCACCTTTATCAAAATATTTGTTGTGTTCTATAAATCATTTTCTATTAGACAAGACTATATCGTTTGGGTGAACTAATTCCATTGAATCTTGTTTTTTTTTTTTGAATTTATATGCTCTTGGTTTGGATCATAACTACCCTCATAACTAATTTTATGTCAGTGTTAAACAGTACATGTGATAGGGCGTTACTCTACCTCATACCATGCTACAGTCGTTACCGGGAAATCAACTGATTATTCTTCTCCAAAACTTACTCCACTTTTTAAATCATAATAAAACTTTTTTATCATTTTGATGAACTTGGCCGGTATTGCTAATTGGCCCATAACTTTCCTTTCTTAATTGAGTCGTGATTTGAAGTCTATAAAATAAACAGTAGATGTATATCTTTATTGAATTTGTGAGACTCTTCTCAACTACTTGTTTTGCTAGGTGTATTAGATCTATTTTTGATTTTCCTAACATAAAACCAGCTTAGTATTCTCTAACTACTTCCTTAATAGTTTTATCAATATCAATGAGTCATTAATATGGAAAAACATTTTAGCGTGTGTAAACTCACAAATAATGACAAATATTCTCATGAAAATAAAGAGGAATGGATCAAATATTATAGGAATGATACCTTATGATATTTGAACAAAGGCACATTTTGTGTTTTTGTTTTAACATAATAGAGTAAAGGGGGTATATTGGTATAGTATTATCATTGACTATAAATACTAATATTTGCTCGGAGTACAAAACGAAACTTTGATAATTTAATCACAACTTAAGGTAAGTTAATGATTTAATAACCTATAGTTAAATTATTTTTATTTATTGATAGAAAAAGATAGTTTTAAATACATAAAGTACTGAAATACATCATTTATCATAAGAATCGTACGTTTACTTTTGTAAATAAGAAAAACATGAAATGGTTAAGGGCATTGTAAGCTATGATTTTCTGTCTCAGTCTATCTCATGTGCAACATAGGAATTCAGACTTTTATATTTCCAACATACCGATCAGATGCGATAAGAATTTTGAAAACTGATTTGAATTCGATGTGAAGTCTTCTGTAGATCAACTTTCTTACATTTTTGAAATGTTGTACTTAATGTCATACATAATTAAAAAGAACCAGATGAGCCTAACTCTGCTGTACAGTAGGGCGTGGAGTGGACATCGTTCATAAAGTAGGTCATTACAATGGATTTTTTAAATTTGAATGCGATGATAGGTATCATCGTATACGAAAAACGATTTTGAACAGAGATGATATGTAAGCATAGAATTGGTAGGTATATTATATAATATATTATGTTATATTTAAATTGAATTACTATGTCAATATTTGCAGTTCAAACACTTAAAAAAAATAATTTTACATATATATTTCAAAAATGTATGATAGGTAAGAACAATTTTTGCAGAATCATTTATTAAATTTTCAAATATTTTGTCCCAGACAAATTTTTGTTATTGATAATTAAAAAAAGTTTATAAAAAAATCGAATGCCTAATAATCAGTTGCTTAATAATCAGTTTATAAATCTGAAAAAAAAATTACTTAAAAAATGCCATCTTAACAACTGGTAAAAATTGCTAGTTTGTACAATATATAGTTTTTGAATAATGACAAATATTTAAAATAATTTTTTTATAAAATTTCTTAAAAATTTAAATTTTAAACGGTCTTGAAAATTTTTCCTGGAAATCCGGTAGAAAATTTTTATATAGTTATTTAAAGAGTAACTTATGGATAATCTTGTGTTCAAATTTTAAGCCTCAAGTAAAAAAAAAAAAAACGGGTGGGTCTCGCTTTGCTGTACAGTTGGGGGTGGAGTGTACCTCATTTATAGGATAGGTCATTATTACAATGGATTTGTTAAATTTGAATGCAATGATAGATATCATTGTATACGAATAACGATTCTGAACGGAGTTAATATGTTTGTCTAAAATGTGTATATAATGATATAGTATTTTATATTTAAATTAAATTTTAATGCAATTTCGTAAAAATTTAAATTTAAAACAGACATAAAATTTTTTCTTTTAAGTCTGGTAGAAATTTTTTTATATATTTTTGAAGGTAAGCTTATAAAAAAAATTGTGCCTATAGATTTTGATGATTTTTGAATGACAATAAAAACTACTTGTGTGGAATCTTCTATTAAATTTTCAAGTATTTCGTATTAGTCAATTTTTTTTTATCACCGATTATAAAAAAAAAAAAAGTAAAAAATTCGAATTTTTTAAATACCTATAAGTGGCTTAAAAATCAATATATTTTGAAAAAAATATGACATAGAGGAAATGCCTATTTTAACAACTGGTAAAAATTTCAAGTTTCTGCGACTTAAACTTTTTGAATTATAACAAATATTTAAAATCATTTGACGATAAATCACTATTTTATGCAATTTCGTAAAAATTTAAATTTCAAACGGTCATAAAATTTTTTCCTTTTGGTCCGGTAGAAATTTTTTTTATATATTTTTGAAAATTAGCTTGTGGACAAACTAGTGTTAAAATTTTGAACCTTAAGTATACACAGAAAAAATTTTATGAATTTTTATCTACAAAATAACTTGCAAATTATCGTGATTTTGACACATTTTATACAAATTTGAGCTTTATGGGCTTATAAAAAAAATTTGAGTAAAACGATCTCCGATATTTTCTAGTGAGGATAAGTTAAGCTTATTATAAACCTTGTATTAAATTTTCGAGAGTTTTCGGCCAGCCAATTAAATTTTATAGATGTTTAAAAAAATTTTTTTTACAAAATTCGAAAATTTAAATTGTTTATAAATAAGTCAAAATATGTCAAAATACTTTGAAAACTTAACCATGTATAGAGAACGCCAATATAAAGATTTTGTGAAAATTTCAAGTTGTTGCGGATTTTCGTTTTTGAGTTGGAGCATTTAAAAAAAATGTATTTTGTAAAAACGTGATTTTGAGTAAAATTTCCCGTTTTTTCGTAATTTTTTTATCGTTTTTTTCGATTTTTTAAAAAAGTATTGAAAAAGTTGGATTTTTGACTTGCCCAAGTAACATCTACATTCACTTTCTTTTCAGAAAAGTTGCTGTTAAAAGAAATCGAAGCATTTTTACTACCCCAAAACTTGATAACTGACACAAAAAAAAAAAAAACACCTCATTGTAAAACAAATAGATTCCATCAATCCGTTCAGAACCTAAAATTAAATTTTGTTAATTTTTATGTTTGCGATCTCTTTAATTCTATTTTGTGAAATATTGGGCGTTAAAATCAAAAAAGTAGGATTAAGTCAATTTTAAGTAGGTAGACTTAACGATGAATTTTGTTGCTGAGCGTGTGATAGACAGAGACAGAAAATCATGGCTTACAATCCCCTTAATTTCATTATTGACATCGACAAATAAAACATGATTGTTAACAGTTTATAACTTGCCAATTGGTCACTGGAACTTAATACGATCAGATATATATCATCCATATAATACCAGAAATATAAAATGTAAATATCAGTTTAATTATTAAATTGTCTATCAACACTTAAATATTTAGAAGTGTTTCTCAACCTGAGGGGCGGGCAAACATTGCTGAGGAGACATAAGCTGTTATCACAAAGTTAAATTGTACAATGTAGAGGAATAATGGTATATTAATAACAGCAGGTTATCGTTACCGTGCAGTAAGTATCGATTAAAATGCCACTAAACGACTATTGTATAGATTATTTGTAAGGTATATAAAAAATAGGTTTTTTTAGAGAAGTGGGAACCATTGATTTAGAAAGTTAAATGTATGCGTTACATATCATTTACTCGTCTTCTTACACCTACGCCATGACAAAAGCAATAACAGTTTTGAATAATATTAAGAACGAACTACTCGCGATGAAAACGCAGTGATTGCACAAACGTAATATAAAAACCTGAGAGCGATATGTCAAAAGCATGAGATTATATATTGACGACGCAATATAAAACACTAATGAGCATCAAGCGCAATACAATGAAGATGTCAAGATGGTGAACGCAATGTGCGGAGATTTTCAAACAGATTTACAGATATCAATAGCAACTGCAGGGCACATTGTCGGAGATCAACCCTCGTTGATGTGTATACAATTACAATTATACAAATATGATAACTTAAATGGTATAATATGTAGTATATGTAAATTTATTTACATATATGTTAATAGTTTTATTTGAAAGCTAGATGTAGGTATATTTATGGAAGACTATCTTGCAAAATGCTAGACGACTTAATGAAAAAGAACACCATTAGTCATGATAATAATATTGATGTGATCTACAGAGAGAATGTGTCGTTTATCAAAATTTAACATACAATAATTAAAAGTGTAATGCACACAATATAAGGCGAATTAATTATATCAGGTTTGTATGTAAAGTGCATTATTACGCATTAATATATAATTGTAGAATAACTGCATTATTCTAGAACAATACTCTGGATCACTATATCCATTAAAAAATTTATACGAGGATTATCAACAATACGCCATAAAGAATCCATGAACAACGACTACAACAAAACTCGATCGTCATTCGTCACAATACACATTAAAACGAGGAATTTCTACCATTTATATACCTGCGGGAGGACCAGGTATGACTGAGAACAGAATTATTACGTCATGTTAAACGCATGTATATAAACTGTATGTAAATATATATATATATACATACAATATACAAAACGAGGATTCGTAACCAATGGCATACCTAAGTGAGTTTTCATGTTGGTTCTTCTCTCAAATATTAGATAGCGAGTAAGATTGTATATTAATTGTAACGCTATACTTTATTTATCACGCATACTCGTGCAAGTATAGGTATACACAATACATTATAAACACTGATACATTGAGATTATATGCCGACGATGTGTATTACAATGATAATAAACAATATATACATATATAACAGAATGCCAAGAATTACGGGCTATAGCTGAGATATTGACGCGATTTCGTGATTAAAGAGACGACAATAATAAAAATAATTATAATAATAATAGTAATAATAGTTATACTTTTCTGTACATTATAATATTGAATGGTATCAACTAACGTTTAGCACATTATTATACGGTACAGTCGACGAGGCACACTTGGGACTTGGGAGGTAACCGCCACCTTACCCTTCCTACGGCTATAATATACGCGAACTGTGGGCTGCGGCCGCAGACGAAGATTGGAGCGGAGAGAGGCGAAGAGCGCGTATATTACCGGTCAGAGTGGAGATACGTACGAAGGGTAACGCGGCCGCGGACAGCGTGGTCACGGGCAACCGGATGGACGACTGCGCGGCGACCGCTGCTGGTTGCAGCGTGGCCAGATGGAACGTGGCCGCCACGGCGGGTTGCTGGTGCTGCTTGATGGCGGGCTCGGCGGGATTGCCGCCGTCCAGCGACCGGCTGCGCGGTTTGTTGACGACCGGCACCACCACGGACGGATCCTGTTGCTGGCTGAACATCCATCGGAAGTACCACGACATCGCCGGGGCATATTGCGCCGGGTCGCGCGCGCCGCGGCCAACACCACGGATGGCGAATATCCGCGGACCGGGGATAACGACGGAACAGGCCGATGGTACCTCGGTGCCGTGTATGTGGGGTAGGGCGACGGGCGTCCGAGATGCGATTCCACCAGTTGGTGACGACGACACGGTTGCGGCGGTGACGGGCGACGGACTGATGAGCGACGAGCGTGCGG
Source organism: Chaitophorus viminalis (assembly GCA_025469195.1). Taxonomy (NCBI): domain Eukaryota; kingdom Metazoa; phylum Arthropoda; class Insecta; order Hemiptera; family Aphididae; genus Chaitophorus; species Chaitophorus viminalis. Next base: position 122,053 of record JAIPRK010000105.1, on the reverse strand, counting down.
CGAGTGTTCGGTGCGGTGTTGTTTCGGTATACGTGCCGGCCAACACCGCGGACACCGCTGGTTGACGAGGAACCGCCGCTGCAGCCGGTGACGGCGAGGAGGATGGGACGGAGACTACGATATAATGTAATAATATTATTATTATTATTCGTTTTCGTAGAGGAAGGGAACCGGTTCTGGGTCGTTTGGAGCGCGCGGTCGAGAGGAACGGAGGGAAAAGAATAAACAAAAAAATATAATATACTTCGTGGGATACTAAATATTATTATTATTATTATTATTATTATTATTATTACTATTGTTGTCGTATAGTAGTAGTACATAATAACGTATGGATAAGAATTTGTGATAATACGAAATGAGAGAGTAAAAAAAATAATAAAAAACAGAACGGAACAGAACGAATTTTTGCGATGTAACGCTGCAGCCGATGGATAACGCGCGCGTGAGCGCACACGTCGAGAGTCCTTGGTACGAACGGTGGGGGCCGAGGGGTGGGAGGACACGCACGATAGCCGTATAACAACGTTTGCGGGCAATTAGCCGCAGTACGACGATATTGTATCCAAGGTTTTTTCGTGACACTTTCACTGAATTGTTTGTTGTAATATACGTTCGCGGCGAGTACATTGTGCAGGTACCACCGATTCCTCCCACCGCCAACCACGGGGGCAATATACCATGCGAACGATTTCGGGACACGGCCAAAAGTGTGGCTCGTCGCGCGCAGACGTCGCCATCGCAATCTCGGACGACCTTTCAACAAGAGCGACGAGTGTCCGTGTGCACAAGACATTTCGAGAAGCGAGGTGCGGTCCGTGCGCTTTGCACGGTAAACTTGCGAGTTTCCTAACGCGATTGGAAACGCGGAGCAAAAAAATAAAACAAAACCATCTCGAAAAGCGGATGATCGGTCCAGCACGATATGCAAATATTATTTTTTCAACTTGATAAAACCGTTCGGTTTTAAGCCATGTCAGAGACTTCGAGTTAGAATGGGAGGGGGGGGGTAAACCTAGTAAGTACTACCACGTACACGTCATGCGCTGCGGACCGGGACGTCGCCGTATTTAGAAGACGGTTTTATATCTGAATTTTTATTTATTTTCAAAGGACAGCGTGCCGCGAGCTAATAATTTCGACAAGTTTTTCAACGCATAAGTATTTTACTGTATACGTAATACATGCGTATGGTTAAAAAAAAATTGTCAATAATGGGTCAGTGGGTCTAAACGAAAAACTAGTTATTATATAATCAGATCACCGCCCCTTCTCGCGACTCGTTCGCTTTAACCGCGCATCCTGTAGTAATTACATAAAAAAAAGTTGTTTTCCTATACTAACAAACAATGCTATGTATAATATTTTATAAAGCAATACTAAATTGCCAACAATACAATATAATAGACAAAACAAACTTTGGAAAATTAAACATTAAACCTAGTAACGTAACCATCTCCGATTTACACCAGCAAAACATATGAAAAAGAAAAAAAGAACAGGATGATGACTCGCTCTACTGTACAGTAGGGGGTGGAATGGACCTTGTTCATAAGAATGCAATGCTAGGTATAAAAGTATTAATAGGAATATAAAACAAAAGATACTAGTAAACTACTATGAACGCTATTGGGTTCACATACTTGAAATCTTATCGAAGTTAATGAATGGGTTCCTAAATTTTTTTTAAATCATATAATAAAATTATTACAATTAATGTTGTAATAAACTTTTCATGAATTATATTTAAACTATTGAAAAAAGACACAAAAATGAATGTTAAAAAACATGATTAATCATTACACAACAGTTCAATAACTAAAAAAATGGTTGGACACTTAAGAATACTTAAGTTAATTATACACAACAAAATCAATTTTTTTTTTTGTAATATTAATGGACTATAAATCAAATAAAACCTTTATTTTATATAATATATTTGATAATTGAGATGTAAAATATATGATTAAACTTACAGCTTTTCGTTTGTCTTCTGCAGAAACAGCACTTTGTGATCTATTTCTAAATAAATCCATCATTTTAGATACAGCTCCCTTAGTGCTAGAACTATCTGATCCAGCCCGTGGTCTTGCAGTTACTGTAGTTTGTTTATAACGATTACGAGTAGCAGGTAGTACTGAATTAGTAGCAGTTGTAAGTTCAGTTGTATCAGTTGCAGCAATTGATCCACTAATACTATTTCGAGTACTTGATCCAGGTGATTTAAGAGTTTGCTGTAAATGATAATACATTTTAATTTTACTAAAAGTTAACTGAACATTTTTTAATAATGAATATTTTTACAACAAATTATTACACTATTGAAACAATTTTTAGATCAAATTTAAAATAAATATTTATTGGCTAACAATATAATCAATTAAACATAAATAAATAACAAATTAATAAGCTATCATTTAGAACCAATTGAAGTATACTTTGTTAAATGATTAGATACTAACATGTAAAGTACTTAAAATTAAGTGAATAATAAAAATAATAAAATAGATTTTACATTATAAGGTTACAAAAATGCACACATATGTCAAATTCATTGAGAAAAATGGATCATTTCAATAGGATGCTCATATTGTAAAACTTATCTAGTTTATGAAATGAGAAAAAATTGATGTAAGTAATATAAAAAAAATAGTGTATCTATATATGAAATAGAGTTAGGTTAGCTTGAAATATAAGTGTATGAGAATATACTCATACATTTTTTTTATAAATTTAGAAAACATTATACTTCAATTGTAATTTGTATTTTAGTATATACTACTATGATACCTCAAAAAATGAACAAATAAAAATATACCAACAATTATACTTATCTAAATATTGTTAATTTATGAAGATAATAATATTATAATTATTATATTATAATAAATTAAAGTAAAATAATTGTATTGTAAAAAAATATATAACATTACGAATAAATTGAAGATTATTAATTTCAAATAACTTTCAATTAATAGGTATATTACTTAATTATTACAATTAGATATTATTTATTTATCAAGTAAGATATTGTTTCATTCAATGAATGAGATTTATATAATATATATGCTAACTATTTAAAGTACACCTAACCATTTTTTGACTGATTTAAATTGTAAAAAAATAATACTATCAATTTTGTGTAAAATTATTTATTTATAATCTAACTAATACTTACTTGAATAGAATTTTTCATTTGTAACATAATTGTATTGTTTTTTTTAGATGCAGCATCAGATTTTGATCGAGGCCTAAAAGCATCTAAAAGGGTATTTGATTTACGTGTATGAGAAGGAGATTGCCCAGAACGAGGTTTCGGTGACATTTTCTTTTGTGATGGTTGAATTTGTTGGGATTGAGATTGTTGAATTTTACTTTTTGATGGCTGAACTTTAGGAGTACCTTTGGCTAGAATATCATCACCAGATTGACGTCTTTCGACACCAACTGACACTTTTTTTGACTTAGCCAAAGCAGCAATTACTGCAGGTATAAGAACAGGAGCTGACCCTCCTTTGCTCCATGTATCTGAAGAAATAATTTTAAAAAATGTTTTAATTAAGTAGTTTAAATAAAATTAATTTTATAAAAATATATTTTTAAGATATTAATTTTAGTCTTTTTAAAAATGATTAAATCTACACTTAACTTAAATAAGTAAAAAGTTTTATTTTCATTTCAAAACTACAAATACATTTTTTTTAGCCTATACCTAACTATAAATATAATAAATATACATTTAATCATGAATTAAAACAAAAAAATCTAGACTAGTAAATCTGAGATTTGAAATTATTTTGATTACCTGAAAAATCTCGGGCAGATATTTCCAGCATTTTTAATGTTTAATTTATTTTTTAAATTTAATATTAAAAGAATAAAATAAAATGTAATATTGAATATTTTCTCATATACTAAAATCTCTATAGGTAAAGACTAGAGTAAACATACATTTTTCTGGTTAACCCTGACTTAACATTGAAATAACTGTTGATTTTTACCATAATTGGAAACAATAAGTAACTTGTGATGATGATAGATTAAAATTGATAAATAGACAGTACTTTGAAATGAATTTATTTTATTTACATTCAATTTTTAAATGCAAATTAAATGTAACATTTACTTTTTCATGAATTAATTTAGTCATAATATGTAGATATAATACCTAATTATGTAAATACATGAATGAAAATAAAAATTACATATTTAAAATATATTACCAGATCTTGGTTGATTGATTGATATTGACTGACCATCAGTATCATCTGCTGTTGTTGGTAAAGGTTGTGATCCAAGTTCCTAAAACAATAATTAATTGATAAAAGTGAAGTAATTAAAAATAGATTATTTAACTTACATTTTATAGTTAATTACTCTATTGGTATAAAATAAAATAATATTTCTAGAGAAGACATTTACATTGTATCACTGTATAAAAATATTTATCTTTTCTGTGTATTTGTGTAACACATATTTTGTAATGAAAAAGAATTCAAGGGAGGTAACGGTAAGTATCTACTTGATTACAGAATTAAACTCTACTTAAAATTAATAAGTACCTTACTTACACATATACTAACTATAATATACAAAATGATACAACTTATAAGTAAGTTTTTGTATTTATGTGATTCCTTAAAATGTTAAGTTTCTCTATTAACTGTTTGTTTACTAGAATTTACACATTGTGTATGATTACAAAAATATTCAAAATTAATTATTTATTATTAAATAAATTAAATATATTATTATTAGATTATGGTTTAGTTAACATATTAATAACATTTATAATCTATAACATTAAATCAGAATACTAAATTAATTTAAATAAGAAGCCATTAATAATAGCAAAAAATAAATAAATACTTAATTAAATTTAAACTTAAAGAAAAAAAGGGTACTTGTTTAAATTGAATTTATCTTAAATTTTAATTCCTAAAATTATAAATAAATCATAAATGTAATCAAATAAATATTACATAAAATCAAAATGTCAATTATGGAACAACATATTAAATTTGAAAAAACTTTTTTACAGGTGAAAATTATTATTACATTTTTATATTTTGTCACAAAGATATTAATGGACACATAAGAATTGAATATCAATCATTTAAAACTAATTTGAATTACAATTGATAAATCTATAGTTATAATAGTTAAAATTAATTATTTCTATTTATCTTTATTTTTCAGTAAAAAATGAGTGATTTTAATTTTAACAGTTTGAAAATGTAATGATCAACCTATATCAAGTTATCTAAGTATCAAAAATTTAAGAAAGATTTAACAGTGGTGAAACATATTTTAATATATAACCTTATAATTGATTTGGATAAAATATATATATAGTGTCCTAAAAATTGCAATTTGAATAACAGGCCATTTTCATTATATTTTTAACCATTGTAAAAGTATCTAAAATTTTCCAAACTTCTATACTTATAAATTTTTCTTCGAATATTTTAATATATTTTTGTTTATGACAAATTTTGCCATGTACAACAATATTATAAATTTTGAAAATAATTTTTTTTTAATATAAGTACTTAAAGATTATTATTGTTTTTAAATTGAAATACTTGCCTAAATTAAATTGAAATATTAAGTTTTAATATACCTAGTATAATACCCTAATAACAGATTAAAACCCATTTAACTGTAAAAATAAGTTTTATACCAATCTACGTTTTGAAGTTTCTGCATCATATCGTTTAATCCATACTTCATCCATTGAGTCGTAATCTAAAGTTGAAGTCGAAGATGCTTGAGACTTCATTTCTACTAAATTAACGTCAAAAAAATGTTTATCTCTGTGGTGTGATGGAGGTGAAATTGGTGGTGTTGATTTAGCACTAATATTAGTACTATTAGGTTGGTCCTCAGTCAATGGTGATTTCAAAATATTTTCTATATTATGTTCATCTTCTTCTTTACATTCTGAAAGACGTCGACCAACAAACTGATGACTTCGTGACGGCAAACGGTTAACGTGGCGTAAAAAATAGTGTTGAAACCAATCTGCGTCTTCTGGACTATCTTGAGCTCCTGGACAAAATTATAATATAAAAATGATTTCAAAAAATATTTATACAAAATATGATAAGACACTAAAATGTATATACAATTTTAAGTCAAACATTTCAAGTACTTGAGTACCTATATGTCCATAGATTTTACTTGTAAGACCTTCACAAAATATACGGTACAAGTATATTTTTAAAATTTGAATAAGAGTAGCATTTTAACATCCCATAATTGTGGATTTAACTTCATACACTATTCTGATAGATGGTCAATAATAATCAACATGTTGAGATAAAAATCTTATTACTTTATTAATAATAAATAAAGTAAAACTCAAGTTGTTTGGTCTACAATGTTTTATTGTTTAACACCTACTGTTATGTTTTTTTAGTTTACCAAATTTAATGATTATAGGTTATTACAATAAAATTAAATACCTACTAAATTTACATTTACATAACAATTAAAGTCATCATAAAAATGAAACAAAGTTATTACAATTAATTTTTGAACTAATTTGAAGTAAGGATTAGTTGTGATAACTTTGAACAAAATATATTTTATTCAATCATTCAATTTTTTTTTCTTCAAAATAAATGTGATATTTAATGATAATATACATATTATATACATTGTCAATATAGACCATCTATTACATTGCATCATTGGTCACTACATTTTACTATTAAAATTAATTAATTAATTTGACTCGTATAAAAGAAAAATTAAATAAAATATGTTCTAAAAATAATCTTATTAAATACCAAATTTTTAAATTGTAAATAATGCATTATTTTAAGAAAAAAAGTGAGGTGAAGTTTTGATTTTTAATAATTTAGATTCTGAGACTGTTATTTTTACCTATACAATAGAAATACATTGTAGTGTAGTTAAACAAATACAACTTAACAGGTTTCTTGAATTAATATTACAAATATAGGATTTTGATATAATAAGATCTTGAAAAATAATACAATTCAAAATGAGTTTTGTTTTATTAACAGGAGGGATTAAAATCTATCATGGTTCCCATTGATTTGTTTATTTTTTATTTAAATTCATATACATATGAATACTGGGTCCTACTGAGAAGACTCAAGTTTATTTAAAATATATATATTCTTGATACATGAATACCAAGAGAAATATAGATTTCAATTCCGCCATATTTATAGTAATAAATTGCTAAGGGATAGAAGGAATAGTCTAAAATATCATCTCCCAATACCCATATTTGTTTGTTTTTTAATATATTTGTTATTAATAAGGTAAATAATAATATAAAAATTAATATTATTAATTTGAAAGGCGTGTTAAATTATTTTGAGCTAGATTAGTTAAAAATATAATATTTATAAAATTTACTGAATATTCCTGTTGCCAATAAATATGATTTTAACATCATGTATTATAAAACTTATTTTCAATTTTAGATTAAAATTTGTTCAGATTTTTAATATTTTCTAGAAAAAATCAGTGATTGGAAACTTTCAACCCCTTAATAACATTATTTGTGTAAGATTTATAAGCTTGTGTGGTTATGACATTTTTAAACTAGTCCTATTCAAAAAAAATTTAAACATACAAAAATCAATATATTAAATTGTAAAAAAATAATAAATACATAACTATAAAACTAAGAGGTTTCTTACTTTGATCAGAATTCAGAATCTAACTTGGGATAAAAAAACATCTCAATCAAAAGGTTAATTGAAACAATTGACATTAAGTTAACTGTAAATGTAAGTTTTTTATTATTTATATAATTTATAAATATACCTATTATAAATAAAAGAAATAAATTTTATTAATAAAACCTTTTTATCATTTCATAAATTATTTCTATAATAAGGTCTTGGGATAACATATTATATATTATGGCGTATAACATGAATCACACTATTGGGGAAGTCAACAATTGGTAATACTTTAAATAATTAGATTTAATTATCTAGATATTATACATTTTATTGTATTTTTTTTTTTTTATGTAATTGTTTTTTTTTTTATTATTACAAGAAATATACAATCTATACAATTAGCATAATAAGTATATGTGAGAATGGAGTAATAAAACAGTAGGGGTTACGTGAGTAAGGAGCCACCCAGTAGTAGCACTTAGCTTAGATGAAATGTAATTGTTAAGAATAATTTTCTTGTGTGAAGACTTAATGGTTTGGAGATTATAAGAGAAACATTGTTACATTGATGTCTTGAAATTGAGTTAATTCGCATGAATTAATTTTAATAAAATTATTTCAAACAGAATATTAAATAATATTATTAATTTTATAAATATAAAAATAAGTTCACTTTTGGTTTAATATACAAATAAAGTTCTAAGTAAATTGATATTTTCTAAAAAAGATTACATTTTTTTAAAACAAAATTGATTATAATATGGAAATATACTATATTTTAAGCCCTAAAATGGTAAAATATATTTAAAAAATCTGATAAAATAATCAAGTTTTCCAAGTTCTGTCAAATGGGATGAAAGATAAAAACTTACCTTTTCATTAATTAAATCTATAAAAATTAATACATTTTTGGTATCAATAGATTTTTTTTCTTCAAATTGTTGGGAACTATGACCATCTATGTAGATATTTTTAAGTTAGAGGAACTGTATGGGAAGTGTATGTTTAATGGTATAGACAAGGCTGATAAGATTGAGTCACCCATTCGACTGCTAGTAGGTAATTAACAGCAGCAGAACATTCAGTCACTCCATGAATTTAATATTATTGTACATGATTGAAAAAAATGATTAATTGCAATATTCCATTTTATTTTAACATTTGTAGAAATCTTTTATTTTTTATCTCAAAAAAAGTAAAAATAATTTAAAAAATTGATGTTTCAGTTTTAACGTAGAACTGTCAAACAATTGCATATCTACAAATATAAATATATATTCTAATGTTTACTATCAATTAAAATAAAAATTTAGTGTAAATAACAATATAAATATCTACTATAAAATATTTATTTTATCTAATATCATTAAATATTTAGTAAATTCATGAAGCCAAGAATACATTAAAAATATAATACAGATTTCACACCATGCATTCAACTAAATCATTAAGTTTTTGATGATAAGGAAGAAATGATAATAAAAAATAACACATTAATGTTATAATAATGAATTCTTAGATGATGGTACCAATGTAACACCTAGTAGTCTTCAATTTAGAAAAATATAAGTTAAACATACACGTGTGCCTAATAATAAATGCACTAAAGAATTTAATTAAACAATATAGAATACAGTATATTTATATTTGTATTAATTTCTTTTCATCACATAGTCTTCAATTTTGAATTAAGGGTTCTACTACTAGGCAGCATCATCCCTCCTTATTTTATTCAATGTTATGATATAAATACTTTTTAAAGATCACATTTGCCTATTAGACTTATTCTGTCACAGGTTGTACACTTTTTTATTTAATAAAATATTGAATAATATACTGATTATTAATTATTTTAAGTCTACTAAAATAACAAAAATTGTTTACTCTAGTTTTGACTCTTTAATGTTTGACTTAAATGTTTTAAAAATGCTAATAATAAAAATATATAAAATTTAATATCTCAATAATACCTCAAACAAATATTAAATGAGATGATAAAAATGTATATCAAGATTATACTTAATACATATATAATTATTATTACCTAAACCGTTTTATAAGAAACAGTTGCTTCTTTGAACAATTATTTAAATGAATGAATGATTGAAAACTCATGCTATAAGTGCAATTACAATAAAAAATTATGAATTATGAAAAAAGTATTATTACAGGAAATATTTTTTCCAGTAATAATACTTTTATCAGTAAAAATTATTTATAAATTAGATTTAGATACAACATTTCTTTTGGCAATAAACACTAAAGATTAAAATACTTTTTTTTTAGATCATCAAAATAGTTAATATATTCATAATTATATGAATAATTTAAAGAAATAATATCTTTAAAACAAAAATATTTGGTTTCTAAACAAAAAAATTCTGTTTTACCCTTGATAAATAAATAGAAAATTTTATTTCTATGTCACTTTATAAGTATTTGAATTTGAACTGATAATAATAAATAAGAATATATTAAGATAATTTTTAATATGACAAATAAATCAGTTATTGAATTGCACATTGGTTTATTTGTAAAAAATTGTATTTAATTAATGTAATTCAATTGAAGACCAAACCCAAAACACATGTTTTATATGGACCATCGTAAGAGTAATACAATCAGCTGTTGATATCTAGGTGCATAATATTTATTAATTTTACCAAGTATTTCTTTGAGCACGGCCATAGAAGATATGGTGTTATAATTAATGGTGTTGTAATTGATGGCAGACACCAGGTCCCCGACTTCGTCATCTTCTTCTTCGCCCTCATCGTCCTGTCCAGGGTTGTTACTTTGCTTCCCAGCTGCTGACGACATTTTCACCTTAATTTCCAATACAAAGCATCGAAACACCAGTGAACATTTTGAAGGAATGATTACCAATCAATATAACATAATATAGCCCCCCAGCAAAACATTCGACATGATATTATAAGCCATAAGGGACCCTTTTGCAAAAACGAAAACACGTAGGGCATTAAATTATACATATACATATGTATATGTACAGTATACGCAAACATATATAATATATATTATCATATTATCATATATGAACTATAAAATAAAATCATAAATCTTAATCATGTGCATTATTTGTCGTTGGTGTTTATGTACCTTACAGCTTCTCAGAAAACGTGCCGGCCAATCATGATCCGAGGCCCTGCAACGAAGTAACGAAACACGGATCGACTGGATGATATTATGCTAAGCGCCTAGGCGTCGTCGGCCGACCGCGTAAGGATTGCCAATTAGTTCACAACGATGGTTCGCCGCTTCACATTTCACAACAGCCGAATTATATATTAATAATATTTTTGCCCTGAGTGTTTTTGTTTCGCCATATCGACGATGTGCGTGCGAGATGGGGGCGGTAGGAAGCCGCTGCTGATCCGACCGAAAAGATAGCGCCACCGGCGAGATTGTTATTGTTCTCCTCGGTAGGTAGGTGGTACGGTGTCGTATAGCGACGACACTTGTTAAAAAAATCCCGTCGTTTTGAAAATACCCGGTCGTTGACTAGTAAAAAAAAAACATTAATATGTCCCATCTGTAAACATAATCTCAATTCTAGTCAGTAAGACCCCTCTGTCACACTCAAAACGTAAACCAAGTAAAGCGATTTCCAAGTTTTAAAATTTCAACGATGCATCTTGGCAGCAGCAGTAGTCATTGCTATTTGCTATTATACGGTATACACACAAAAGCATACACACATTGAAACACGGTCGCACGCACGCACCCACACGAACGTATCAATGATTACGGCACTTACCGCGGTTGTCGAGCTTATCCGTTTCGGATCGATTTTACCAACCACTGACCATCGATTACGAATTTTTTTCTCTCCAATGATCGTCTAACATTATTTTCGTATTATTATTTTTCAGGGAATTTAAAATCAACACCGTCTCCCGTAATTCGCCGCGTAAACTTAAGATTCCCCATCGGTTATTCTCGTTTCCTTTATTTTCGTACATTCACCTACATGTATATTATTATACATGTACGCGGTACGTGTGTGCGTTGCGGTTTGTTTACTCAGTTTTCGGATCGACACCGAGTGAAGAGCTGTTGCTGACCAATAGTTATGCACGGTAAATGAAGCTCGTCGATAACAACATCAGCAACGACCGCCGAGAAACCTATTACTTATTGAAGATCGTCGCGAGACGTCGCGGTCTAACGACGGCCGCCGCTGCTGCACTTGGGGCACTCGTCGAAAGTATGCACCACTATTTCCACTGGTACTGTAACTACTACTACGCGAGACCGTAGTTCAATAGACAACAGTGATGACTGAATGGAAATCCAGATCGTTACCTAGCAATTTTGAAATACTGTCCCTATCAAATGTACAAGTTGGTCCGTCGTGTTTGCGTTCAAATTCTAAGAAGTCATATATCAGTCGAAATGTGTCATTTCCGGACGACGAAAGTCAAATCGTCACTGGTGTACTTGAAACCTTGCATCCTTGGGAATCCAGTAAATAAACATATTTAAATAATATTTATATATCTATGTGTAAAGATATTGATATATGTTTATAAATAGCATTGTGTAATTTAACTTCTTTATTATTCTCAGTGGAAAACGTAACTGTTGAATTACTGACAACAAAATATAAAGAATCATGTGAGCGACACAATACTAATCCACTTTACTCTGTTCTCAATCAAATAAAATCTATTGTTCCTGATCTTGAAAGGAATGAATGTCTTGAACTAAAAGGTGTTTATTTAAACAATGTTGATTGGGAAAGTTTAGAAGAAATTTTTAAAAGAGTTCAGTTTAAAACTATTAATGTCGAAGCAACAGGATTAAATGATGACGTAAGACAACTTAAAATTTTAATGACTTATCTTTCCTATTTCTACATTTTTATGAAAGTGGCAAATATTTAAAAACTATTTTTGTATAGAAACTAAATTATACATATTCAATTTAATTAAAACAATTTTCATACTTTCATATCAATGTATTAAATATATATTATAAAATTTAAGTGTAATAAATTATAATTTATAGTAAAATAAAATCACATTTGTATAATTAGTATTTTATTGGTTCAATTATTGATCTTTAAAAAATTATTCTCATGTGATTTTAAATACCACGACTCATTTCAGATCACTATTTTTAAACTTTTAAACTAAACTTTTTCTTAAGGGGATTGTAAGTCATGATTTTCTGACTATCAATCACATGCAAAACATCGGAATTTAGACGTTTTCTATTTTGATCAATCAATTAATGCTATAAGAATTTTGAAAACTGATTTTAATTCATTGTTAAGTCTACTTTAGATTGACTTTCCCACTTTTTTCATTTTGTCCCTCAAAATTTCATAAAATAAAATTAAATAAATTAGAAACATAAAAATTAACATAAGTTAATTTAAAATTTAATTTAATTTATGTTAATTTGATTTAAATTAACATAAGTTAATTTTTGGGAATATTAAGTGTAAAAAATAGTGGAAAAGTGGATCTAAAGTAGACTTAACAACAAATACAAATCAGTTTTCAAAATTCTTATGGCATTAATTAATCAATCTGTACATTGGAAATAGAAAACGCCTAAATTCCTGTGTTGCGCGAGTGATAGACAGAGACAGAAGATCATGGATTACAATCCCCTTAAATATAAATAATTATATATATGTTATAATATTCCATGTATTATTATTTATATTTTTATGTATTAAATGTAATGTTCAATAATTTGACTTTACTTTTATTTCTACAATATATATATATATATATTTAATTTAAATTATAATGATTTTTGAAACTTTAATTTTATTTTGAATTCTTAAAGTTTCTTTTTATTTTGCATGTCTGATGTACAAATCAACTTCAATCTAGAGTTTACATAATTATATTCTTATAATTAATGACATAAATATCTTATATTTATTGTACATGCATTGAGTGTAAACCTTTGTATTTTGTTATTAAATGTAAAGGATAAAATTATAATAATATGATCAAATTTATGAAAAATATATTTACTAATAGTATTTGTATATATATATTTTCCTTTTCAGACAGCAATTGCATTATTTGATATGTTAGATTTTTATGAATCCGCTATTTGTTTAAATATATCATCCAATAATGATATTGGCACTCGAGGATGGCAAGCATGTGCTCGTACATTAAAGAAGGTGATTTGTTATTACAGTTGACTAAATAATTCATTATTGATGGAAATATTTTTTATTTTTAGTCAAAATGTTTAGAAGAATTAGAAGCAAGGAACACAATACTTAATGAATCAAATATGACTACATTAGGTCGTTCATTAAAATTTGGTTCACAGTTATCTGTTTTAAAACTTGAAAATTGTAATCTTGCTGACCGACCATTGACATCTTTAGGTAATTAATTATGAACTCAATATTAAATTAAAAATAAATTAAATTAGTTACAAATCTGTTTTAATTAGTAGTTAAACAATTATAATATATAATAACAATAACCTTAAGGCCTTTATTGATAGTTGTTTCAATTAATTATAGAAAATAATCATAATGATAATCGTATTAACTTATTTATTATGTGTGTGATTATTGTTTTAGTTTCTTCAATCAAATTTAATTTATTTTTAAAAGAACTTTATTTGGGTGAAAATTATTTAAATGAAAATGATGCAAGACAACTTTCTATTTTATTGAAATGTAATACCACATTGCAGTTATTGGATTTAAGGTAAATAATAATTGTATATATATTTAAATTAAACTAAAAATAAATGAGCTCATTATTTTATTTTATTTTTAGCAATAATAATATTCAAAACAAAGGTTTCAAGTTACTATGTGATAGCATTGTACATCATAATTCTCCGTTGACAATTTTAATTGTATGGAATAATAATTTGGATCAAGAATGTTCAGAATGTTTAACAAATTTAATAGTTAATATATTTACAAATTAAGAATTTATTTAAAATAATATATCTAATTATATGCATTTATTTGTATTATTATTTTTAGGAAACTGAAACTAAATTAGAAATGCTCAATATTGGCTATAATTGTTTACTTGATACCACAGCTAGTGCTATCCAAATACCAATGAAAAACAATAAGAATTTAATACGCTTAGGATTACAGAGCACTCAAATTACTTGTAAAGGAGCTAAAAACTTAGCAGAAGCACTTGAAACCAATATTTCATTACAAGTAAGCTTCATATTTTTAAATTATTTATTTTTTCATGGTTTTAAAGTAAGTACAATGGTATTAAATATTCGATATATTAATAAAACTAAAATTAATTAGTCTCATTGGTATAGTATGGACTCTTTTCTCAGAAGGATATAGTATTTAAATATATATTTATTATTATAATTATTTATTAGATATATATTTAAAATATGTAGATTATAAATGTATTATTATGGTGGAATCACAAATTTACTTATGTTAATTTTATTATAAATAATTTGGATGAACCAGTTTCAATATTTGCCAGTAATTTTTATGTATTAAACCTCTATCCATAATAAGTATAAAAATTTCTTTAAACACTATTATGTCATATGCTTATAGTTATGAATTATCTATGTACTTAAGTATATAATCTTATTATTCGTATTTTTAATCACGTCTAGTAGTTATTTTCATTATATTTTATTATATATTATATAATTTCTTATTAAATAATTTAAATTATGGTTTAAGAACTGAGCTTAACAGATTTTGATCATAAAAGTTATATATATAACTAGTATAAAAAGAGAACATTTTAATTAAATATTCATTTTCATATTTCACAAAGATTAATTTAACTAAAATAATTAATTATTAAAAACTAATTATTTTTAAAGCTTATTTTTATTTATTGGTTACCAAATTTAAAAAAATTAATCAAAGTATATTTTATTAAACATTAATTTTTAATAATATTTTTACTTTAAGACTCATTTTTAAAATTATAATATATAATATTTATAGGTATATGTATTTAGCTTTTTACAACTAAAATTACCATGGCATGCGAATATAAAAAGAATGGTATTGTGAATAATCTAAACCAAGGCTGCCCAATTTATATTGGGAGTGAGCTATAATTTTAATTACATATCGCTAGCGGGTGATTTTAAGACTAAGACTTGCTTACACCTATAGTTCTTTTTTACATAGTATATATTTACATAGATGGATTTTTAAACGATACAAAGTTTTAAATTCTGTCGAAGAAATAAAAATCACATTTATGAAACTTTTTTTTTTACTTTGTTAATTACCTTATGATGAATTTATTTTATAATTCAAAGCCAGTCATACAATACACAACTAATAATACTCCAAGCTACGAATTTATTTATTTTTATGTAATTTTTTAATACTTAATTTTATAAATTTTTATACTTCAATTAGTTTTACATATTAAGTAGTTTTTAATTTTTTTTTTTTTTAATATAAAAATAATAATAATTAAAATTTAATAGACTGTGGATGAATTCAAATGTGATCGTGAGTCACAAAGTTGCCTTCAAGCCTGGGTTGGGGCATCTTTGATATAAACCTTATTTATAATTTGTTATTTGTTTGGATAAAATATTTAGCTTCTAATGGATTAGGTTAGTTTACATTTTTTTTTTTATTGAAAGTTATAGAAATATAGAGTATTTAATATATATATTTATATATTTAAACCATGTCTTAAAATGTTTATATATATATATATATATATATATATTATTATTATCTTTTAAACTACTTTTGTATTGTAATATTATTCGCTTTTGCAGAGATTAGATTTACGTGATAATAATATTCAAGTTGAAGGGCTGAGAAATTTGAAAGAGTCCATTTCAAAAAATTGTAGAATTACACGCCTAGATTTAGATCCTCTACCACGTAATCAATATGCAGCTGTAAGATACTTGTTTTTTTATAATTATTATAAATTTCAAGTATTTTTGATTTTTACCTAAAACAGATGATTTAAATATTTTTTAGATTCTGAGTGTTTATTTATTTGATATTTCAGGAAGCAACCCGGGAGTATACAAATTTAGCTGAAAAGATCAAACAAATTTGTACAGAAAATGAAAGTAAACATTACAGTAAACAAGTTAATGACAATGAACTTGATCAAATAACAGATGAATCTAACATAACACAAGCTATCAAAATACCTAATGTTGATTCCAGAAAGATTTCTTTAACATGTGAATCATTAATGATGCAGTATACTTCACATAAAAATCCCAATTTTCTCGGTTCAGATGATTACTTACCTATGTTACGAGGAAGTAGTGGTAGACTAAGAAGTCCTGCTCCAAGTCCCATACATAGTCCAATTGCCAGTAGTCCAATGTGCAGTCCCTCAATAACATCTACACGCAATCGTTTCCATGTATCAAAAGTTTCAGAACAAAAACAAAAAGAAAGTCGATTTAAGGTGACCAAATTAAATAATTTAAACGATAAAGCACCCACAGCTAGTAATGAATCTTTATCAGATGATTCATTTGGGCCTACCAATTTAGAACTTACTGTTGATAGCTTGGACTTATGCAAACATAAAAATGATACTAAGAAAAAAGAAGATCAAAGAGCCAGAAAAGTGTCATGGGTAATGGGGTCTCGTCCGTTGTTGACATCATTACAAAATATTACTTCAAGTTTAGATCAAGCCACCTCGACAGGAGTAGATAAGCTCCTCAGTTTGTTCAGCCCTTTTTCTAGTGCAGACAAATCGTCAGCATCTATTGATACAGTGGAATCAAATGATTCTGTTTTTGAACCTGATTCTGAATCAAAAAAACCAGTTACACTCGATCAAGCGACATGGCCACCAGTTTTTGGAAGCTTAAAAAAAACCACTTCAATCTGTAGACCTCTGTCTGATAAAGGTAGACGTAGTTTAAGTGATTTGCGTACTTTTTGAATTCTATGAGTTGATGACCATATCCTCTTGCAAGAGAATATAATGTGTTAAACATTTGTGTTAATTTTTACCGTAAGGTCTTCTTAAACGCAAATCTCGTTTACAGTAGTACCTTTTACAAACTACATTGTGATTCACAAGCACATGAGTACAAATTTTTTTTTTATCATTGTTGAACAATTTTTAAATATTTATGGGATCGTTTTTAGTTATTAGTACTATAAATATAGTTTAAACACTCCTTTTAACCTAGTATAGGACTACTGTATCGAGGCTTCAGACAACGATTGATTATATTATCTGATATAATCTTAAACTTCAGATCCAAAACCAGTTTCTATGTCATCATTTATGCACAAATTAATTTAAATCATTGTAAAATAGAAAATTCTTAACAAACCTGTGTCCTTTTAAATTGGAATCTTATTCTGTTCCATTTTAAGTATATAAGCAGAACTTTTTGTAATTTAAAATTTAATTTTAGATTATTATAAGGCATAAGATAAAATATGACATTAATAAAATATTGAAAGTTACCACTCAGTGTTTATAATAAAAAGGAACAAAAAGATAATCATATTAATATTGTTATATTTAGTACATGGCAAATTATGTTTCTTTTAATAAAAAGTTAAGCACAAGTTTTTCAATCAATTGTTTCTTATGTTTAACTTGCCAATTTTTTCTTTTTTTTTCTAAATCAATTCAAAGAATCCGGTTTTTAGTTCTTAACTTTATGTTGTTTTAGTTATCTAATCATAAAATGTGCAATAATTTATTTTAACCTTAAATGCAAAATACATTATGTTTTCAGACTTTTGGGGGTTCATAATAAGCATTCATTGTTAAATATCATAATATTTTATCCATTACGTTGAGTTCATGATTATTTATTTACAGAATGTTTCAATTTATAATCATTCTTCTTTTTCCGAATTCTTGGATATTTTTATTGACTGTGATTTTTGTCTTGGGTTTTTCTTTGTGATAGTTTTTTTTTCTTATGATCATAAAAAAATACTGAATATTAATTTAACTTCGTTTTTTTTTTTTTTAATTTTGTTTTGTTTTTTTTTTTTATTTATATATATTTTTTTTTTTTTTTTATTGTTTTCATTCAGTTACTTAAATTTTATTGAAACAAAAATATTCCAAAGACTGAAAATTTCCAAACAGTATTTGGAAAGACTTTAAAGTCAATTTGTTCATTTTAAATAAACTTAACTCTTAAAATATCATATATTTCTTTACAGGTGCCATTTTCTTTTTCTATATTAATATTTAATATCATAATGTTAAGTCCACACTAGTTGGAAATATTGTTACCAAATTTACTATCATATAATTATTAAATAGTAGTTAGTCTATATTGTATTACATTAGAATTATATTTAGCCTAAAAGATTTTATCAAGTCTTATATATTATTATGAATGTAGGTTTAGCGTACTTAAAATAAGAGGTTTATTGATTTTTTATTATGTTTTAAAATGTTGAACGAACATGTGTTCTCTGTTAATTAATTTGAGCTGCTACATAAATATGTTTATGACCTTTGCATTTAAAACCTTTAAACGCCCTTGTTGCGATATTTTAATAAGTTGTTACACATTTTTCTTGTTATTTGTAAAAATTAAAAATATATGAATATGATTTAAAACGTCCTTTTTAGTTGTATACTATTACAAAATTATTAATTTACTTAAAGTTTATTGTAAACACACACATATTAATTATTATAAATTAATTTCTGTTATTTATATTTTTTTACGGGTTGTCTACAATTAATAATAACGGACAATTTATTTTATTATTTTGACAGATTCTTATCAATATTATATATTATTATATAGAAAAGTATCCATAGATATATGTATGAATAATACTTATGTACGGCACACGACTTATACTATTTACACGTGTGTCAGAGTTAAAACGATTTAAAACTGAAAAATATTTATATATAAATATATTTATCTAATATATTATAAATCTGTGTATACTACCCATGAATACTATTGGAAAATAAAGTTGTAGAATGTTACTTTTAGCGATAGTTTTTTGTGTTCATATATGTATATCGTTATATGTTATGTAATAATTGTGGTATGGTGTTCAGTGATCACTAACATAATAAAAATTCTTAATAGGAACAACCATGCAACCATGAAATTAACTGTGCAGCGATTCAGTTATCAAACAACTGACGTCTGTCCAGTCCGGTGGTCGGAGGAACTTTAATCCCACGCGCATCGCGATCACGCACAACGTATCAGTTATGCGCACATGTGCCACGCCTACTTGCGCAGGACTACGGCTATTTTATCTATAGCCGTGCGCAGAGTTGTTGTGCGTTACATACCATTATATTAATATTAACAATTTATCTACCACAGCTATATAACTTGTCTTTTTCACGATTTAAGATTTTATCTTAAATCGTGGTTTTCTTATTATTAAATATCATAGACATATTAAATATTTTATATGTCTATGTTAAATATTAATCCATGCTATATATAAAGCCCGTCTCTCGCAATAGTAGTTATTGGCTTATTGCGCCCTCTTGTGTACCGTAGGCGCAGTTTTATTTTCGATTTTGAGGGGCTTTTCAAACAACGTTTATTATATTACGTATATTAAATAATAAAAGATTGAAGAGCAAATTTTTCTAGAATCTAGGCCCTCTTGAGTCCCCTCAAAATTACGCCCATGTTGTGTACTAGATTTTAGGTCCATGTGTATTAAATACTATATTATTATAGTAGTATTAATTAATAGTAGATATGGATATTTAAGTCATGATATTAAGAATTGACTAGGCGAGTGAGATGCCTAAATATTGATTATACAGGAGGTATGCCTTCCATAAAAAATTGTTCAACGCTAATCAATAGAAACCAAAAAAATTATTTTGTTTTTACATTTTTAATGTGTTAATCGAGAATCCTATTGATTTATTTTATTATTTCAATCACTGACGCACAGTAATTTTTAGTGAGAAGTATGTGTTCACATTATTTTTTAATTAGTTAAATATATATGTAATAATCAATATTTACAGGGACAATTTGAATTATACTAATGAATTCAAATAAATTTGAAATAATTAAAGATTTTATTATGTGTGTATGATGATTATGATGTACATAGTACATAGGGTTGTCCACCCAGAGATAGTCTAATTACTAATAAGCCAAAAAAAAAGGTCATCAACCTGGTGCCTATAATGTATAGCTTTTATTATCCGCTAAAAAGGTATGATTGCAAAAGTATAGTTTTTAGCAGTATTATAATTTAATGTTACAACATATCAATCAATTTGATTTTATTTTATTTCTCGATGTATGTAAATCATTATTTTCGTTATTTATTTACAAACTATATTGTATGTAATTATATTAATTGTACTAATTTTATAATAGGTGGAGCATCTGGAGAATCATTCACTGCACCTGTAAATTTTTATATTGAACTAGATTATCCGGATGAAAACCGGTGAGGTGGCAACCCTAAATGTACAATATAAATGGCAAAATAATATAAAATAATCAAATTGTTGTTTTCAATGTATGAGTAAAAGAATTTACAAATGTTCTAAGTTGTACTATTTTCTTTTTTATATTTAACTATTCAGTAGTAAATAAATTCATGATTCTAAAATAATATATTAATATAGATTACCATACATTTTTTCTAGGGTATTAATTTGAATAACATGAGTGATAACTGATAATGCTTTGAATAATTAAAAGTCAATGTATAAACATTTTATTGAAAACTTATGGATTTTCACAAACAATGTATTAACTGTTTTATTTTTCTTGTTTTGGTGTTGAAATAGTTATAATTAAACAGATGTTTATTTTTCAAACAGTAAAAGATATACTGTAAGCAAGTAACTTTACAAGAAATCAGTCAGTTAACAAATAAAATGGTGGATTTTACTTCACATATATTTTATACATGCAAAAAAAAAAATTAAATTATACATTAATATTTAACATTAACAACTATTTATGGTTAGTGATTATGCTAGTTCTGATTTCATATGCGATGAAATACTTTCCGGAACGTTTTCTAAAAGTACCTGCAACAGTTTCATAAACATTTTAAATTGAAGTTGTACCATGGTAAAACAAATGAGAGTCACTCACTTTGGTAACTTTCAATGCTACTCCTTCGGGTAAATTTCTCTGTGTATATTCCAAAAATGTTTCCGCAGTAGATCCAGTAAGCTTATGGAAATGAATAAATCTAAACCATGTTCTTACCTCATACTGTACTCTACACTTTTTATGAACATGTATGGATCTCAATAATGTATATCTTTCATGATGAGCTTTACGAGGAGACCAGCTAAAAATAAATTAAGTACAATTCAATCAACGATTTTACAATATTTTACATTTAAAATTAATTTTGGTAAACTTATTCATCATGTTTACTGATTGACTAGTAAAAAAATGTTGATTGAATATTTAATTATTGCATAAAAGTATATTGTAATTGTAGTAGACAATTAAGGGAAAATAAATTATGATTTTATTAAATAAAATGATTGGTTATTATTCTAATAAAAAGCAATTGTAATACCCTACATACAGATAATATATTACAAGGTGTCTTTGAATTAAATTTGTAAGTTTTAATTAATCTTTTAAGAATATCAATAACACAACCATAATGTAACTATCAAGTATGTACTTATACAAATATTTATAAAACCTTTATTTATTCTGCATAATATTCTATGATTTAATTGCAAAAATATTTAGATTTATTTACAAATTAACTAAAAAGTACATCATGTATTATACGCCTATGTAGTATTAGGCAATTTTAACAAATCAGCGCTGAACAAATTATAGTTTGGTCGTGGGAACTATCGTCCAATAGGATGTACACTAGAAATTTAATATTGTTAGAATTATCTTAGTCAGTAAGTTTACGTATATTTAAAATGTAATATTTAAAAATCATCTTAGTCAGTAAGTTTACATATTGTATGTAGAATATAAAGACAGAAGACAAAAGAAAATAAATAACTCTTATAGTGATCGTGTGACTCGATCATCATAGGGAGTTTATGCTCTTTTGAATGTTGATAAAATTTCTTTTGTGTATGTCGATACATCGATCCAATCGGCGTATACGACACCTAGGAAAACCAGAAACATACCATTTTCCTATTTGAATCCCTAGTTCATTTGCTGCCATTGTGGCAAATTGAGTGTAACTGCGCAACACAGCAGGATCATTTCCACGACACTCGAATTCGATGGTCTTGTACAATCTGTCGAGTTCATCATTCTGGAACAAACGAAATGGAACATGACATTGGGACGTAACCAGGATGAATACGTTTTACCTGTGCGACGGGTGGTGAAGCGTTGGAATTGTTGTCAATAGGCTGTATCGGTTGGACAGAGAACCATCTCGACGGTAAGAACGCGGCGGTTTTGTTTCTGCTCAACAATACATTTTTCAGAAAAGACGTCATTTCATCGACTCCAGCGATAATTATTAAAGATTTAATTTTTCGCTTATTAGTTAGTTATTTTCACCTCGCCATTCGCATGTCTTATCACTGAACCGGTTATCGATTCGCGACGACAACGTTATCATGCCGTTATGGTTATTGGTTAAGGACCACGAAAATTGCACTGATTCGGACAAAGCTGGTGGCATGCCGGCTTGGTTGAAGACAGCAGGCGATTAATAATTAAATTTAGTGAATTAAGTGTTTATTATATTTTCGAGGGTGTGATCTGTGCCATAATAATTATTGACCTTTATTGTTTGACCATTTCTAATGGGGCACATTTTCCGTTTGGCAACGCGGCTTTGGATTTTGGTCGATGGCTGTGGTGGTATTTACCACGGTGTGTTGGCCTCTTCGAATGTTTGGCTCTTATCATTGCACGTGTGTTCTTTTAAGGTTACTGTCTACTGATAGTCGACGCTCAAAAAGTCAAAATTTGAGTTATATATACTAAATATTACTGACTAGTGACTACTTACATTATTATATATTATTATAATATTTAATCAATGGTAGTGAGTTGAGTAGACTCAGTAAACATTTGTAGTGGAGTGAGGAGTCCCTATTTACGGACTCGGAAGTTTACGGAATGTTTTCAATTTTTATTGCTAAATTGTAACATCCCATCGACGTGAAAAAGAATCCTCATTTTATTTTGTTTAATTTATTGAATTTATAATAATCTTGTTATAGTTGCTTAATTACAATGAATTGTGACGAATTTGGCGATGGTTTAGACAACAACCGTGTTATTAATCCCGAAAGAGATCCTGTGAATTCGAAAACATTTGGTGTTAATAGAAGATCAAAGTTCGGTAGGAAAGTAAGTAACTATTCATGTATACTTATTTTTTTGAACGGTAATATAATATAATATATTATTTTCCCCTTAGGAGAACGGCAACGGCCCTAAAATTAATGGTAAAAATCTAAAAAGAAATAAAGATGACAAAAATAATGGATACGTATCTGCGATGTTTCGAAATAATCCACAGTTACCTGAGGGTGTTATCAATAAACAAGTAGAGAACCAAACTGTTGTTAAAAAAAATAAAAATTCTTTGTTTTCCACTTCAACATATAAGGATTTAACTGATCTACATCCACATATGGTTAGTAATGTAAATTTTGTTAGAAAATATTGATATCTTAATCAGATATATGTACTTAATATGTTCAATTTTTGTGCTCTGTTAAAATTTATATTTAAATCAAAGTTATTGTTAATTTTTGTTTTTATATTGCCATTCCAATTGTATTATTATTATCATTACTAATAATTAAGAAATTAAATTAAATATTTGAATCATTGTTTATCTATTGAAAGTACTTTGTCTTATTATATTTATATTTAGTTTAAATATCCTCATATCTTACAATTATAGATACTCAAACTGCCAACTCATTATTTTGGAAGTTACTCTTTATTTGATTGTTATTTGACAGATTTATGTTTTTTCCACTCATAGTTTTTTATTTGATGATATAGCATATAATTTGATATTTTATTGAATATTTATGTTTAATAATATATTATAATTTATAAATTATAACAGTACAATTGAATGACTCATGCATATTTTTAATCATATTAATTCTTTCTATCAAAACATTTCAAATTGTTTTATTGTTTTTAGGTTGCAAATTTAGAACAGACCTTAGGTGTGACTAAACTGACAACTGTTCAGAGTCAAACGATTCCAGTCTTACATTCCGGTAAAGATGCTATGGTTCAATCTGAAACTGGAAGTGGTAAAACATTTGCATATGCTGTTCCACTTATTGAGTCATTACACAAGATTCGACCAAAATTATCTAGAACCGATGGTCTCAGGGCATTAATTATATTACCTACCAGGGAATTAGCATTACAAACCTATGACAATTTTATCAAATTATTAAAAGTAAGTTAATATCATTATTTAAAATTATAAATACTAATGTATAGCATGTATTTATAGCCATACACATGGCTTGTACCGGGCATGTTTACTGGTGGTGAAAAAAGGAAATCTGAAAAAGCTCGTATGAGAAAAGGTATCACAATACTTATAGGAACGCCTGGGCGATTATTAGACCACACAATGAACACCAAATCAATATCATTTAAATCACTTCAATGGTTAATAATTGATGAAGCTGATAGAATGCTGGATCTTGGATATGAAAAAGATATCACAAGGTAAATATTTGATTTAAATTATGTTAAATATTAATATGTATAATATTATTATGTTATTACTTTTTAGTATTTTATCTGCTGTTGATGAACAGCGCGATGAGTCTATATCACGACAAACTGTTTTATTATCCGCTACTTTATCTGAAGGAGTTCAACGTCTTGCAGGATTATCACTAAAAGACCCTGTCCATATTGATGCATCTTCTATAGGAGTTTCTGATCCAGAATGTTTAGCAATACCAGATAGTCTTATGCAATATTATGTCATAGCACCTCCTAAGTTAAGATTGGTTACACTTTCTGGTGTATTGTTACAAAAATTACAAGTAAAGCTTCATATATTTGAAACTTATACAGTTATACTATTATTGATGTTCAATAATTCATTTTTTTTATGTTAATATTCATCATTTTTTGTAGAAAGGTCAAAATTCAAGCAAAACATTGGTTTTTATGGCTACTCAAGATATGGTTGACTTTTATACCGAATTGTTAACCACTGTTCTAACTTGCTTAACAATGTTTAAACTTCATGGGAATATGACTCAAGTAGAGCGTATGGATGTTTTTAAATCATTTAAAGCTGCAAATCATGGAGTCTTATTTTGCACTGTATGTTTGTTTTCTTTGTTGTAATATTTTGTATTAATTAATAAACTTGTGTTCTTGATAGATTTAAGACTTTTTAGTCATTTCATATTTATTTTAAAATTTATATTTAATTTTAATTTATTTTATATTATTTATTTCAAACAATTTATCGAGAGCAATATTTAAGTTTTTAATTGTAATTTTTATATTAAATCTGTAAAATATTTTACTAAATATTCAAAGCGTATTAAAAACTCAATTTCAGATTATTATTATTGATTATTTAATTAATTTAATAACTAATATTTAATGATAAACTACTTATCTAATGAACTGTTTATTTTAAGTATAATGAATGATAAATTCACATTTTTCAGGATGTGGCATCTAGAGGTTTAGATTTACCTTTAGTAGATCGTATAATACAGTTCAATGCACCTATAACACCTACGGATTATGTACACAGAGTTGGTCGAACTGCAAGAGTTGGTCAGAAAGGTGAAGCAATTTTATTTTTGACACCACACGAAGCTATGTTTATTACCAAACTTCAAGATCATTCTATTATGTAAGATCTTAAACTTAAATAAGAAGAATACATTAAAAAGATAAGATGCTTAAAACAATTTTTAATATAATGTACCTAATTCACAAGATTTTTGACAAGTTTATTTTATTATTAGTATTATTAATTTATTATATTTTTTACTATGTTTAAATTTTAGAGCTTCTGAGTTGAAGATGGATAAATGTTTGACATCAATTCTTACAATGGAATTTGAAGGGGTAACTAAATTATTGGTTGATCATTATTTTTAGTTGGATAGAAGCCATTTCATATTAATTATAATGCTTTTAAAAAATGCTTTATTAATTATTAGTTAATTAAATTCTAAGTATTTTTATAAAAATATCAATATAAATTTAATTAAGAACTTTTTTCTCCTTCAAATTTTTTATTTTTTAAATCAAAAATAAAGAAAAAACTTTTTTTTCTCAGGAATATGTAAAAACAGCTGAAATGGCTGCTAATATTTTACAATCTCGTATGGAAACCGCTGTCGTTGAACAAGATCGTCTTCATGAATTGGGCTGTAATGGTATTGACTATTAACTTATTAATACATATATTTAGCGTTTGTAAAAGAAGTAATTTGATTTGTTATTTTACCTGATTTATTATGGTTGGTTATTTATTTTTGATGTGGTTTTGTGTTTATTCACAATTAAGATTCTTATGCAAAATCTATTACATAAATGCTAATTTTTAGTTATGATTTAGTTTTAAAATATTTCTTTTATTATACAGGTTTCAAATCTTGGGTTAGATCTTATGCAAGTTATCCTAAAAGCAGTCGAGAAGTTTTTAACTTCAAAGATTGCCATCTTGGACACTATGCTAAGAGTTTTGCTTTACGTGATGCACCAAGAATAATTGGAGGAATTGGTAAACCGAAAAAAGATCCTCGAATGAAGTTAGTAAATTATTTGTTATTGAACTACAAATTAAAATATTCTATACACCTAAGTTATTTATATTTTTTATTGACTTTAATTGAAAGGCGTTAGATTCGTTTGGACTATAACAATGTTGTAGACGGTAAATTTAAATAAGTCTTAGATGTTAGGGTATATTCTAAAGTAGTTATTTACATTTGTACCCCAAAGTCTTTACATACTTTTAAACTTAAGTTGATTGATATAAATGATAGGTAAGCTAGGTTTGAGTTTATTTATTAACTTGATTTTCCTTCCTAATGTGGGTAGTTATTGATTTCTTAAACATATATTTGTTATTGTATATTATACCAATAAATTACTAAGTAATGACATTAATGATTTTAGGCAATTTAATAATTGAAACATATATCACTCAGATTTGATGTAACAGTTTTATAGTTGATATCTGGACTAGGAACCGTATTCTAATGAACACTATTTTATTGATTATAAACTAGCTATGTACTAAAATTTAAATTCGATTTCCAAAAGATCTTTAAGAAAAAGCCTTATTTTTGAGCTGTTTAAAAAATTATATTATTATCAGTATTAACATCTTACGTTTTCAGTAGAAAAATATAATATCTAGTTAGAAATAAATGGTACCTTATAAATTATACTGTGTTACAATACATAAACACATTTATGTCTTGTTGATTAATAATATTTTTATAATCATAAGGTTTTGTACTTCAAAGTTAAAATGATTTACGATTATACCACTTAAAAATATAAGCCATTATGTTATTTATTCAGTTTTAGCACAATAATGACAACGGTGAATAATTTGACTTTTTATACTATTTCAACTGATTTTTCACAACTACTCATAGTTTGTCTAGTAAGAGGTGTAATACTGTTAAGGTCTGGTGGACTGGAAAATTGGTATTAAAAATAAAACTCCGAAGTTTATTTTTTAGACATTTTTTTTTTTCGGTTCAGGTAATTGATTCATATAAGATACAATTGTTAGTATTGTAGACGTTAAGTGAAACTATTTTGGCCTTAAAACGTTTCATTATAGATTACCATTTGTTATGTCATGTTATATTCAAGGTAATCAAATTGCAGTACTTTAATATTTGTAATAAATAACTATATTTTATGTGTTAACTGTTAAGTAAAAATTTTAAATTAATAAGTGATTAGACCTTGGATATATTTAAGTAGAACTATTTATAGACTAAATGTATATACTATACAGAAATGGTTTACTATCAAATTACAGAAGCTTAAGTAAACTAAAATCACAGATTGATATTATTATAATTTTATTTGAATACATAAAAATAAAGGTAATATGATCGGAGGTTAGAGGATATCAACAATTTTTATGGTTCTGATTCAATATTTATGGCTATAGTATTTGACTAGAAACTAAGTCAAGACTTATCAAATATTCATTTTTCTGGCCAAAAGATTTGCATCGTTTTTCTCTTTAAGTGCTCGATTGTTCCGAACTGTGTGATAATCGATTTTGAACACAAAGGACGACATCAAAAGTGTGAAAATGGAACGGTTTTCCTTCAAACAATCCACTTTCCATTGTGTAAGTGATGATAGTATGATTATTGTGTTCAGCTTACTGAAAAATTACTCGTAATTTGTTTTCTTGACTGAGAAGGAGGATATCTTATATTGTAGTGTTGATGGGGTTTATTTTCTTAAAAATTCAATGTAAACAAAAATTCTACGAAAAACCGAATTATTCGTGTTGATATATTTATTTATTTTGTAAACATTGCTTTACATTCGTCCGTCATTATTGAATCTATACCGAGATACTTTTTGCTAGATTATAAATATTATCTAACGTAAGATTATAAAATATTACATTCTATATACAATATAATGGTATTTTATGTTTATTTTTAATCGTTCATTTGATGTTTTTTGAATCTCATAAAATTATGCCCTAAAAAAATATTTGAACAATAATTTTTACAGAATATGATTTATTTATGTTCGTTAATCGTTATAGAAATAATAACATTTAGTTCTAATAGTATGGACGTGTAGCTGTTAAAATTGTAATATTAATATGAAATTTTTATTTAGAGATAATGATTCTATCTTAAATAAATATAATACTAGTATCGACGTTTTAATATAAGTAAAAATAAAAATTCATACATATTTATATAGTATGACAAACAATTTTATTTATCCATTTAGAGACTGTAGTTTAAGGTAAACTATCGTTCAATCGGTTTTGTTGTTCATTAAAATAAGGTTGTTTTATGTGTTTTTTTGTACAATGCTTAGTATTGTTGCCCATGGAAATTAAGTGTATCAGTATAGTTGATAAATTAGCGTGTAATTTAAAACGAAAAAGAATTACATTGTGTTACATTGTCAGACTTATTATTAATGTATAACGTATAATGTAGTATTATATATTTCATACATAATATTATATTATTCTTAAACTGCGTCATAGGATTGTATTTTTAATTTTCCGGCTGTGAGATGAAACGTTTCTGAAACGATCTATTAGATTGCGTCTTCGACGCAAGTCATAATATGAGATCCGATTGTTATTTATTTTGTTATTAGTTCTACGGTTTGCAGCAACAATACATAGACGATGCGTACTTGAAAAGATTTTGGTTACAGGTCAATTGTTATTGTCAGAGCGGTTCAGCTGGAAAATCGGGGCTCTGGATACCGAGGGGGAAGGGTAAACAACAATAAGGTATCCAATTATTTGGCTCGGACCAATTACCGATTGGATGTGCGCCTTGGGTTTTCCGATTATGTAACCGCATATGCGCCATATAATCTTCAAGGACGGTTGGAACATTTTTCATGTCATTTTTCCATCCACCGTGTGTATACACGTGTATAATAAGTACCTATATTGTGTATAAATGAAAGTATTTAGATTATTTTAAAATAATTTAATATTATATAGGTTGCAATCGTTACGGATAGATAAATATATAAATCGTTTAACACGTCCGGATAAAGAATATGATAAAAATATACCGTGAAACGATGGAAGAGAAAGAGGGTTAAAGAGAAAGGGGTAATATTTAGTTTTTTGGATGTGTATTGCGAATGTCGAATTCATTGAATTTTAACTGAAAATTAATTGCGATATCCTAATATTTTTATTTTTATTATTATTATTATTACACATATTTTAATGGTTTTGACGAATGACGATATTTATTACGTGTTTTTTTTTTCACTGCACAATAATATATGTAATTAAATTAAGACATGTGCGCGAGTAAAATGACATTTGTGTGCGATTGTGGTTACATTAATCAACACCCACTGATGTTCTAAAAAAATATGTTACATCCGTTATTTATTTTTCGAACGAGTGATCGCATTTGTAATAATTAATTACTAATTGGATTTTAATGAATAGTTTTTCGTACTTTTATCGTATATTTATGTATAACTGTGTAAGATATTTTATTATATTCATATATCTTCCACCAGACATCGGATTTTGTTGTTGTTAATATCTAGTGATACTTTATTAGGTAAATCATATAGAGTATACCTTAATTTTCAATGCCCCAGATAAAAACGAATCAGCTTAAAATCTTCTATTGAATATTGTTATTTGATTATTATTCGATTTTACTTTTTAAGTGTACTATAAGGTTTAAACGTGTTCTACAATGTGTTCTTGTTGATTATAATTTAAAAGTAAACGCAGAAATAATTTTGAACCGTTTTCGGTAGATAAAAGTTAAGGTCATTATACCGTATTTGGCCTGTAAACTTTAGAGCAACTCTCTTCCTAACCCTTTGATCATTCGTTCCTCTTAAAGACTCCCTGGCAACTCTTCAATTGTCGTAATGGAACTATAATCTTCCAAACTCAATCTTGTTTATAATCATCGTCCATTAATTTATGGCATCCGTCCTTGTAATATCACCGAACCAATATATAGGTATACACATAACGTATTATTTGCATGTGGTCTAAGGTATAGTGCAATTAAATGTTAAATCTTTCGATATTATAGTACAGTTATAGTAGGTACGCTGTTCACAGCGAGTGATTTGGTTCACAGTGAATAATACGTCTTTTCGAGACTAGACTGGCATCCCCAGTGCTCACCAAGAGTTTTATTAATAGTAGTTCTTCGTGTCGGAAAAAAATATTTATTTTTTTGGAAACTTGGAGACAAATGTTCCTCGGAGTCGAATTATTTGTCTGGATTTGATAGGTACTACAAAACACTAACCGCATCCGAATAAATCTTTTGAAATATGTTCATTTATATTTCTTGGCAATATCACAACGGCCTATTAAATGATCTGCCTTAATTTCCACTGACAAATCACCAGTCATTTTTATCTCGAGGACTTATTTTTTCTCCTCTAACGACGTCTCTACGAATTACAAGTTGTTACGGAATGTCTAAGTTAACTGCATTAGTCGTTCAACCAATGAAGTTCTGTTCCCTTATGCTTATACTTAATATTACACACATACGTACACTCGCACGCATACTTTATGTTTACTAAAACTAAATATTACAAGTACGACACACTAACCTAACTTTGGAGGACCCCGGGCACTCTAAATATTCCGGGCCCCTTATTTTCCTTAGGGTTAAGTCTGATTTTGAAAGGTAAAATGTGTCTAATTTTCATTCATGAAAATTTATAATTAAAAGGTTTTGACATCAAACATTATTGTCATCATGCTATTTTCATAAAAACTTGTAATATATTATAATTGCATACTTATATTAAAACAATATTTATAATAATTTAAATGTATTATAATAAATTGTATTATAAATTTATAAAATGCTATAAAAAGTATTAGAAGCCCTTATTTAAGCTCCAACTGGGACCCGTTAGGATTTTTATTTTTTTCATAGTTCCATAGAATATCTCAAAATAAGCTTAGGACCTCGGACAAACGACTTAAGAAACCCTCGTATACGGATATGAAACGTCTGAATATGGTCCTGGCTACACTCATGCGTTTGGACTTTACACGAGCCATGAGAATATATTATAATAACCTTTCACTTTGCAGTACATAAAAATATTTATTGTTGAACTTATATCAGCATATTATGAGTATAATATTATGGACCTTTATCTGTGTAAAGGTTTCGAAAAAATTAACACCAAAAAATTAAATTG
Organism: Chaitophorus viminalis; assembly: GCA_025469195.1. Taxonomy (NCBI): domain Eukaryota; kingdom Metazoa; phylum Arthropoda; class Insecta; order Hemiptera; family Aphididae; genus Chaitophorus; species Chaitophorus viminalis. The sequence goes on along the minus strand of JAIPRK010000105.1, from coordinate 89,528 downwards.
TGTGGTACCTTCGAATCGTCCGGTTATATAAACCAATAATATAATATTTTATTTCATCGCACGATTGGACGTCTTTTTTTTCCACGTGATTTTCGATTCTCGGAGTCAGATTTGAAATTCGTTTCGGCCGCCGGGGTCGACGCTGTTTAAAAACTTATTAATTTCTCGACGCACACTGATTATAATCGAACAACAATCTTATTGTTTAAAGACAAGCAAGGAAAAAAATAAAATACAAAAAGGATATACGTACGGAGGTTTTTAAATTCTGGTAGCTGCAGGGGTTCTCATAGTCTGCCCCCCCATCGGTCCTGTGTTTATCGGTCGCAGCTCCCGTCTGACAAAATCCTTTCATCATTATCGCCGCATCACACCCTTTTGTTTGATACGCACATACTCGCTCGCACTATTGTAGTAGAACTTGATACATATTATATACACCAGCAGATAGACACGTTATTAACTGCTGCCTCACTTATTATTATCATTATACCATCATCATCAATTGTGTTATAATGATTAAAATGGTTCGGGGGCCTTTTTCCGATCCTCTTTTGTTGACGACTAATAAACATTATGCCGAGACAATGGTTTTTTTTCCACTCATCATATATGCCTCCTATATATATTATATACTCTTGGTTATACAGTATTTATCAATAAATTTTTTGAAAAAATTCTACCGTTTTTTTTATTTTTTTTTATTATCTTTCGTTTGTGTATTATTATTGTAGATCATAATGTATAACGATCTGTTACCTATTGTCAAACGTTAGTTCTTTTATATTTTCAACCGAAAATTTACTGTTGTGGATAGATAAATTAAATAAATAATTACATCGTTGGTGCAGTTTTTCGTTGTATAATAATTAATTAACATAGCTATGATATCAATAGATATATTCATTCTTGAATTTTAATTTAAAATGTAATAGTTATTCTATTCGTTATTATGAACAAGTTTGTCTGTTAACTATTATCTTGTATAATAATAATACTAATAATAAATAAGTAAGTAATAAAATAGTAAATGGACAGATAGTTCCATCGAACGCCTTGATTGTTTTTCATTTTTACTGTTAATATTTAATTATGTTGTAATTTTTATAGTTTCGATCTTTGTCCTTTGTATTCGTATATACCTGTTATAAAAGACGAATTGTACCCTTTCGATTATACTATTTATAACCGAATGATGTCTTAAATTAGCTCTAAAATAGCGATATAGCGTGCGTGTTGTTAATAAATATTTAATGTCCGTTATACTTTTTAAGTGCGTGTGTGAAATATTCACCTAATAGATTATAATAATTTGTCAATTTTTCAATAAAATGAATCAAAGCTATATCGAATGGGTTCAGAAAATTGTTTTGGCCCATTTTACAATCGTTGATATATGGAGTAGGCGTATACTGTGGTTATTTTCAAATAAATACGTTAAGTACCGGTAATTTAGCAAATTTCTCGATTTCATTAGTAAATTAATAAATATTATATATTTATACCAATTGGTAATGTGTGCTTGTTTATATGGTTAAACCTTCTATACTAACCTTATAGTAATCATGCTTATTATTTAGTGACATGACTGACTTTTGAAGTCTCGATATAATTGAGATTTAATCGTATACTATTGGGCATTGTTCATCAATTGATTAATTGAAAATTGACTTTACAAATTAAGCAAGGGGGCCACTGTGATTCAAGTAAAGCATGAACGTCCTTTGTCCCAAGTTATTGCAGATATAATTTATATTTTATATACTTATAATTTCGCGTTTTGTCAGCATATATTTATGTTTTTGGAAAAGCTATCAAAATGATTGTATATACGGCGATAAATATTCAAGATTTCTGTTAAATTCCGAACAAGTCTAAAAATAATAAACTACATTCAGCATATAAATGTATATATATATATATATAGGTACTATATAGTATACATCCATGGTGGCACGTATAATTATGTACCTAAAATGCTTGCGACCGCTACCCCATATTATATGTATATTGTACTTATATTATAGCGTGTTGTTCGGGATGAAATACGGCCGATTTATATACCTACTTTGGAAACGTGAGACGTGCAAATCGTTGATAAATGATCGTTGTTACAGCGTGTCACGCGTTTCCCTTGCGTACACGACGTACATAATAGGATTTCTGGAATTATCGCGCGCTTATATATTATTATGACGTATAGTGTATAGATGGGAACGGCCAAGAAGAAAAAAAAACCCCGAACTGAAAAAAAGAAAAATGTTTGAAAAATAAATATGTACGAACAAAACTCACACTCACACACACACATGATGTATCTGTGTATTATATTATAGGGTGTTGTTTGCGCTTAATCCCGGTTGTTAATGATAGTCAACATCGCACACTCTCGCGCTGGCCCGTACACGCGTATATTATATACACGCGTAGCACTCGACAACAAAAGCCTTTCAAAATACAGTCATTTATTGTTCAAGACGTTCTTTGCAGCTCTCGTCCATTAATTTCTCAACTGGATCTTGACGATATCACATATGTCTTTATATACGTATATACATACATGTATGCGTATAGAACAATAAAGGATCCACTCTGTATTTCGCCCTGTATGTATATATATAAATGTATTATGTTTATTATAGGACTCATCCCTTCGTTAAATTATGATATCGTACGCGTGTGTATACCACTGCTGCAATAGCGCATTTGGATTGTATATTCGTTCCCCGGGTAGAAGATTTTATAAGTCTTATCTGCATTACGACGTACAGACCGTTTAAACGATCGAGTTTAATAAAAAAATGTTATTTCTTATGGAATTATTTCTTACGGAATATTATTTCATTTTATATTTTAACTAGGACGAAAGTATAAAAAATGTTGTTATATACTATACCTATGACCTCGTGTAAGATCCATTGAGCCCGGTCGTTTTTGTCAACATTTTTGCTAATATATGCTTAATTATTGTATAGTTTGTTTTAATTTTTCATATTGTTTTGTTATGCGTATTATCTACTTTATATTGTTCAAGGCGGCTATTGCTGAGCAAACAATTTCTTCGCCAATGGACAATGATCTTAAATACGATTTTGTGCGCGTTGAAGTCTTTAATACTTACATCTTAGGCGTTCCTTTAAATTGTCGTTATCTCTCTTAAATGCGTCAAATGTGCTATTGTACGAATTTTTACATTGGAGTTTCAGAAAAGATGCGCGTATAAAACCGTAAAGTTCAATCGCGGGATTAGAAATTTAGAATGTTGCTATAATTCGAGTGCGCACTAGCGGATTTTTTTTACTTTCAATTGCTCCTCGTTCAAAACACACTACGTCACTACGTATTTCCCATTGAAAACATACCTATTTTTTTATACAAATATATTCTTATAGGTACATGTATAGTGACGTGGATCGGTTCCCAGGAATAAAATATATAGGGTTGTTGCTTGTATGGGTACATAATATGTATAAAACTTTCGACGCGGCCGCGTTATAGAATAAATAAAAAACAAACCATAAATCGATAATTGACTTTAACGTCTCGCGATTGTGTAACTCTTGGTCGATTCAATTGTTTAATGTCGCAATTGATTTTACACGTCGGACCGCTGCCTTCATCACCATCACCGCGGCGACTGTATATAACTACCCGGTTGGCAGGCGCGGGTAACGCGCGCGAAGACAAATTGCCCGGCGATTAGCGATTGTTGTGAGAGTGTAAGAAATTACAAATTAGGTCACGCAACCACTGGGGGTTTTTGTACCGGGTATATATATATATAATATAATGTATACGCTGGCAGTAATCGGCTCTTTTGTACGGACAATTTAAATATTTTCTATGGTCTCCCGCGAGCGCTGCTGCAGCGGACGCGAACGACAACAACGCGGATAGATAGATGCTAAGAGAGTTTATGTATATATATATATATATATTATATTCAATACGAGTGATTATGTTGTATTACATGCGTATGTACTGTGCGCTTTTTGTCGGCCGAGAAACCGTAAACGAAAACCTTTTTATTTGTTCGCCGACATAAATAATAACATTAACAAATGCTTGTACACCCGAATTGTTGCACAATAATTAGATAACGTAGTTAGATCAATGGAACGCGTTACATAGAAAATAATAAAATATTAAAACTTGATGATGGTTTGACACCCGCAAAGTATTTTGGAGTCATGTCATTATAATATATTAGCTAAGTCTTCATATTATGTTGTTCCCACACTGCTGTATTTTTTCAACTCTTAACCATACGTCCGTATATTATTATATTACGCACTACTAAGTGTGATCGGAGAAAACCACGCCTCTACGGGAAATCGATACAAATTTAATCATTTTTAACTTCTTTTTGTTTTGCAGAAATCAAAGGAAAATACCCAAGTCCGATAGCGGTCCGTTGTTTAAAAAACGAAAATCGGACAAACTTGGATCGGCTTCGGAGTTTGACAGCGGAATGAAGGCGAAGAGAAGGAAAATGAATTAAGATTTCATTCGAATACACGTATTATTATATGTATTATCAAATCACAATTTATATAAATGACAATGTTGATATAATGAAATGCAGATATATTTTTTTTTCATAAAACCAGTTTTTCTTTGTGAGAGACAGATTTTTCTCACTTATAGCATTCCACGTCCTAGACCAATTCCCGATTTGTCAATTTCAGGAATGCTACGAATTTTTCTGATTTTTTTCATTGAATTTAACCGTTGCAGTGGTTACCTCAGAACGTCCTACAAGTATTTCATGTAAGCTTTTATTCACTTCGAGGGTTTTGTCACTGGGCAGCCTTCCTCTTCGTTTATTCGACGTTACGAAGTAAATATTTTTAAAGACCACATTAATTGCTTATCGTACATATTGCAGATTATAAATTTTCATATTTCAATACGAAAAAGAATTAAAAACGAAAAAGTGTTTTTCGTATACAATCCATCCTTGCCCCTAACAGTCGTAGTGTCGGCATATATATATATATATATATATATATATATATATAGTGATCGTACAACGAAAATTATTAAATAATTCCGTGTGTTTCAAACGCTCTCAATCTTGATTCACTCACGGAGCGTAGGTGTTCTATGAATATTACCTTCTTGAAGGGATTGTGGGAAAATAACGTTGACTCACCCGCACTACTCGCATTGGTAAATTTCAAGGTTCCACAGATAATTACACGTACAACCGTTCCCTTCCACATTCCCCACTTTACTTCTAACTATCAACGGAATGAACCCGTAAAGCGAATGATGTCTCAGGCTAATGCGGACTCTTTCTTGTTATAGCTATTAATTCTAAATGCAATAATGTAAATTCTATTTAGTAAATTGTACTATTTAAATTGCATGCAAAATGTTGTAATAAAAGCATTCACTTGTATATGTATTTAAAATTGAAATAAAATATAAAGGTAAGTAATTAAATTTAAAGTAAACTGGTCTCAAAGTTAGTGGTAATGTAACATTGTAAAATTTATATTTAAATCTCGGTCGAGTAAATCGCATATAACCGATCTACTTGGTTTCAAAAAGAATATGTAAGTAATTTTGTCATTCTGAGCATGTGTCAGATCCCGATTCGGCACTTTCGACGTACTAACACCGAATATGTACTACAGAACAAATGAGTAGTAGGTACATGTTCTAATATACTAGAACTGCATAGGTATTATAATATAATATTCCACGAATAAATAATGATGATTTTTATGTTGTCTTTATAATATTGTATTATTTTACCAGGAGAAAAATTATAAAAATGTATGCCCCGAGTGAGGATCGAACTCACGACCTTAAGATTATGAGACTTACGCGCTACCTACTGCGCTATCGAGGCTGATGTCAATTCAAAGGGATATAAACTTTCTAGATTAAAAATAAGTAGGATAATAAGTTAAATGTATTAGAACATTTAAATCGTTTTAAGGCATTTGTGGGCTCCCTCTTTGATCTTTGCAATGCTTATGTTTCAAAAACATTATTCTTAAGAACTCAGAAAAACACGAAAATACTGGCATAGGTGTACCTACATTTTATATTCTTATTACTGGTTAATGGTTAGGTATGTCGGTATGTGTGTGCCCATCATACAGCTAAAAATATTCATTTTTTATGCTTCACGTACAGGTATCATTAGTGGCATATTTTTCAAATTTTTGTGTTCCAGTTGGTTCAAATTTTTCTAAAACGTAAGTAATTTGATTATATTATTTATTTTGTGGGAGCCCCTGGGGCTTAGGGTCTATAGCTAGTTTCCCTATATCCGTCATTGAATTTTTTAGAACATTTGTGTCTTGCTATTGGTTTAATTCATTTATAAATATTAATGAAATATTATATGTTAAATGCTTTTAGTTATAGCGAAAGAGGTTGAAGTCTCGAATTTTGTAATTACAAATATACCTATATACCTAATATTTATTTATTTATTTATAGATAAATAATGGTCGCGGGGGCAAAGAATACAGTAGATACATAATACATAAAAATAATAAAAAATAAAAGCTAATAGGTAGGTATCTAATAATCTTTTCAACTTACAATTATAGTCGTAAAAAAAAAATTGAAGTTAGATGTAATGTAAAATTCTATTGATGACTATGAATAACAAAATTACGTTTCCCTGGTGCAATATGAAATATGACTTTATTTCTACTTTCTAGTGTTTACTGGAGGGACCCTAAATCCAATAAGATTTAAGACCTCTGGGCCCTGGGCAATTAATGAACCCATTTAATAGCTTAAATAGAAATAAGCAATCGTTGTAGCTAAAGGTGGTATTTTACATTGTTTCTCAACGATAGCAATAGGTAGTTCATGTAAATTTAGTTTAAAAGCGATCATTCTGATAAAATTCCTCTGGATTTTATCTATTAGACCGGTTTGACGAGGGTTCCAAATAAGTGAACCAAACTTTAGAACAGGGCGTACCAATGCAAAGTTTTTTAGGCATGAAAAACTCATATCAGAACAGTTTCGCTTAATAAATCCTAAATTTCTAAAGGCTTTTGCACAAATAATTTCTATATGACGTTTGAAGCTTAGGTCGGACGATAAAGTTATCGTATACTAAGATCTCTCACCTTATTCACAACGTTGATTATAGAACCAGAAATATTATAATGGTAGATTATATACTTGAGCGTTTACGGTGGAATGATATTTTCATTACTTATTCAGATTTAGATGTAACCCATTATCTTAGCACCATTTAGAAAAACTATCAAGATCTAGCGCTTTCATATACTTTTGAGTTTCTTGAGGAAAATGTGTCATTTCGCAAAGGGTAGGTAAATCGGACACTTACCTACCCGTTACTCAGGGCCCTGCAAAGCGAAGTATTATAGTTTAAAATATTGAATGTTTATTCCTGTATTTTACTTACCTATTATTCATAACATTTGAACATGAAAATATTTAACAATGCACTTGTAGGTACAAAGTATTATATTAAGTAGGTATTATATTTAAACGGTATTTACCTATCTTAAAAAAAATCATTAGTGGAACTGTTCTACTGAAAAAATTACCTAGGTACATTAAATATAACGACTAACGAGGGGAGGGACTAATGCAGTGGCATATAGCATTATCTTTTCGCTCGACAAATATATGTCCTTTGCCAAAAACTCTCGAAAACTTTGCCTAGGGCTGCGCACAGAGTATTTTTAAAACATGTCGCGAATTAAATTCCACCTACCCACCCACCTCAAGATTTGTCATACTTATATAATATGTTAAAAAATTTATCCATGATATTATACGTAATAACTAATATAATAAGTCATGGAAATTGGACTGTTTCTTTACTCTTAGTTCTGTCTTTTTAACTTAAAACTGTATGAAACAATTTTTGTGGACAATATTTAACCACCCATCACCCCAATCAAAAGGGGTCATGACTGCGACACTATGTCACTATGATGCATGGAATGTGCGCCACCACCCAATCTATAGAATCGGTCGCTGGCCCCGCTGCAGATGATTACCATTCGATATATGCGTTCTCAAGTCTCGTTTATGGTCTAAAATCATCGTTTGCGTGTAAATATATGTTGTGAATACTTATCCCATACAAAGCTGAGTAAGTATAAAGATTCAATTGTCGGGATCAGTTTGCTGGGTTAACGTAGTGTTGTTTTGGATTCGGTATTCAACGCATAAGTCCACATATAACCATATCATATATAGGCAGTGGCGTGACAAAGGTATTATTTTGGTGTAATTGCTCCTTAATTATACACATTAATTGTATATGTACAGATTGTAATTTTTTTTTTGTTTTTTTTTTTTTTGGGGGGGGGGTCTCTTTACCACAAAATACTTTTTTGGCCACGGTAGTGACAAAGGTTTATCATAGAAAATATAATACTATACATGCTACACTCACTCTACAGCATAAATTAAACTTGTATTAACTTGATTAAACTTGTAACAATAATTGGTTTTAACTTTAATACAAATCAAGATACAAGATAGTTAATAAGTGTAATAAACTAACTAATTAAGCAGGTACATCTGATTATTTAAATCTACAAATATACCCATATTTTATAAAATGTTTATTTTTTTTTGTGGTAGAAATTTTTTTAGGACGGTCTAGTAGGGGGGGGGTGGTTACCTTGTATACATTTTTGCTTTTCATAAAAAATGAGTTCAACACGCCACTGTAAATAGGTATGCAGTATGCACCGTGACCACGAGCGACGTTATATAGAGGGGGCGTATCAATTTTAAATAATTTAATTCAAAGACTTATTATAACTTACTTATTGCCTATTGGTTCATGTTAAAAATAATTATTTTTTGAACAATAACTGAATCCGTCTTTGTTTATGTGCAAACTGTTTGATGACATTATCATATTTCTCATTGTTTTTAGCCTTTAGCTTTGTCGTGCTAGTGTTGTAATCAATAATATTGTGTTCGTATCGCTACGTTTATCGCGCGCACCTAAATAATTATGGTATGAATTGCAGTTCATACATTATTATAATATTCGTGTACTGTGCAGTGCACCCCCTCGGTAATTATCCTAGCTTGTGGACATAACATTAGGATTTTCACGGACACAGTGCTATATATATATAGCACTGGCCGTGGGCGTATTATTTATTATATACATATTTATTGATACGACCGAAAAATTTGAAAACGCATATTATTACTATACCGTCGGGCCGTATATTGTTCGAACACGTGGCCGATTTGTATAGTGGCGAAACATATTTAAGTTATTAATCGTAATGCCTTTTTACTGATCATTATTGTAATAATTTATAATACGTACACGACGCGTGCATTGCACCGTGCGTCGTCGTGCGAGCGAATACGTTTTCAAAGTTTCTTTTTCCACGCGTGTCATAAATCACAATCGTTGCACGTAAATAATATCTAAGGCCCGGTTCTCTATGCCCTAAAAAACCGTCAAAAAATTGCTCTAAAAATGTCTTTTACGGCAATAATGCCCTTAAAATGACCAAACAATTTTCTTTGATACTTTATTAAAATATTTATTTTATTTTATTTATTTTATTAATTATTACATGAATAAAATTAAAATTAATAAATACGATTAATACGAATAAGTACGATAATATATTCGTACCACTTACTACGTATATAAGTGGATTTATTTTTAAATCATTTCATTTTTTTTTTGATAATTAAAAATTTCCTTCGTATGATCAACGAGCTTTCAGCTAATGATTAAGTTGTAAAATATTGAAATATGCATTAAAACAAAGAAAATGACCGAAAATGCTAAAAAAAAATGCAAAATAAAAGTTTCACTTTTGAAGTCTATAATGTTACATGAATCAAATTCTGTACTTGAAAAGCTTTGTCTCAGATCACCAAAAAATAAAAAAAAAAATTAATGCACTTTGTATATCAGGGCCCTCCTAATAATATCTAATATATTATTATAGTTTGTAGGCATAAAGGGACAGATTAATAGATCGGTCGCGATGGTCCGATGACGATGACGATGCTGACAAGACGACATTATAATAATATTATATATATTATCAGTATATACGAGCACCTGCACATATTATACACATATTCATAGCCCGAGGCTCAAGGTTAAATCAATGACCTCACGTGCTCGCGTATAGCTAGTATGTGTGTGTATGTGTGAGTGTGTCTTTTCCTCGCCAAGGATATTAACAATAACAATAATAATAATAATAATAATAATAATAATAATAATAATAATCGAAATTTCAGATAGCTTTAAGGTAGTGCATGTGTATAGATGTAGTAGTCGTCGGATCGGTACTTTGTTAAGCGTTTTCCATTAATGACTATAGAGTGCGGATACAGGCGGCGGCAAACCATCGGGTGTCTATCCGTCGTCGTATATACGCGTACTCGTATAGGTACACATAACGTGATGAATTTTAATTGTAATGTGCCACTACAATGGGTGAACGCCGCCGCCGCCGGTAGCGTTGTTTTGTCCGATTCAGTCACATGCGGTAATACGGTAATACATACACACACACACACACACACACACACACACACACACATACACACTCATAAAATATACTATACACAGAAGACTGAGGAGCAGAATCTTTATTTTCTCGTTTAATTGGACGGTGCCCGGATAAAAAGGAATAATGTCATAAAATCATTATTTTTGAGAAACCTCAAAAAAAAAAAACCGTCTACATAATATTATTCAAAAGATTATTAATCATCATATTTTTAATATCTGTTTTCCAATTATATATATGGTTCTTCGGACACAAGGGATTTTCTCAAAATTTAAAATATTCTATCAACTTCAAACTCATGATAAGTTTACAATAAGGGATTTTCCCTTTTGGGCGATATTTAATTTGACTTGATTCTTATAATACACATAATTAATATTATATTTATTCCTAGTAACATTTTTTTTTACTTTACACTTTAGAGTCCTCAGCGTTTCCAGTAGATATCAACAAAGACTGCTTATATATATATATATATATTATAATCCATGATTCTAAGACTTCTAAAGTATTGTGTAATCAACATTCGTTTAAATACTTAATTTCGTCAATATTAAATTTTTATAGTGCTTATAAAATCGTTTTTTGACTTTCCCATAAAAAATGTATTGCCTACAGATAAAATCTTATGAAAATATTTTCTAATGGAGTTGTGCGTGATAAAATACTACTCCTATTGTATTTTTACCGCGTTCAAAACTCGATTTCGGTTGAAGTTTTTTTAATTAATTTTCTCCGCTTTTCACAATTATTCAAAAAACTGTTATGTAAAATTAAAAAAATATCCTCACACTTAATAGTAAGTACCCATTAGACACCGTCTCCTATTCCTATGAAAAACCTTCTATAAGTTCTAATGTTCTGATGATCGAAGCAAGACTTCTGGTTGAAACTGTGTATACAGACGCAAAAAAATAATAAAAACACACGTCATGGAAAAACCATTATAGGTAGTAGGAATTCGGGTACTAAATTTACCGATTAGATAAATATTTATTTGCTACGCGTAAAAAATAAAAAACTTTTTTCTATCGATTTAAATATAAATTATTGTTGGACGGGATTCAGCATTATTTTGATCTCAGTTCTTTAAATACGCTCTATAGAAGAACCAATCGAAAAAACTGTCTGTGCAGCGTAAAGTACCATCTGCGTCGTCCGATTACGAGACTAATGAAGTAATGAGATATATTATACGCTATATGCTGTGTGACATTATCAAGGAAAATATATTACCCGAAAAAATAAATCTTAAAAGCTTCAACTCGCATTATTATAATATTTTAAACATCTCAAGATCGAGCGTAGTAATACGTGTTGTCACATAGACGTTATTCAGTCATTCAGATATACATTATGTTCATAAAAATATAGAAGTTTTCTACATTAAAAATTGATTTTTTTAAAAAGTATTTCTTATTAAAAAGCATGAAAATAATATAATGTTAAATTGTTTACAAAAATTTAAATATTGTTCCAATTCATAATAAACTACAAAGAAAAAGAAAATAATATGGGTGTTTTTGTACGGTGTTCCGTGTTTCTAATGTTCCTATTCATCTCATTTCCAATAGGAACAAATTTTGAAAAAATAACTTTTGAACTTGAACTAAATATTGTTGGTGTTGCATACATATTTCTATGAGCTTTCTAAACCAGTTTTCGTGATGTCGATATACCATCAAAACTGTTCTACAGATCGTCCTAAAAAAAAAAACACCCCCGTTAAAATCGTTCCTGCAGTTTACCCCAAACTACGCAGTATTCACACTAGCTTTTTTTTCGAGTTGAAATCGTGTTTTACCAATTTCCTAGGACAGACATCTGTTGGCGATGTAACGAGAGCAAGGGCGCGCGCGTACATACGTTACACAAAGATAACACGCCCGGCGGAACGCGTCCCTTAGTTTTCGGTCCTCTCTGTCAATCATGATCATTTGATCGCGATTTTCTATTCCGGAACGCGCCTTACCAGCAGCGCATTAAAATATTATATTATCGTCATCATCCTGCGTCCATCTATATGAACGCGTCGCATGTGTGACATATTATATTATGTACATTATTATTATCCTCATCGTCGTCGCGTATAGGACACATAATATAGACCATATTATATACACTGCAGCGGTGTATACGCGTAACGGCCATTAATTCAGCCAAACGACTGGCCAAATGTTGTTTTAACAGTGACGGTAAACAGTCATGAGCTACTTTTTAAACGAGTTTTTTTTTATAGGTATACATTTTTTTTTTCACGTAATATTATTAAACTTATGTTGATGTTATCGCGGCGACGACGACACCATCGCGCAGCGGCATTGGCTCGTATCAAGATCACACCCCCTCCCCTCTAAGTGTATTTTTTACGCAATAATATATCTGTTTGGTTTCACGAACGCAAACAAACGCAATGATATGACTACATCGATGCGAACGATTATGGTGACGATCCGTAGATATGTAGGTACGATATGGTGCACACTGCACATGGGGTGTAATACTAAACACGCGTATATAATAGGTAGGTACATAGGTTACAAAAACTTAGATGATGACTTTTCACTCACTATTATTTAGTTCTGTATTGGTAGATATACTTATTATAATATTAAGTTATTTTACGTTATTGAAAATAGTTAGGATAATAACTGATAAAATATAAATATTACATTATTTCTGTAATAAACATATCGTGTTAAAATAATTATGATTATATAACTATATCAAAGAATAACATGTACTCATATAAAAAATTCATGTTTTTTATTAATGTTTATTATTTAAGACACAAGAAAATATAGAATACGGTATTGAGACCTAAACACACATTGTAAATAATTTGTTACTCTGGTAGATATAGAGGTAAATTATAGTAATTGAATATATATTTGGCTGAAATTATATTTTTTTCAATCGAAAAATTTAATCTAAGAATAGTAGGTACAATATTAGTAAACAATGATGTCTCAAATTACGTTCAGGTAGGTATACGATAACCATTTTGATGCATGTTTGTATTTTTCGTAACTCTTAATTAATGAACAGTCCAAAAAATACAATTTGAGATAATCAAGTTTAAAGTTTGTAAACAATTACTGTTTTGCCGGTCATCAAAGTGTCATCAAAATGTCAGTTACAAGTGAAAAAATGCTGGGTTAGTACTGTTATTACACCCAATATTTAGATGTATATAATTTACATATTACAAAGTTAATAACATGTATCTATAACTTGCTATGGTTCCAAAACGTTAGTTGCAAACTGGTATATAGAGAATATATTATGTTTAATATGTGCTGGATATATTTTCAGGAAGTAAGAAGTATTGATTACAAATTGTTTATCATTTTTAGTAAAATGTTTGTGTTTTGGTAATAGTAATACATTAACACATCAATATATATTTTATAACAAACATATTTAGCCCCTGTAATACGTTGATCGAATCATAAAAATAAATATAACAATTTTTAAATAACAAATAATTTGTAGTATATTTTATTATAATTATTGCTCAAATATTGTAACTAAAGATTTGCGAACAACTGTTCGACTCTTCGAATGACGAATACATGTTATTGATTAGCTATAACATGTTTAACGTTGCTTACTCTATTGCATGTGTATTCGTACTGTATTTTTGGTCCGTGCGGCCGCTATCATAGACTCCTTCGTCAGCATACTTCACGTGTCAGTCCCACTTGCCATTTTACACACTCAACATATTAGCCATATAATATTACTTAAGAAGTGATGTACGATGCCAATTTATTACCATCGTTACTCTCAGTTGCTTCACATCCTTACTAACGTTTTGTGTGTTTTTCTTTTTTTTACCATTACTCCTGGAGTTGACCGTTGGATGTTTTCAACGTGTCTTCATGTACTGAAGCATCCGCCACTGCTGTCGATACTAGTGGAGCAACAACTTCAGTGTCCAAAAATGCATGGTTTTTGGGATTCTTTCGGTCACTATCCGAGTGAGAAATGAAATTGTCATCAATCGCCAAAGGCTCGAAACGGTTGCTAGAGACAAAAGTTTTCGACTCCTTAGCTTGGCGTATGATATTTTTTTGTTTTTCAGGTTGTCTTCCCTTTTGCTTATTTTCAAATACTATATCCCGCTTTTTACCGGTCAGTTGTGTTTGCGCAGTCTCAACTCAGTGACTCAACTGGAAGAAAAACATGAATTTATATGTTGTTCATAGTTATTAATATAGAGGTTTCAAACAATTTATACAATGTATTTTTGTACATTTTTCACAGCAACATGTTGTAATTTCATTCAAGATTATCCCGTGACTATCCCGAAGAACTGCGGCGTTCACTAGATCATTACCGATTTCAGTACGTGCGAGACTCGATTTTCTTGGACTATCTACCACGTTGGATTTTTTGCTTACAAATTTTCGCTTGGAATCCCTATTAGGAACTCCCGTAGTTGCGTACTCACGTAGTTGGCCACTGGGTTTTCCACGGCATTTTTCGATTTTAATCGACGCATGTTTTTGCACGTATCAATCCTTGACTTCTTACAGACTGGCGTCGGCATTTGTAAAGTAATGGGCAATTGCGCTACACACGTAGTGACATTTTTACTGTCGTCTTCTTCAGATTTCCCGGATCGTATACGGTCCCAGACTACAGTTGCGCGAACGTGAATGTCGCACGTTCGTCGAAAAGCTGACGAAACGGGCACGCATCCGGATGGCTTGTCGATCGTGAACATGGCGTTTAGAATCTCGTCATGAAATCGCTTCCGGTCAATGTGAACTCTTCCACGGTCATGTTTTGCACGTAGCACCCGCTTGCTGATCATCTTCCGTCATGTGTATTTTCCATATTGGTTACAACTTATAATATACTACAATGGATATAATATAACGTATAAAGTGGACACGTTATATATCGAACAAATAAACTTTTGACGGCTTTCTATAATAATAATAATATGTTATAATACTAGGCAAAATCTTATGTTGACTGAGAGCAGAATCTCGGAATGGAAAAGGATTTATTTAAACTTCCACAGTCGGCGATATTTTACGTTTCCATAATTTAATTATAAGCGGTTACATATACATAATTTACATATTACTCTACGGCACACTTCTTAAAAAATTTAAATAAAATAATGCGTATAGTGCACATAGGTATTCTACCCAAAGCATGTTTTGCCGTGATTGTCATATAATATGCCCTCTGGCCCTCAGGCCTATAACTACAACTGTAGTGTTTGTAAATGCACCGGGTGCAATTTCTCGGTATTCGCTATTTCAAAATGCTCTTTTCGACATGTATACTTGGTACTTAATTATAATTTCGAAAAAGTGCATACTATCTTACTTTCATGTTATGTTGTCTACTATCATGGAGTAAAAGTGAATCTCATAATATTGTTGTGTCGACTGTCATATGTAAGATAAATTACCGTGGTTATTTTAATTTTTCAATTGTGTGATTGTGATACCAATTTATTTATGTGTGATACCAAATTAATAATTATATATTGGTATTGAATATTACAGTAAATATTATATGAAGTATACATTATATAGTCTTAAGGTTTTGTGTGCACTAAGTCAGTGGTTCTCAACCATTTTTGATTCATGTCACCTTTAGGGCATTAACTATTAAAATTAAACACTGCGTGTCTGCTTCACTCTAAAATCAAAATTATAAACAATCATTTTTTTTGTTTTTACATTCTTGATTGCACTATAAATTGCGTTGTCACACATCAAAATACTTCACGTGTTTGTCGCACCTACAGCTTAAATATAAATAATATAAAGGTAAAAACGTAATGGTGGCGGTAACAAGATGATTTTATACGAAAAAATTAATTATTTCCCCCCCCCTCCCCCAAATGAAATTTTATGTCATTCCTACGCTGACATGCCATTCCGGTTGAGAAGCATTGCACTGAATAAATATACAATGTAATATGTAAATAAAAAAAAAAATGACTTGAAATTTGACCCCGTGAAACGTTAATACACTCAACAACACGTTTCTTCGCGACAAGAAAGGATTTATAGCGCGTCAACTCATTCGGTACATTCAATTCGTATCGAAGTTTTTGAAAGTATTATATCTACATAAGGTTAGAAACTAATTGTTATCTGTGTATGAATAATAACTGAAAAAAAAATGTGGTAAATCATTGTGAGAGGGATAGGCACTGATTTACTACTAATTTATAGGCACAGGACAATTCACAGTTTTGAGCCTCAAATCTCTATATCTTACAAAGTTCACTTAATATAATATTTTTAAAATAATAGTGCAGATATGTTATTTACAACTTATGAGTACCTAGTTGATGTATAAAAGAAAATTATATCGTTAAATTATTGCAACATGAACTTAATGTTTATCATAACTTTTTATCTTATCTTTATTAATCACTAGTTAGCCATTATTGATTGTTTCTTCCAAATAATGTTTGTCTGTTGTTGGTGGGCCTAGTGCAAATTTCCTATTTGTCCTTGCAGAAATATGACCCTGGAGAGGAAGGAGGTGATATATCAAAAAACCCTCATAATATCTGTAGTAAACGCGCACCTAACGTGTGAATGTGTTCAATATATGTATAGTATTTTAAATTGTTATATACTATAGACGAGTTTGTGACCACATGAGATATAATTCCGTTTGCTACGGTTTACAATGGATTTCACGGGTACTTGTGTACCTATTATGAAAATTGTAATTTCATCGATTAAATTCGATAATATAATCGACTGGTGAGAAGGAAAAACAGTCACTTATGTGTTATGTAGTAGACTAATAGCTAGTAGATAATATATATACTATACATAGGAATATGTTCTGCAAGTGTATCGCCACAACAACTGCAGTAATATTATATGTTAGGTATACACTTATAGCTATATAATATATATTATGTATATAAATGTATGTATGTGGATGGACGGCGTCCGGGCGATGACGATGAGTGTATCTATTCTTACGTATAATAGTCGATAAATCGTTTGACAAGAGTCGTTGTCGTCTTCTATGAGCGTATCGACGTGACGTATACGTATGGGACGTGTATAATATGTGTATATACGTACACACTTACACAACGATTATGGGGCGTGTTATTTGAATTAAACGAAGACTGCTGCTGTTGGTGCTGTATAACACCTACATTACACGTATATATTATATTTTATACTTTGCGTGTACGTCATCGTTTTGTTATTATATTATATATTATACTATTCGACTGCGATGCGCGTAAACGAACGAGTTTATACATTTCGTATAATATTTTCATTTTCGTTCTTTCGCTGTAGCAGATAGTACATTTATGTATATTTATATATTATACATAACATGTACTGTATTATAACGTCGTCGGTTTCACGGTATGTCATCATTCTCTCGTGCGTACATGGGCGCGCGCGTATATGTGTGTGTGTGTGTAAGTATAACAACACGTAATATATTGTATATTTGGAGTATATGTGTATAATTAATAATATAATGTGTATAAATGCACACGAGAGACGCGAAATGTGGACACATGTATGATGCGCGCAAGCAAAACTATATAATATACATACGAATACGATGATTTAAGCGAATGTTCAACGGTCCTAAATACTGCAGCAGTGTGCGCCACGCAGTGGTTCATTATATTATAATATACTATCTCGAGCGATGAGTTCCGCTGCCGCGCGAGAGGTTTCTCATATATTACTATTTGGACAAGAGCGCGTGTGCGTGCGAGTGCACGAAGTCGGATGATAGCGCGCAGGGTCATGATTTATTTTTCAACGCTGTGCACATGGGGCCATAACTCACGGTAATAAGGGATCCAGGAATAAGAGCAAACGACGACGAGAAAAAAACAAATAAAATAGAATGAAGCCACTATAACTGGCTGCTACAGCCCGCGCGGGTTATGACACCACCACCACGAGCCCCCGTATAATATATAAGTATACAGACATTACACGTACGCACACTACTGCACGCGCGTACGAAAACAGAAGAATGCGTTACTCGCTAACGTCCTATATACATGCATGTACATATAATATATTTAATAGTTGTCATTCACATGTATCAACGACGCAAGTTTTAATGATGTATCCGGTTGTCGTGTGGTAGGTACACGGCATTATTATTACTGTTGTTTGTATGCGAGTGTATATAGAGCAATAACTAATAAGTAAATGTTTGTATATATGTATGTATGTATGTATACATATATACATAGTACACGCGGAAAACGAGACAAATGTGTACGGAAAAATGCTTAAATATGTGCCAGATACATACGTTAAGATGTCAACATTAAAGAAAAAAAACAATGTAGGTATTTATTCGTTAAAAATAATTTGTATACAAATCGTATTATATATTGTACATCTAGGTATCTATATATAGTATGAGAAGTAAAATGTTAAACACAAATCATGTCACAAGCGATGCGCTCGTTGAATTTTTAATTGTGTATTTAAAAAAAAAAAAAAATAGAGAATAATATTATTATAATATATTTGTGTATATGAAAATATATTATATTGGAATCATTTGATGTTGCGTATGAAAAGATAAATAAAACAAATTGTGGGTATTTATATCTACTTCACGAAGTTATGGAACATTTTCTGTGCTCAATTAAGTAGGTAAAATTAAAAAAACAATTAAAGATATATTTTATTATATAAATCTATTATATATATAGAATGTATTATATTATTACATGTGATTTGTTTGACTTGTAAATATATTAGTGTACACAGTATAAATATTGCACACTATATAAATTTGAGATTATACATGTGTGTATGTGTGTGCGCTTACATATACGTTTTAGCTAATTCATGTATATATTGTCTGTCTGTGTGCACAGCCTATGTACGAGTGTGTGAGTGTACGATTTTTTATCTGTCTAATTAGTATAGTTTTATGGGTTTTAAGAGATACGTATTTTTTACCCGCATGTTTAGTGCGGGTAACATTCCGAAAAAATCACATTTCGATTTCGTATACGTTTTAAATTCCCATCCCAAACGCTGTATATAATACTATACCGTGCGACGTTCTGAGTATATCTCGTGACATAACGACGCAAATATTTGCTTAAAAAATACCAATATAGGCGCCGAGAACTACCGTTGGTCTTACGTCCGGACAGATTGACACGTGAATAGCAACTTACTAGAATAATATCGTGGAATTGAATATAACAGCCGGCTTAAGATGACGCCACATGCGTTGTCTCCGTAATACAAACAAATACAACATAGCAAATATCTACGTTCGATAGAGCTAATTTAGAGTGTTGTTATAACTTAAATATAAGAACAAATTACTCCAATATTGTCAAACGTATAAAAGGTCAAACTTTATCAGTTGTGTCTATTGAATGTTTTTTTCGATATTTTAATTTTTAAGCAATTATGAATTTCTTTACATTTTAATATCATCTTATATTCTTACATAATCAAAACTAACTTAAATATTAAAATATCCCTTAGAGTTAAATAATAATAATAATAATAGACATAATAATAAATGACAGCTTTCTTCTTAGCCTAATAAATATTTCTGTTCCTGCATTTAATTCTAAAAATCGACCAATATTTCACATTACTAAGGACAAAACACTTTACGGTTTTTTCCTCCATTAATAGAGCACTAGTTTACTGTAATAATCTACAAAAAAATGTTGATATTTTACATCCCCCTTTGATACAAATTAATATAATATCGTTTTTTAAATATTTTTTGTTTTTCTTCTTTTTTATACATTGTACATTAACTATAATTTATATGTTATCAGTTATAATGTTGTATATGCTACCATATTTTGTATTGTTGTAAACAGTATACAAACACTTTTACATTTATGGTACTGAATGCCCCCGGGTGTGTG
Organism: Chaitophorus viminalis; assembly: GCA_025469195.1. Lineage (NCBI taxonomy): Eukaryota > Metazoa > Arthropoda > Insecta > Hemiptera > Aphididae > Chaitophorus > Chaitophorus viminalis. Next base: position 69,095 of record JAIPRK010000105.1, on the reverse strand, counting down.
TTTCTAAATTAATAAATAAATAAGTAAATAATAGATCAGTATTTACTCTAGTATTAAAACTAACTCGGGGTAAAATGTAACTGGGCCCACGATTACCTTTTTCGTTGTAAGTTCGGTCCGATAATTTTCATCGATAAATCATAATAAACAGTAAACATGACGTGTACAATTTAATATGAAAATAATAAATAATGTAGGTATAAGTATGTGCCTACATATGTAATAAAAGGTGTTTTATAGTATCTGTTTATTTTACTATGATTAATTATTTGTTAAAACATTGATTGAATATATTTAAAACGTATCATTCTAATTACGTATCACGTATACGTTAAATACATAACAGATACGCAGAACATGTATTATATAATATGATAATTTGTACCTAATATTTTTCGAGTAATTTCGTAACACTCATCGAATCATGTGTGTATAACATTATGTGTTGGTCTGAAAACCATTTCCTATATCATTCGGCGGCCAACCATTTACGTAAAATTACTCTACAAGCAATTATTTTAATTTCTATACCAAGTGTACCTACCTATACGCGATCGGCGAGAGGTGATTAGACGAACAGCGTTAAAAATATTATTATGTATAACTAATGTATAATGTACTCGTATGTGTGTTTATATAATACTTATTACGGATGACTTTATATTTTTTATCGTCCGCGCATATGCGTGACCGAATACGTTTAAAAAGTCTTTATATCTATTTACCTAGAGGGTATATTAACACGGTTTATGTATACGGGAATATTATTTCAGTTAAACGCTAAGCAAAATCAATTAAAATTAGCATATGGAACTCATGTCTGCAGCCCTGCGCACCCGCAAAGATGCAATTTCGAAAATCTGTACGAGCCGCGGCGTGAACGTATTATAATGTAATACGCTTACGAAAAGTAAAAAATAAAAATAAAACCAATTATTTGCATAACAAACTGCAGATCTCTTGACGAAAAATTATTATCACCATTGCTATTATATTTATTTATTCGTAGGTCCTTATTTCCTTATTACTCATTCATATATATAATATCACGCGCTCGTGTTACCTAATTACAAGTGAAAGTTTCGACCGCAGTAATTAATAATTTAATTATAAATATGTATTATTGTTGTGTTTGTTAAATTATTTCCGGTCTCGCTGCTCGTGGTACGCATCACGTTAAATATTATATACTCTGCCGTTTTTCAAGCAGACAAAAGAAGCGTTTGTGTAATTGTTATTTATTTATTTTTTCGTTATTTAACGCCATCATCAGATGATGTGTTCGTATGTAATAAAACTATAAAAAAGAAAAAAAAAATTGGCCCGTCGCGAGACCGCTCATAACGTCGTCTATCTGGTTACTACACAGTACACGATATTAATACTATTATACTATTATTATTATTATTATTATTATTATTACTGTGAATTTCAAACCAGCAGACGTAGGAGCATGTAGCGGCGGCGGGTGTAATTTGTCGTCAAACGCGACACGTCGCACACGTTTCGGAGCCAAAATATTATATCGGACAGCCAGAGGCTAATTAACCCCAAACACTAAACAGATTTGAATAATAATTTGTTTGCCGCGTTTGTTATTTATAAAACCTATACGCGTCGGTCGTTATTCAGTCAATACGCAGGCACACAATACGGATATAATATGCTCACTGCACGTGTATAGTTATAATATAATGATTAATAACCGAGTCTCGGGATACAAAAGGTCGTATTATAGTGTATACAATATTAGTCACACGGACCAATTTAATTATTTTTTGGTTTAAAAAATTCTAAAATGTAATCGGTAAGATTATGCTATTGATACGCGTTTTAAATACATTGTTAACTTACTATAATGTCAAAATCGATTACAATAGTCATATGACATAATACATTAAGTCAATATAGCAAAAACTGATGTAACCTATAAATGCACAGTTCGAAATTAAAATATTTTAATTACGCTTTTTGATTATAAAGGTTCGAATCAGTGGCGTTTAATAAAGACACCAGTTAAAAGGGGAGGGACAAATACAAATAACAAATCTAACATACGACCACACCAATCTCTTTTTCAATCGGCTAGAAAATAGAACTAAAATGATTATATTAGGAAATTTACCTTGTTCGTTTTTTTCCATACAAGTGTATACCAAAGTGAAAACAAATTGTTGAATAAAATTGGCAGACAAACTTAAAATAATATGCTAAATAACATCTGATCTTGTATCTAAATGCACTTCACAAATTTAAACTATTTATTATTTTTATGAATTTTGTTAAATATTTTAACTACTTAAAAACAACTAACCACAGAATATTATATGGAGAGTGGTAGGGATATAAAATGACTTTCCTTGGAAGGCAAATGTTGCACGCCACTCTTCAATTCAACAAATAACTCGAATCCGGCTCGAATCCGGAGTAAAAATGGTGAAAAACTAGAGTCGTATGCAACTTATTTAATCGTTGATGAACAAACCACACTGTTCTTGTTTCCTCTAATATTATTATAATATTACTATTGCATCCCGGGTAGAGCCGAATTAATTACACCTCGGCCGCGTTTGTGTGTGTGTGTGTGTTGTTGTGTACAGCATACATATAATATTAATGTACATACACACCACACACTCGTATATAATAATAATAATAATAATATAATATATAATATAGGAAACATTGAACAGATGTGCTCCGCGAACCGTAACATATTTTTAATTGTTCTACCGGTAACACTGCGTGACACGCACTTCCGGTCGCTGTCGCCTGCGGTCCCCACTGATTTTAGTTAATTAATTCCCCGTAAATTTATACGAATAGGTGCACAACAATAATAGTAACGATAATAGTTATAATAATAATAATACGATTACGGACGAAAAATTACTTTGTTGGCTCACAAAACGTTTTCCATAAATTCAAATACTGAAATACATCATTATGTTATCCAGTCATCGTTCGTCGTTGACTGGACATTATAACCACAACGAGAAAAAACTGTTAAGACGTTATATCGAGTTGGCCTAGATGTGGCTCAGACTTTTGGCGCGCACGTTCATAACAGGGCGTTGAACACTTAAACTACGACACGAATAGGGTCCATAATTATTCCGTTTGGCATAACCCGCAAACTTCTTGTACAGGAAATACAGCTCAAACAACAAACAAATTAATAAACATAGAGGGAAGATAAATGCCAATATTATTATGCGTTATTTAAAGTTTAATTATTTTACTAAGCACTTCCGTTCCTAAAATTGAGTTTGACCATATGTCGGATATTATACACCGATTCCTATCTATATTACGATCTTAATGCGAATCTTATTTACCATACGTAAATTCGTTTCTTTCGTGCTAAGCTGCGGTCAACCTGTTTTGGTTACTTGAATCATTTCATACAGGCCAATCAAGTCTGTAGAATCGAAGCCCTATCTTTATTCAACAGTTGTAGTGCCACAACCGAACGCTCAGAGGATGTATCATGCATGCGGCGTCTTAAGTGATCCACGATTTTCACATACCTAGGGTGGCAGATCGCTTGCGGTGATACGTTAAAAATCCCATTAAAATAATCGCATAGTACTACTTATATCATTCGATAAACGACTTGAAGTAGAACTAGGTTTATTCAAATGAATAACGTCTTATACTCCTATACCGGTGTAATATATTTATCACTGATGTATAACATGTATCATAGACAAACCAACAGAGATTGTGCACCGAATAATGAAAACCATTATAATAATACATATTTATCAAGACGTTCGATGTATTTATATATATATAAAAAAACAGTTAAATTAAAGAAATAATATGAAAATCATTTACCGAAATTCGTTTTTTTTACGGTTACCTATTCTTTTTACTTGGTAAAACTATTGGGAAAATAAAAATTAATCTCTTTCTCAAACTGGGGTTTTCATATATAAATTGGTTAGCGGGGGGGGGGGGTCATAAATTCAACCATCCGAATTACACAAATAAAACAAGTGGCATTTCGGTTGGATGTATATTACTATATTATCTACCGTATAATGAATTACATGCACTGCAGCACTGCAACTTGCAACGGTGAGTAAAAGTTCCCATGTGTCAGATGATCGTTATTGTCTCATCATTTAGGGTGCCAGTCAACCCGGATAGATCTTACTTCCATAGTTTGTACAAAGACGAAATAATGACTGTTGTCCTACGGTGGTGAACAACGATATTATATCAATATAATATGTGTATTACATATTTTAGCAGTTTAGTGTTATGCGTGGTGATGATTTACGAAAAAAGCTTATTTTCCTGTATTGATCTTAAAATAATATTTTATCTTATGGATAAAATGTTTGGCCTTGTGTAATTGAAATTTCAATTGTTCTTAAAATGATCCGATATTAATCCCGAAAGTACTGTCAATAACACGCTTCAACATGATAAGAATTTTATAGTTTAATTTCTTGTGACGGGTGATAGATAACTATAGATTTTTTTTTTAAAACGTATGGAGTTACGGTTTATTTTTCTAAAAAATATGGAGAAACTATGCAGAGGGAAAATGAAAATTGATTTTAAGATACAGTCAGTTCCCTTAAATATTGCTTCTATAAGTTATAAATACGCTTATAAAAAGGACTGCGCAATCTAAAAACACCTAGTAGATCCCGTAAGACGTTACGTCAGATATATTATATTTATGTTAAATTGTTAAATACGATCCGCATGACGAGGAGCCTAAACCATTCCAATATTTTACTTTGGAATTGTTGTCTCGTGTTCTTGTCTGGTACAAAAAAGAAACATTATTATAACTATTATTATTATTATTATTATTATTAGATGACTCCGACGACGAAGGCATAAGATAGTGCCCATACAAATTATATGAGCGTACATGTACTAGGTATATTGTGTGTATGGATACGTCGCATTCACCATAAAATGCTTTGTATTGAATACGTTTTAAACTAGAAAACATGCGTGCAACGGAGGAGATGATATATTTATATACACGTATACACATTATGCCTATACGTATACGTGTACGTGTGTACCTATAATATGTATCGGTTCCCTTTTGTCGTCATAGAAAACCCATGGTAATCGTTAATAAACCGTCACGAATTAACAGCTTGTCCGTTTAGCCTCAGGGCAAAAATAATGTTTCAGTATTTTATTTTAAATTTCCAACCGATGTAGTGTAATATTATATAATATAGGAGTAATACCACGGCACACGAGTCGGCCGTGTAATTTCACGCGATTGGCGGGAAAAAAATTGAATAGGTAACACTTATAAAAATTACGAATCAAAACATATTATACAAACACGCGACATACCATTTAAATACGGATTCGTCATTTCGTTAAGCTTTGCGTTCAGAATACAAAAATATTACAAACGTTATAACTCATAACATTGTAACATTATTGTAAAGCACGCACATAATATTATTCTATACAGTTGGGTGCGTCCCATGAGAATTTACTTTTTATAAGCGACAGGGGTGATGAAAAAAATAAAAATAAAAAACTGCACACTACCCTGCGTCTACTTTAAAATAGTCAATACTCAAGGGACATCCTATATATGGTATGTTATTACGTGATAGGTACGAATTATATTATAATATTACGATATTTTCCGACTACTCGCGAATGATTTTTTTTTACGCAAACGTAGTAGTTATTAGATATATACTACATGCAGCAGCTACCATTGAAACGATATAATATTTATTATATGCAGCAGCTGCTGCTCCGTACGTATTTGGCCGTTTATTATAATATTATGATCTATTTTATGATACATGAACGCTTTCATAAATTATGTTAATATTTTCATCATAAATAATAATAGTAATAATAACAAATTTGCTAAAACATTACCACGCAGTCTTTTCGTCACAGCCGATTACCTGTAGCCCCCGTTGCACCGGCCGTAACACGTTTGGGCACAAAACGATATTTTTACCTAAGATTCGGGAAAACGATTGGGAACACACGTTTAGGTACACTTTTTTTTCAGACCTCAAAAAGCAATACAACGTTTGGGTAACATAATATTTTTAAAATAATACTACGTTTGGGTACCAACGTTTAGGTGCACATTTTGTACTTATATACTTTTACATTTTATTTTCTAGAGCCTATTAGCGTTACCCAGGAGACACCACGAGGAGGTTGGCTCTTAATAATCCCCCAAAAATGTTTATTATTTATTTTTTACTATTAATATTTTAATTATTTTATTAAAATAAAATATTGAGTTAAATTCATATATCATAGCTTTTGCTTCTAAAAAACACTTTGAAACTTTAGGAAATAATTTTTTCCGAGCTTCATACATACTTTTACGAAATAAATGAACGTCAGAATGATTGAGATTACCTGAATCTTGACAATTGCAGAGTTTTTGTTTTATGAGTTTATTTGGTTTCGCATTTAAATTTGTTGTTGCCTTTCTTTTCAGTACTGACATTACTTTTTGTTTTGTAATGGTTTCTTCTTGAAAAGTTTCATGATTAATATGGTCTCCATGAATAGAAATAACAAATTACCTAAAATAAATACGTATAAATTCGTAGTCGTGTATATTACTATACCTAATTGGTGTATAATCACGTGTTTATAAAGTGTACCCAAACGTGTCTTGTATAGTATGTGTATTGTGTACCCAAACGTTCTCTGATTTACCAGGTAAAATTAAAAAATACCTTTTATTTTATGTGTCCAAACGTTGTGTCTATTTATACCCAAACGTGTTGGCTTTTGGGCCAATGTAACCAAACGTTCAGCGCCCGTTGCACCTACGACTAGGATTTCCATATTTTTAAATTTTCACTTATAAGTAAATTATTTTATGGTATATTATCATAAATATAGTCTACAGTAGGCTCGACAAGTGTTTGTAATTTGTTCATCGTTACTGGCACGTATTTTTTTTCGGATTTACGTTGAAGCCAGTAGCATGTAATACATAATCGATAAGATTATCATTATTGAATAGCGATGAAATTAATTGTTTTTCTATGCAAACACCTAAATGTTTTAAAAAATACTCTACCTATCTGTAAACACATTTTAATAATATATAATATGTGACATAGGATTTATTCTGCCCCTGTAACAACGACGAAAAAGTACAATGAGTAGCGTAAAGCGCTGTTTTTTGTATTATAATATATATTAAATTAATTTTTATGTAATGACGTCATATTAAAACATCAAAAGTGTCAATAAACTGAACAATTATAATTTTAAATTAAGACTATATGGATTCATAATTTTATGTAATACCTATATTATGTGACAGGAATATATATGCAGGAATTTTGATATTCATAATAAGATTAAGACAAATGTTGGTGAAAGGGTTAACACAATAATACTTTATACTCTCTAACGGAACTATATCATTATATATATATAATAGGTAGTATAATTGTAACTTTTATTCTTAAATTTGAATTTAATATTAATAATTTCAGAAGGTGAATAAATAAATTGTATTTTTATTTCATCATCATAATAATATCCGAAATATGTACTTATCTGCAGAACAAATGAACAATAATAATAAATATATATGATTATTTATAAATTATTATTTTTTTTATTTATTATATTATTTATATTATTATATTTACTAGAGAAATTCTCAAAGGTTATAGTTATTCTAATTATTTATGTATTTTATATACGTAATATAATTAGTAGCAGATATTTGATAAGACTGATACAATGCTTAAAATACGCATACACACATAGAAATATTGGTGTTGATTTAGCCATAACTAAGATGTTGAATATAAATAAGTTAAATTAAGAAATATTTGTATTATACATGACTACAATGACGTGTTGAATTGAATTACTTAGAGTAACAAAAAAATGTTTGAAAGTACTCATAACTTTTATTATTTTAAATGTACGTTATGCTTGAATTTATTTCAAATTAAATTATAGTAATATAAAAATATATTAACATGATATTTTAATATTATAATTTGAACAATAATTCTGAGTCGAATCAACAGTCATGAATGCTATTTTGACCACCATATAATATATTCTATAGAGAATGGATTTTAATAATTACAATGATGTTAAATCAACCCCATGATACTTCAAAACGACGTGCGCTAATTGGAGTAAAATTTACTGGATATCTAAATTTAGCGCAAACTTCCCGCCGCCTTGGCTGCATCGCCCAATTTTCCAAGTTATTGATAATTGCCGTTTTGTGTATCATTATTATTATATCATTATTCGACGTTTGTGTGTGTGTTTGTCTGTAAGAATAGTTTTATTAGGTTTAATGTGCACTGTGCACTATACGTAACCGGTGTTATTTAAAATTTCAATTAATTTCCGTCTCCATGTTTTTGCGATATATAATATTGTTAATTTGTATAAATTAATCCTATCTATACACAAATATTGATTTGTTTGAAGATCAAGTACGTGTTAAATTAACTATATATTTTTAAAAAATTCAATTATTATACAATGTAAATTATTCGTGTTCTTAAACAAATATATCGCTTTCTGTTATATAGTTTCTATATCCGGATTTATTCGCACAATAGACAACTGCAGTAACACAACAGTCTGCAGTTGAAGATCATTTTGAAAGTACTGAAGTCGAAGATATTTCAAATAATCTTTATATAATCCCATCTACACCTACATCGGCTACCTCAACGTCTAAAAACGGTTTAAGTAAAAGACCATTGCCATTTGAACATAAGAAATATGGTGATTATAAACCAATGGAATGGACTATTGAAGTAAGTTTATTGTTTAAATTCAGATAAATATTATATTTTTTGAATTAAATCAATTAATAATAGTTAGATTTTAATTTAAGTAAAACCTTATAGGTATTTAGGGTATTATTAAGACACTAAATGTAACATAAATAAAATATTATAATCAAGGTAATTTTTACTATTGTTTTACTAACTTAACTATATAAGTAATTTTACATTTTGAAAAACAAGGCTCATCTATAATTAAACTATTGCAAACTATTAAACATGCTATTTAAATACAAAAAATATCTAACATATTATAAGGACTAATTTTCTTTATAGACATTATTAAATTTAATACACACAACCAATGATGGCAGATATATTTTAGCTGACGCTGAACAAAATGATGGGTTCTTATCTGACGATTCTCAAAATTTACCTACACAACTTTTGATAAATCATCTGTTTCAAGACAATAGCAAGTAAGAATATTTTTTATAATAATTAGATAGTTAATCGATCATTTTTTATTAAGATAAGAGGTTGGAGTGTATAATATAATTTATATAGGGGTGCGCACATGGGAAGCAATAATGTTGTAGTTGAAATTTTTCTAAGGGCTATAAATCATTTTGTATATCGAAACACTGATTTCATCAATTTAGGAACATACCTAATACCATTGATTTTAAATAATAGTATTTATAATCAATGCTAATACTTAAATAGGTATTATTTATTAAATATGCTGTAAAATGTAAAATAAAGTATGTAAACTTTTTGTTTACATTATAATGTCTTATTTTTTATCTATAGTAAAAGAAAAATGTTCCTTATAACATGAGTATTATACAAATATTATTCGTCTTTCAAAAATTGTATTGTTTGTCAAAGAATCATATGTTTAAACCTAAATATACATTTATGCCACAGCCATACACCGTGATAGGTAACCGTGATTTATGCATACATATTTAAATACATGTTTAAGCATACACGTCGTATTATATTATTATGTGTTTCTTAAGCAGATGCATAAAATATCATAACGCGTAAGGTAGTAAGTAACAATGTTCGACACGAAAAAAAACGTAATTTGATACATAATAGTTGTCTATAATATTACACTGTATGTAGCATATCTTCATGGTTCCCTAAAAAAATTCATTTTGTATTCGCCAGCCACACAAGGTGTATTCGAAGTATTGTTGCTTATTGGATTTACATGACAGTTTGAAATCGATTGATGAAAACAAAAAAAATTATAAGAACCTTAATACACGATCGTATTATTTTGTTATATGATAGGACTGATAGGTACATCAGTGTATGACTGTTAAACTGTATACACCATAGAATTATAATAAACCATCACCTATAGTTGGCAGTCGAATACTTTTAACTGTAACAGTAGGTACAATAGTAAAAAAAAAAAAAAGAAAAGGGTAAAATGGGGCGATCAATTGTAAGTTGTGATAGGTGCATACTGTACCGTACAGTATCTAAATTTATAAAGTTTTAGACTTATTGAATCTATTATAATTATATGGTATACAAGAGTCACAAATGAGTCACAAATATTTTCATTATCAACAATTTATCATTGATTAATTCAATATGTACGTAGTACGTATATATAATTATATTCCTCTCTCTCTCTTTCCTTGTTTCTGTAGTTATTACTCAAATCCCTAGATTGGCTTAAAACCATCTTTCACTCTTGTCTTATGTCCGTTTTTTCCGTTTACATAATATGTGAGTCACATTCCTGATGTTTATAATATTATATAGTTGATAAAAATCATTTTAGTGCACATGTCACACATAAAGTCGCTTGAATGCTTTACAGTGTTATCAGTGATAACTTATCACAATGTGTCAATGTCAACTTAACGCAAACATCCATATTATATGATACGATAGTGACTCGTGTTAGTATAGGTTTAACAAAGACATATGTTCTTCGTAACAATAGCAACGGGGTTTACTTTATTGAAGACTGAAGTATAGTTGCAATAACTGACAACTTATTATCCGATATAGATGTGTAATGTTTTTAAGATCTGTATACTTATTAAGATGATCATTATATTACCACCTTCCATTGGAGTCTAGTTGTATAATACGAATTTTGTGTATGTAAGTGTACATTATTATATATAATCTTATAGTCTTCTCAGGTTACGTGAATAAAAATAATATAAAAAGTGTACGAGTTGCAGCAGGATTATCGCCTTTAGTCGCCTTTAGGTTGATACTACTCTTGTTTTTCAGTGTAAACATAATACGAGTGGTTTCGTAGGTTCTCTCGAGAGAGTGGGGAGTTTGTTTTTCATAAAATAAAATATAACCATTAATTTAACTTATACCATATTAAGTGAATTTACTGTAGGTAATTTAATTTTAAAACAACACTCATTTTATACAGGTCTGCGGTTTATCTAATAGTGTTCAATTTAAAGTAAGGTGGTGGAGTGCAGAACGTGTAGTGACAGGTTGCATATAACACGTGCAAACATATTGGTGCGCATTGAACCCTATAAAATTTTAACTTCATGTACCAATATAAAAAATGCTAAACACATAATATTCGATGTGAATCAAAAATATTTTGTTTCAGATGGTCAAATTAATAGTAGGTACTTCAGGTACTTGTACGTTACAATTAAAAAAAAAAAAAAAAACATCAATTTTATTAAGATAAAAACTAAAATTGATTTGGAAAAATTTCGTAAGTACAAATTTTGACTTGCAGTACGATTCAAATTAAAAAGTATAAAAATAATATCCTCTGTAACACCATAACTAATAGGTTGTCAAATTTGTGGTAAGTACGACAGGCAATGCAATAGCTCTCAGGTTGTGGTAGGTCCCCGGGTAATAAGTTTTTGAACAGTGTTGTCATTATTATTGCGCGTTAAAATTTTAACACTGAAAATGTGGGCCGCGGAGGAAGGAGACTTGGCACACACCTAATAATATAATGATCATTGATCAATAAATCAATAGCGTATACGCGGTATGTATATTTATTGTATACATATAGCTATCTACTCGCATACATCGATCGTTGTGCGTAAAACCAAGAACAAAAATTAACTCCCCAATAATCCTTTTTTTTTTGTCATTAAATTCAATTCGTGGCAACTAAAATCATTTAGATAAAGTTAGATTGTTGATTGGGAACGGTAGGTTTTTGGAACACGCGTGTGTATATATGGGGCATGGCTTCATCGCTAAAAACCCGGGTGGTCACCCATCCCGGAACTAGCGACGCCGGATGGTGCTTTACCGCAACACTGATTACAGCGACCACGATTAATCATTACGCCACACCAATCGCTCCTATTAATATCATTAATGACATTTTTTTCGTGTAAATAATGAATTATAACACTTAAAAGAATGATCGACATGTGCATATGAGAATAAGTGTTTTAACATAAATACTAATATTTAATACTATATAAATATATATACAATTTACACATGTATATGCCGAGTACTTAATACCATATTGTGTGCTCATACCTGAAATAGGTACATTGGTACATACGTTACAATAATATGTTATATATATATACCCACGCGTTTGATATGATAATGTGACCTTCGACGTGAAAACCCCGTGTTTACCCGAAGTTAACGGAGGTGAAAAATGTGTCCATATCTCCATATATATGACATTAGTCTCGGTTGTTTTACGAGATGTGTCTATTGTTAACTAAATTAGTCCGGGGAGGCTCTGGAAATATTATATACGTTTTATATATAGCAGCAACGCGTATACAACAATAGTAATAATAATAATTTATATATGCACCTACCAGACGCATGCATAGGTACGTATAGATATATAATATGTGTGTATACACACGCACACACGTCGTTTACAGCACACATGTCCGCGCGCGCATACTGTATAAAATCTAATACGATAATAATAATAGTAATAATAATAATAATATATAAACTACACTAATAATGTATATAATATACTATATAATATTCAAGTCTATTCCATCGATTTCACGGTGATGTCCATTGTGTGTGTTACCAACGCGCGACAACGACGTATATAATAATATAATAGTCGTATACAGTGCCTGTATAAAGTATATAATATAGGTAATACGCGCGCGCATGTTTTCTTCGGAGATAACGCGTGTGTATATATATATATGAATAAATATTAATACCTGCGTGTAAGGTATACAACAATAATAATAATAATAATAATAATTTTAAATTACTCCACGCTGCAGCTATAATATATAATATCAAGGACGTTGTTATTAGTTTAATTTTTGGGGAAAAAGAAAATGGGAAAAAAATATATATAAGAAAAATGAAAAATGATTTACCGGGTACTGCCGTTGCGTTATGTATGTTTTTATTATAATAATATACATCATAATATTATATTATACAGCATTATTATGTACGTAGTGTAACGCGACTGCTTCGGCTGTGGACACGTGTTAAACGTTGTTTACAGGCACACTGGACAGCCGATACATTATATTATTATAATATGGTCGTCGCGGCCGTGCGGTGCGGTGCGTGACGCTTAATTAGACGTTCGTTTAGAGAAAATCGTGTCCTTTTCCCGCGAGCTCCGCGACCCTTCTGCACCGTGTGCACCATATTATGGAGTTAAATATTTTATGCGCGCATTACACGTGAATAATGATGTACACACATCGCATTATTGTTGTGCACGCCGCCGTTTTAGTCACCCTCGTCTTAAACTAATAGACGCGCGTCCTGACCTAACCTCGACCGTACGATCCGTTTGATGGTTTTTAATGAACCCCCGAAACAAAATAAATCATATTTTCGGTTTTAAAACGTTCATAAATATCGTAATAATTATCGAAAATATTGTCATGTGCGTGCGTGGGTGTGTTTATGCCGTATTATAATGGTCCCCGCCGACTCGGATAATAGCGCCGGTCACCGCCCTCCTTGTTTCTCACGGACTATTAGCAGAAATAATAAAACGTCACCGATTGTCATTAACGTACGTATACATGTCCGTCTCCTGCAGCATGTCGTACTATGGCAACTATGTATAGATATATGTATATTATTATTATAGCTGCAGGAACCAGTGGTGAAATAAATGTGGTCATTGAGAGACGGTTGTTTCACAGATTCTTAAAACCTAAGTGGTGTATTTTGGTCAGTGTATATATTATATCAGTATAATATGAAATAATCTTTAGGTATCCACCCATATACTTATAACTTATAAGCAACGTACCTACACAAAAACGTAAAATATTTCTACGAAAATTGGTGGATTACGATCCATACGTACCTACACAAAAATGTAAAATATTTCTACAAAAATTGGTGGATTACGATCCATACATTGCTGGATGATGAGTATTATGAAATTATAGCACGTAGTATATTATAGGATATAGACAATTTTTATATTATTGTGGTTTATTACTTCACAATATTTGTAGTAAGCATTATATACATTATTTGGATGATAAGGATATTGTTGTTAAGATTAAAAACACAAAAACTAGCATAGTTTATGTATCCAAACGAATAGGTTTGCATTAGGTAATTCATAAAAAAAAATAGAGATAAAAACTGAAAACATGTACAATAATAAATTATGTACGATATGACTTTCACTTTTCATAATTTTCCGTTAGTTAAAAAAAGTATACTGACAATAATCGGTTAATTTTCAAATGTATAAAGTATTATGTACGTGAAAAATAAAAACTAATGATGTATGTATGTGTAATGTGTTTAATTCAAATCGTAAAATTACGATAAATACATGCGTATATAAAAACACTCATATACCTACAGAAGATGTGATGTAAACTGCGTGTTTTATGTGTAATTAAATAAAATATATTTATTACGAGTCGAGCAAATATAGGTATTCCAAATTAAATGCATGTTTTAATGATAACACTCCGCTATTTGTCACCCTTTTTCATTGTCTTTTTTTTTTTAACTCTGGGTTACTTGAATTACAACACCACATTAATATAGAGCTGTGTTTTGTTTGAAAGTCGGTTATATGTACCCTGTATACGCATATAATTGTACTTACACACACACACACACACACACACACACACACACACACCGTGCAGGAACACCACAGGGACTTCATCGAACGTGAAAAGCAGCAAAACACGTTACACAAAGCATTCACGCCCATACATTTATGCGTACCTATATATATTATGTAGTAGGTCCAAGTGCTATCAGTCCGGTTATATTAAGCTCCAACAAAATGGCGGTGGTCGGTTAATTCGATTCCCCTGCCCTTTCATCGTTAATTGCCATTACACACTCCAAACAATATAATAAACTCGTATACGTATATATGTTATTATACACCCCACGAGATTCTCTTATCCCTGTGCACACAAACCCGCAATTACCGCCCATTTCGTTAACACTCACATAAATATATCATATAATATGTGTGTGTGTGGTTCTTTATTTTCGTTTGGTTCGCAAAAACTATATACCTAGGTAGACATTCCACGACCCATGTAAATAAGTATAATGTGCGGCGGGCGTTCGTTCCGCATATTATACGAGACTATTTATGCCTATTTACCTAAATACTACACAATAATTGTATACTAATAACGGAGTGAAAAAATTTGCTAATCTACTCGCGCGTTCTGCCGGATATATAATATATTATAAAAATAATATTTCACATTTATTTAACGGCGATAAATATACTGAAAAATCGTCAATACAATAAGATATTATAATGCATTTTAGAGTATACACAGTTACGGTGTGTGGAGCTGTAATACGAATTACATATGTTATATATAATGTATTGTAAGATAAGGGTACAATCTATCATCCACTTTATTTAATTTATGTATAGAAGAAGCCTTAAAAGAAGTAACAAAAGAAAACATTGGAGGAGTAAAGATAGGTGGAATACTTGTGCAAATGCTGCGTTTTGTGGACGATATTGCTATAGCCGGAAAAAGTGAAGAAGACATAACTAACATGCTCGAAAAAATTAACGACACGCTTAAAGAACACTACAGTACATGAAAATAAATCAAGGGAAAACCAAGATCCTTATATGTAGCAAACAATAAATGTATGCAAATATAACTCTAGACGGAATATTGCTGGAGTCAGTTCAAAGTTTTACATACCTTGGGAGTTTTCCATAATCACAAGCGATGGGAAAAGCCATACAGATATAGTAAGTAGAATAGCACAGGCCAAACAGGCCTATTATAAAAATATAAATCTATATACCTCGAACAAAATAAGTCTGGACACCAGGAAAGCACTTATAAAAAGGTTTGTGTGATGGAGTGTAGCTCTATATGGAGTAGAGACTTGGACAATAATGAAGGTTGAAAAAGCCAAAATAGGAGCCTTTGAAGTATGAACGTCTTCATTAAAATCAAGACAACGGCGATAAAATATTACACCCAAATCATTTTTGATCACACTAAAATGTCCCAGAGTACATGCATTTCGTTCGTAATACAGTTCTTAGCGGTTTTTATAGAACTCGAGTTAGCAGATTCGTTTGTCATCGGAAATGTACGAGCAAAACGTGGCGATCCCGGACATGCAGGTGCAGTGGGGCGGTGGTACAATCTACGGCGATGGATCAGTGAACCGCGGAGTACAAACGCACGCATTAGATAGAATGACCGCGTAAGATTTATAATCTCGCACCGCGACTTGATAGAGCTTATGGGTCCGCGAGGGGGAAAAAATCGTATACGCGCGACGCTGGTGCTGGAAAATTATGAATTAAAAAAAAAAAAAACCAGTTACCTATTACCGAAGGATCAATTAAAATGTCGTTAAGTATATTATAAATGTATATATATATATATATATATAGGTACATGTATAATATTATATAGTGTGTCTGCCGCAGCGGTGTTTGACCGCGGCGCGCTGGAGACGAAGGAGACGAATATGATTTTGACGGTGGTCCAACGTTATATAACATTATATATTATATTATAGGTAGTATAGTAACAATATAATAAATCATTTTCGAATCGGTACGTTTTGTTTTTACGTTAGGCAATTAAGTGCACGGGTGACGGGTGCGACGTTGATCATTTTGGCTACCGATCGTGCAGTTGCTGCTCCTGCTGCAGTCGGCGGCGGTCATCATCGCGGTCCACCGCCGTTATTACACTGCAATTGACCTTTTATACGAAACAGAAAAAAACAAAAACCCATCGACGGTACGTGTATACGTCACGTTAGGTTAGGTGCGTACCGCGATTCGTATACACGAGGGTGCATGTGCTACAGTGTACACGTCATGGCAAAGCGTTTCCGGTGCGGTTTGCCGCAGACGGTCAGCTACCTGTAATCAGCGTCTTACGCCCGGGACGGCCATGGAATTTCCAAACAGTTCGTAATAAAATTGATAATTAAAATAATAATAATAATAATAATAATAATAATAATAATAATAATAATAATAATAATAAAATCAAAGTCCGCGCCGCCTCAATATTATATACTAAACCCAAGTTGTTATATATTATGTACTACCGTGCGCTACGGACATGCACGTCGCGGTCGACCGTATCGCAGCGTACGCGTTATTGTCGGTAAATTATAATATTATTATTATATATATATATATATATATGTGGCCCATAAGTCGTTTGTGTCAGATCTCAACATCATACGCACCAGATGTTCGATTTTTTTCCCTATACTTCTCGCGAGGAGCTGCTGTCGCTGCTGAAGATTGATGTGCACACGTTCACTTTTCTCAACTGCAATTGATTCAATCGATCTCGATACAAACGTATCTACGCACGATACAGAGACACTTTGGATGATTTACAAATTCCAAAATTCCATTTACAATTAATTTATATATATATTTTTGATTCGTATCAATCTGTCCGGAATCTATATGACAATGTTGGGGGCCCAACTTAACGTACGCGATAGAGATCCTGAAAAATTAAAATTGTTATTAAACCTGCCTACATACAATGAGTTGTGAACTTAATAAAAAAAAAAAAAAAAATGTGGCATGGCGTGGCGGAGTGGTTAGCTGCATTCGCTGATTAGTGCTGTAGTTAAGCACCATCCGGCGTCGTTAGGTCCCGTATGGGTGACCCATCCGGGTTTCAAGCGATGAAATCATTCCACATATACACATACGTGTTTCAAAAACCTACAGTACCCAAATCAACAATCTACTGTATCCGATGGCATTAGTTTTCGTCGATTAATTAATAAAAATAAATAAAAATATTTTCCCCATTTAAACATCCCTGTTGAATATTATTGCATTTACCACTGTTCACTATGTATAATTTATTTATATTCTGAACGCCAATTGTACATGCATACATTTACCAAATTTTTAAAACTTAAAACACTCTTATCAACGATTAACAACAATCAATCAACATTATGCGTATATTTGAACATTTTAAACTGACACCGACTGAAAATAATTTCAACTGTGAATCGAGTTTATTTTCTTATATAATGTGACGAACTATAATATATATTTTTATAACATTTATTTGAATATATAACATTTTTAATGGTATTTACAATAAGCATAATATGAGCGTAATATATATGAGTACAAACAATTGAAGACACGAGGTGAGAAATTTCAAGTCATCCAGCAGTAACACTCAGATTACAATTTATAATATTAATTTAATTCGAGGTGTGTAGTTGAAGTAGTTCAAACTGTGATAGTAAATGATAAAATTTGTTTGTATAACGTCAAACATTTAAAATATCAATATTATTATCTATATAATTACTTTGTTTAGTCAAGATCTCCAATCAAAAATAAAATGAATCATTTTTCCCTATAACTCGTAGGATAGTGTTAATAATTTTTTGTCACACGTTTCATTATGACTTAAATAAAAAAAAAAATGTACTTTCATAAACTACCTATAAAATAGCTATGGTAATATAACTATTGCTTTATGATGACTTTAGCACATGGTTTCGATAGTAAATACTTAATATGAAAAGGAAGTATAAATACTATTTATAATATAATATTTATGGAAAATAATACTTTCTCTATAAAGTATATAGGATTATGGCCTATGGGGCTTATTTATTTGTATATTATAGAAGTACCTATATTTATACAGTATAACTAATATTATGTTGTTAATTATTTCGCAATCGTAATGCCACTTGCATCTATCCGTAATAAAAGATTTTGTATAGAAAAAAAATCAATTTCAACATGACATTATTAATTAATTACAAAGAAAGAGGTCATAATATGAAATTGAATTAAGAACAAACGAAACCCTGCGGTTGGAGTATCGGATATCGTGCAATCATAAGAATAATAACAATAATATACAATATGATAAATATTTACTGACAATAGAAATAATATATTATGCCGCGTCCAGAGGCAACGATCTACATATATACCATATACCTATACATATTTTAAATTGTCTAATCAATTCGTAGTGATAATAATAATTAATAGAAGCGCATTTACTACTACTAAAAGCAATTTTTGTTTTCTACGCAAGAATTTTCTACAAACATAGTAGGTATAGGTATGTTATACTTGTCGTTTATTTTTTAATTCGATCATCTCTAAGGAGGTATCGAGAACAATAGTAGCAACATTGTTGCCGACTTGCGTAACAGTGATGTCTGATTAGATTTGTTCATTAACTCGCTCTTCTTACATATGCATATTATAATGATAATACAATACATATACTTTGAGGTAAGTTTATTATAGACTACGCGCGCACGCAGCACAGTTGAGTTTACAAATGAAATATTTTTAACACACACTATGTACATGCGTATGTACTACGCATTATAGGAAATTAATTGAAAACTTTAATTATCCTATTAGTTGAAAAAAACAACGATTAGCCAACAAAAGTGTATTGTTTGTGATCACTATAAAATTCATGAGTTTATAAAAATTGATGTATTATATTGTTTCATGTATTATAATATAATATTATTATCTTATAATAATATACTTATAGGGTCAACGGTCTAGTTTAAAAATTATTAGAAGAGAATGATAAACAAAAACATCTATTGTTTATTGAAAAATAAAAATCTCTACATATTATATGGTTTTATAGGATTAAGGTTTATTTTTTCTTCAATACAAATTAATAACAGTTATGCTTAAAAGCGTATGTAAGTAATTATTTTAAATATTCAACATATTAGATATATAAAAAAAAAAATAATAGTTCTGATGCAATTTAGATAAAATTAAAAGTGAAAAAAAAAACAGTTAAATTCGGCTTTATTTTATACTAATCAGAATAAACGCCTGTAAAGTTGAGAAAAAGTTTTATTACACAACGAATAAACACGAACGAGTTCAGAACCCATGTAGAAAGCATCAATACGTACTAAAAATAATAATGATACATTTTATACAACGTAGTTTGAAGAATTAGATCTAATTCAATACATGATGTATAAATAAATAAATGTGTTATTATAAAATATTTTAAAACGCACAATATTGCCTATATATTATGTACTATACGCATGGCATCCTGATTATTTATTTATTAGAAATATAAGATATTATTGGTTCACGTTTATGACGCACAAGTACCTTATACGGAGTATACATCGATTATGTTACATTTTGAATTGCCCCGATGTCATTTGGTGTAATTGCATATGCAGTTATATATTATAAGTGTACAAGTATATACATAAGATACGTCATGCGCGTGTATAAAATATTAATATTATATACTTGTACAATAAAGTGATGCGTTCTTGGCTGCGACTACGATGTACTTAAATCGGCCGCGTTATCCGTTTCTATTATGTTTCTATTACAAACACAATTGCGGCTCTGTCATTATAATGAAAGAAAAATAAAAAGAGTGAAAAAAAATTACAGTAATATCACGCGTAGCGGCGGCAACACACGGCGGCAGTTTTAACACGTCATTCGAATATATCGGCAAACGTTTATATAATTATTATAATGGAACACGGCTGTGAATGTGTGCATGTGCATCTCTCGATTCTTTTCATAGAGGGTCAAACGGTTTTTTTCTATCAATTTTTATTTTAATTAAACTTTACATTTATTTTTTTCTGTACATATAGCTGCCGCACGTATTATACACATTGTAAGACCATTGGCAGTGTTCCGGTCGGAAATTAAAGAGCAGCGCGTCTTCAACACGAGCGCATATACCTAAATATATATATATATATTATATACGCACGACGACGACGCCACGGCTTCTTCGATCAAAGAAGCCGCCCGGTAAACAGTCAATTTGGCGGCGGCGATTTTTTCGTTAAGGGCGCCACGAGGGCACCGCCCCCCCAAAAAAAAAAAATAAAATAAAAATAAAAAATAGACTCGTTAATTGCGCGCGAGGGGCTATTGACGGTTGCGAGTGCGTGTGCGTGTACATGTGGACGATGACTTGCGCGATCCGCATATACGTTTATTACAATATGTCGGAGAGAGAGATAGAGATAGAGAGAGGAATATACGTTTTATGTATATAATATATACATCATATTATATGCATGTGTGTACGAGTGAGAGAATAAGTAAACAGACGGTAAAGGGGTGGTGGTGGTGGTGGTGACTTGGCGAAAAACGTGGGAATCGAGAAAAAGGCCGCTTTATAATACATATATATATATATACCTACGTGTTTGTGTGCATGTGTGTTTTATTTTCATATAATATAATATATAATAACCAACTTATTACGTTTAATTGAATGTAAAATTTCTCGAAAACGTTTTCTATGAACGTGCGCGTACGTATATAAACGCGGCGTACAATGCGAACGATAATATTATATCATATTATTATATACCATCATCGCCCCTACACACCGACCACCACGTCAACCACGATGGCGCACGCGGCGGCACGATCATCGCAATAATAGTGACCGGCGTACTTGTATACATTTACTATTGCGTGCGTAGGTGCCTAATATGAATTATACGAGTGTAAATATCAAGTAGAAAATACAGAATATAAGATAGATTGAGTGTATGCAGTATAATAATGATATTATATATGTATAAATTATGTATGTGTTGAATAATAACCAATGTCTTATGTTAAACGAAAAGAACTCGAAGACATAAAACGGTTACCGTATTGAAGTTTGTATGGGAGACTTCTGCAGAACGGTAGAGTCTGCAGGGAATATAATAGATTAATTTACTGGTGTCCATACATAATTGTATGTTCCGTGTGATAAACCGATAAACCGTACTTATATACTTTATTAGTGCATATTATTATAATTTAATATATATCGCCGGTACGCCGTCTGCACTCTGTTGTTATGTGACACAGTCATCAAACGTATCAACCCATAACATATGTTTACGAACGTGTAATACTTTTCGACGTATTTAATATAGCCATTTTTTATTTTGACTTAATTGCAGTAAAAATATACAAATCGAATAGCACGTTAGGGGTATACTACGTTGTATATAGATACGTGCTTCGTTTTAAATAGATTATATCCATAGATCCATTGATCAATCAATACGATTTCATCACAATCCGGTAAAATTGTTATAGTATAGACAAAGTTTAATTTCACGTGTAACGAATTTATTTTATTTTTATTATTTCGAATGTTTGTTAGTTTGTTATGTCCGTGTTATAATCTAACCCGGAGGTATCTATGTATCTATAAGCGTAATTTGGGAGAAGGCTAGAGAGGCTTAGCCCCTCTAATTAACAGCACAATTAAAACGGAAAAATAAAAATGTTATTAGATACTTAAAATAATAACAACTACAATCCACTTATAAAATATCTATCCATCCCAACCTTTCCTGGGAATTCCCGTCGTAGGCTGAAAAAACACGATGTCATGACCTTTCATAATTTAAAAAAAAAATTTTCTTTTCTTCTTTTTTTCATTATTTTATTCATAACACCTTCATTTAAATTTACCAGAAACTAAAGTATCACTAAAGGGTGATTCCTTTAATGACACCTTCCATGACTGTTATAAATTGCTCACATATGTTTATTGTGCATAATTGTACAGATTGAATAAACTTCTTAGTAAAATTAATAAATATTAATAATAATTGTATAAAATAAATTCCGTTTTCAAAATTAATCAGGAATATATTTTTAAAACAACCAATATCATATCTTCACATTAAAAGTATATATTTAAATAAGTAAATACAAATTGAGACAAGAGAATATTAATTGATATTGTGTTTAAAAAAAATTAGCCCCTCCTTCACAATTAAAAATCTAAAATTGTGCCTAAATATGTCTCATCGTATGAGAAAATTTGCATGGAATTCCGTTGTAAAACGTGTTCGTTTATTACGAGTGTAAAATAAGTATAAGTCACGTTTTGCATGGTCCTCTATATTTTCCAAAAATTAAATAATTTTAACCATACATTTGTTTAAAGAAATTTGTATTATATAAGTAATCTTATATCAAACTTTACCAAATAATTTTTATAAAGAAATTATAAAGAGATTATAAAGAAAGTGATACTTAAAAACATAAATTACATTTATTGAATATTATTATAGAGCATGTATATTTGATATTTTATTAAATAACAATTTTTCTCGAGTTAATAATTTCTTTTGATGGAATGTTTTTATAACTTGAAAGTTGAATATGATTTTCACAATTTTTACCTACCATGCAGACATACAGTACATAATTGGGCAGGTAACGTAAATAGAACTTTAATGTACTTAGTAATAATTAGTTGCTCGGTTTTTATTGTTATTTATTACCTATATAAGATTTTAGATGTAATTTTATGTTTGCAAATGCCGAATCGTTATTGACTTAAGTAGTATCGAAGAAAATATATATATTTTATAATGTATATAGGTAGTGTGTACAGGTTTTTTTTTTGTTAAAAGAGTCTTTATCATGTTTTGGTAATTTAATTTGACTCGAGGAAGTGCTTGACGGAGTTTTACGAAAGAATAATACAGCATATATGCATACATAATAATATTATATTATCCTCGGGCTAGGTCATTTTCGCAACTGCCTTCACAATATTTTGTAGGCTAATTGTTTATTATACCACTTGGTGTTGAATTACTCAACAAAAGACATTTATTCTAAATATAATGTTCTATACACACGCACACGCACACACACACACACTGCTGCTGCAGCATGAATCGTTATAAATCGACAACCTTAAATATTTCAAGGTTTACTTGACAGTTTTCGGTATAGTTTTTGTTGTGTTCCTATAGTTGTATACACGACGTATATCATTTCCCTAGTAAGTATAGGCACGTATATATACACATAAATAGGTGTTTATTATTCACGTGTCGGTCGTCACGAGGAGACGATTATTTTTCGGTGTTAATATTGTGTATACAAAGGAGGTGTTACGTGTATAGATAGATTAGCGCTATAGTTAATGAGACATGTCAATATAGAATGTAAGCAAACGTATTATGATATCCTGCACCGGTTTGGTTATTTAAGGTTGAACATTAAAAAGTCGAAAGCTTTTGAATCGCACTTCACTCCCCCCTTTTTTCAGGGGCAGCTCCAAGAGAAGCCTAGGGGCCCCCACTTCGGAGAGTTAACGTCTGATTTCGCACGAGAATGTCGGAGGATATAACCTATAAATTAACAGCATTATGCTTAGTGAATATTTATAATGGAATGGATCTATTTAATCAAATAAATTATATAATTGAGTTGTTTGTAAAAACTAAAAATAGACGACTTGAATTCGTTTTGTAAAAACTGTTGTTTTTCCGTTATAAAGTATTCTGAAAATTATGACTTAGTTCCCTAGCTCCCAACGAAGTCTTTGGCTCTGGCCTCTTCTCTCCAAATTAATTCACAGCAATATACGAGTGTGATCACACGGACGAGTTTTTTCGCCGTGAAATCGTCGAAAGAGCGCGCGATACCTAATACGCGTTGCGTAATTATTATATTATAATAATATTGTAGGTATAATACACACGCGTTATAATAACGCGTAATCGAATAAATTAAATTAAATTTCGATTTAATGTACGATCCATTGTGCGCCGATCACAGCACCCAACATTCTACTCTCTCTCTCTCTCTCTCTCTATATGCAATTCCCATATATATATATAGGTACATAAACACAAGTGTATAGTTATTAAAATATAATACATATATACACACGTAATGATAAAACATCATCATTAGCACCTGTGTGCGCGTGATACGGCGGCCTATTGTATAATGACACATTCGTATGCCGCAATGACCTTTTGGATTTTTTTTCAATATATAATATTATGTATACTTGTGTATTATATACGTATAAATATGTGTAAGTGTGTATGTGTGAGTGTGTATGCGTGTATGTGTGTGTGTGTGCGTGTATACGTGTGTAGGTACACCACCCCACGAATACCGTTCAATCGTTGTTGCCGCCGCTGAAACGTTCGCGATACTAACACTTATGGATAATGCAGATTGATTACCGCCGCCACGTAAGTTTGTATGTGTGCGCGCACACACATACACACACACACACACACACACACACACACACACACAGGCATACTTACGTGTATATAAGACTGAGAAGTCTTTATAAGCGACCGGTACAACGCACGCACACTCACATCACAGGCAAACAATTATACCCAATCGTGGCGGTGGCCACTATTATGTGAGAGATGGTTCACCACGCGCAGCACTGGTCATTATTATTATTATTAAATATATTATATTGTGTGTTATTATTGTACGCATCAACCGAGAGATTAACGTGACTTAAAAATTAGAAGAAAAAAAAAACTTTTTAATGGAAGCAATCGTCCGCGATTAATAACGATATAGTGTATAATATATTTTCCCATGCACATTATACGATGCAGCTGTGGTATATTATAATTATATTCAACGTACGTGTATTACATTTACACAAGAATGTGCTGCATTAGAACGATTATTATTATAATAAACATATATAAATAATACTATTTTTTTTTAACATTAAAAGCTTTTACTGAAAACAATTATATAAAGATATAAAAATACTAATTTTCTTTTTTTGAATATTTTATAGATTTTTATTTTAAATGCATATTTCAATACATTTTCGAATTTTTTTTATATTTTCGGACAATCAATGTGGCTAATGGCAAAAATTGTACAGCAAGTTTGAGAGATTTTTTTATAAAGAATTACAGTTTTGAGAATTTTATATTTTTAAAATTCTGTGCTCTCATAACATAAGTTAATGTAGAATTTTTTTTTAAATTTTTTATACTTTAAGGTTAATTACAATTTTTTGTTTTTGTGCATATTTTAGTCAGTTTATTAGTAATGAATCAATACTAAAGAATATGTTTTTATACGAATTCAAATTCATAGATATTTATATCTTAGAGATACCTACTGATGATATCGTATTTTATATTCATTTCTATTCTGTAGTTCATGCTGCTTCTTATTCCCGATTAATGGATAGTCATTATATATGATCTATAATATATTATAGTTAGTTTCCGTTCTGTGATTTTTAATTGTATTAATCAATAATCATGTATATAAAGGGCTCAAGTTCGTTAAATTTTCTAAAATCAAATATATTTGTGTACATATAAGCACACGGAACCTAAATTGTGTGTACTACGACGCATTTTGGGTAGATATCTACTACCTAGCACAAAACGTAGGTATAGTATGTTAGATTATAATAATATATTTGTATACTTATTATTTATCCCTTTCCCTCTCTCTCTCTCTCTAGGGTTTCAATCCGTAGATTGGTTTGCAGATATTCTCCACTCTTCTCTCTTATCCACCTTCCTTTTCATTTCTACATATTAGTCGCACCCTTGATAATTTACTATATCTGTTGAATGTATTCTAATTTTGGTTTTTCCCTGTTCTTTCCTTCTAATCTTCCTTCTATAATCAGTTTTAACAATCTATCGTGTCTCATGATCTATCTCATGCCTATTCATTCGTTTTGTCTTCTAACTATGTTTTTCCATAGTAACTTTCCCTCTGATACTCTTCCCAGTATTTCTACATTACTTACTCTGTCCGCTTAACTTATCCTTAACATTATTCTATAGCACCATATTTCAAACGTCTCAAGTTTTCTGCATTCTTCCATTGTTATTGTCCAAGTTTCTCATCCATATAAGGCAATGCTCCATGCATAAGTCTTCAATAGAATTTTCTTGTTTTTAGGCTAAATTTAATGTCTTTTGGTGTAAATATAGTTTCTTGTTATTAAAGACTATTTTGGCTTGACGGATACGTTTTATTTTTTCACTTCTATTTCTCCCATAATTGCTTATTGAATTTTCCAGGTATGGAAATTCATTTATGTGTTCTATCAATTTCGTATTTTCATCTTGTTTTATTTTTTCTTCCGCATACCATTACATTTGTTTTTTTCTCATTTATTCTCATGTCCAACTTCTTATTGAATGTTTCATCCATAGTTTTAATTAGTTGAACCAGATCTTCCTTGTTTTCAGCAATTAAAATTATATCATCGATAAAACGTAGCATACTTATTTTTTGTCCGTTAATTATTATCCCTAGATTGGTGTTATCTTTTATCATATCTATTGCTTCTTGAATACCTATATGCGTTGAATATAATTGGGTATAGCGTGCATCCTTGTCTAACTCCTCTGTTTATGTTGGCTTCTTCTACACTATTTTTTATCCTTATAACTGCTAATTCATCCTTGTATAAGTTATACAGAAGTCTTCTGTCTGTGTGTTTTATCCCTATACTCTTTCCATCATGTTAAACATGACCTTCTAATTCACAATATCAAATGATTTTTCGATATCCACAAGAGCTACAAATGTTTGTTTATCTTTCCTAATTCTTTTTTGAATGATTATTCTTAACGCCAGTATTGCTTCCCTCGTTCCCATATTCCTTCTGAACCCGAATTGGTCTTCCGTCAACGATTGCTCTATCTTACCTTCAATACGTATGAACATAATGTTTGTTAATATTTTAGAAGTATGGAATAGCAGTCTAATGGTTCGAAATTCTTCACATTTTTTTTGCCACTGCTTTCTTTGGGACGAGAATAATTAAGTTCTTTACGTAATCTTCAGGCAATTCACCAGTTTCGTATATGTTTTTGATACTACTATACCGTTAAGAATATTGAAACTGATCCATCAAACCTCTTTCGCTTAGAATCATTTTTCGAAAGTAATAGTACATTGATTTCAAGTTTAAATGACTAACACAGCAATATCATTCAGCCATCCCTTTGTAACTTACTCAACCTTTGAGCCACACGCAACCTAGGAATTTCGATCTCCTTTTAAAATTATTTGTAATTGGGTAAGAAAAATTAACTTTTAACGTAGCACGTTGTACTTGATGTTTTTTCCTATACATGAAATTATTTCAAGTTCCTTATTAGTAATCCTTCAAAAACATGCGATTCATAGATTTTTCTTGTTGAGGAAAAATATTAAGTATATTATTCGTGTTGCGTTATTTTTAGGTTTTTTTTTTCGTTTTTATATATGATTATAGAAACGCGCTATTTGTAAGGACATCATATAATAATATCTATAATAAAAAAGCATGCTTTTACTATGATCTAAACGTAAAATAGTTGTTTAAGGTTGACGATTGATATGAGATCTACCTATTACATTACACATCTAAATCACATCATTTATAGGATATTATGTATTCAAATCAATTTTCTAAAGAATAAATTAACTGCATGCATTTTTTTTTTCATATTAAAATGTATAAATAATAATATTGTATGTATTACCTATTTAAGGGTATATTTTAAATTGTTTATTTATATTAAAATGTATCAAAGATAATTTATTCATTATATTTTGTTCTTATTTATTCATTCATATATAACATTATATATATATATATATAATATGATATAAATTCCCCCTCTTATAGCCTAGTGATTATACAACCACTTTATTGTGGTTACTAAAAAACGATGAGAATTGATACCGTAACCTTACAATATTGTTGGAAATACTATTTATTGCTTTATAATAACAAAACAATTTAGTTTGGGATAACCGTAGTGTATGGTTAATGGAACCATGTAGGCTGGTAGAATTTCTAACCAAATTGTTTGGTTACATTAACTGAATTATGACAACCAAATGGGTTTGGTACTTGGAACTATGATAAATGGTAGTCCCTATACCTACCACTGAATTTGGTTAGGATAACCATTTAATTGGTATTTACAACCATACAGTTTTTTCCGTGCAGATTTCACGACTATATAGTTACCCGCATTGAAAAAAGGCGTTTATTATGAATGTATAATGTGTGGAGTGATAAAAATTGCAAATCCTAGCATTGCAGCATATGATATGGAAGTGAGACCCGCACAGGACGGTGTCAGAAAATGATCGCACGTCGATGGTTTGTTGTTTTAATAGGCAAATAAACCGTGCGTATAATATTATGTATACCCACGCAAACACGCCACTGCGATGATATATAAATTTGCGCGCGCGGGTTGATTTCACGGCGACCGGGCAGGGGCGAGGGTGCGATAGTCGTGTGCAGAGATGGTAATACTACCTCTTATGTAGGTACTACTATTATCCATATTGTAATCGGAACCGGTGAAACACGAGCGGCCTGCGTTTTCGTATTGAATTGCGTGGAGACTATACGAGTCCATTAACGCATGTTGCAGACAAAAACATTAATCTCGATATGGACATATTATATTTTATTTATTATAAGTAGTTTATACGGCGCAGCGCAGAAAATGTTGACCGATTTTTTTTTTTTGAAAATCAATTATATATTTCCACCCTAGTAAATCGCCGTGGTCAGCATCGGGATGAGATGTACGAGTGGTTCTTGAAAATTTGACACCATGCGATTGTCCACTATATTTGTATATATGTATATTAACCGGAAACGATTTTCTTTAGCATCATTACGCGTGCGGGAGTACTAATTATGCGTATTAGTAACGTATATACCATACAAATTGTAATAATGTAATTCACCAAATAGCTTCATAGAAAAATCTCCT
Source organism: Chaitophorus viminalis (assembly GCA_025469195.1). NCBI lineage: Eukaryota > Metazoa > Arthropoda > Insecta > Hemiptera > Aphididae > Chaitophorus > Chaitophorus viminalis. Next base: position 39,270 of record JAIPRK010000105.1, on the reverse strand, counting down.
TTGCCGTGCCACCCACTGTTTTTTATATGTCATATAAATGTACGTATATACATTTTAATTTTAGACCGTGTGCGCAGTAATATCGAGTAATTAGACCACCACAAGAGCATTATTATTATTATTATTATTGTGTACAAGCCCGCGTTCTTATTTTTTTTTCGGACAGGGTCTTTTTATGAACGCGAAAGGAAAAAAAAAGAAATAAAGAAAATAATGCTTACAATCTATTTATTTTTTGGGGTGTGAAGCGAGGGAGTTTATGTATATTATACAGTGAGCACGGTATGAAAGCAGTGCATACAATATGTATATATATATATATATATATATATATATATACATATATGCGCATGAGGGGCGTGTTTTGTTAACAGACTGTTGCTTTCTTTTATTTTTATCTTTCTTTACGACCCTTTTAAAAAATTAGCTCAACAGGGTATACATGTGCACACATATACACAAACGCTGTAACAGTCGGCCGGTGGTTTAGCGCTTTCGACGGAATATAGCGCACATAACGTATAATAATAATAACAATATTATGTCCGTATACGCCCGTCGTATTATATCTGTATACTTTGTACACAATAAACAGTAAACAATAAAGCTCCGTAGTGCCTATTGTTTTTAAAGTACGTATTTATAATTTTACGAAAACGTCGCGACGAGTACGACTTCCGCACTGTGTATACATAAATAGTTGGTATACCTCGTGCCTATATATTATTATATTGTATTCGCAATTGTATACGTATAAAGCGGGTTCGCGCGTATTATATTACGAAAATAAAATTGCTGTTTACAATAATATATTTTAAAACACCAGTAGACACAAGTACTCAGGCACTGTATCATACACAATAAGAATTTTTACAATTAAAATGGTTTTAATTATATGTAATTTTCATTATAAAGCTTGATTTTAGTATTAGATTCTGAACGAAACGAAGAATGTATTGGTTTTACCAATATGTGTGCTACATTTTTTTTTTTTTTACTGTCTCATGTATACAATTTTAAACATAATGAGTGCTCCGATATATTACATAAAACTGATAACTGATAAATTTTCCGAAAGGGGATTTCGTCTAGTTGGTATTATGAGGAGGTAATTTTTTTGAATAATGGAGAAAAATGGTGTGAAAAATGTTACCCCGGGTACAGGATTCGAATTCGATATTTGTTATTTTAGTTATCATAGCAACGAGAAAAAATTTCTGGGTATTTATATATTAATATATTAATAGATTATACTATATAAGATCATCTAATCACTTTAGTAAGAGATTCCGATTACAGGGTGTGTTGTGTCATTTCGTGTATCGTGTTAATTTGACCGAGCTGTATATATTTTTCAACTATTATCGTGTTTTTTAAGGTGCAATTATATACACTGCACATTTGCACGTTATCTTTGCCACTTATACAGTTATACCTATTATATAATATATGTACAGAGGTACACGGTGATTTACGTAACGATGAACAATTTCGTGAGACTTATACCGACCGAAGTAGTGGCGCAATCTTTGATAATATCTGCAACGATCTTTATTACAATGTACCTAAAATGCTAAAACTAACCAGTAAATCACATAAAACAAATCTAATACACTTTATACAATCGATTATTATTATTACGAAGTGAAAGTTTCAATTAAAATGCGTCGTTTTAAAATGTATTATTATCAATAATAATGCGGTTTTTACACGTTTAGTTTCGCTGACAAATCTATGATACGAATTATTTATTATTTAGTTATTCTATTGTATCACACACTTTAATAGCGCCGCGAGTTTTGACAACGTGATGTGAAATCAATTTGTCTGGTTCTAAAAATTACACACATAATTATATGTCATTTGCAGACTATGATCTGCGCTGTACGCGTGACATTATATTTTTATAAATTGTTTAATTTAATTTGCAAATCATAATTGTATTACCTAATATTATATTGCTATAATGCAATAATATAGTCGATTAAATGTTAAACGAATGATATTCTATACAACCTTATAGTGAAATAATAATTTTTAAATGAAGTTTAAATTTCGTAATAACTACACAGTATATACACACGGCGAACATTATAGTAAAACGACCGTATATAGTTAGAATGGGAACTCTGTAGCCATTATAAAGTACATTACGAAAACAAATGTTTAAAGATAAAAAACAACCAGAAATTGTTATTACTACCTTTTAAAGTAGGTGCATTGCTCATAATAGTGTTACATTTCTATATACGTATAACAAATGTGTTCAGTTGAAATTATATAATAAAATGAAATTGGTCGTTTGTCCAACTGAATCCAAGGAAACTCTTATTATGATTGTATATACCTACAGCCTACATTGTATATACCTATTTACTACTTGGCGTTTCTGATATTCCCTGGGTTTTATATACGAGACCTACTTACCAAAGTTAATCGTTTAGTCTTAAAAAATCAATAAAAATATTACTTTAGGCTTAACATATTGATTTTGTTTTTTTTATAAATTAGTGTAATATTGTTATACTTTCATAGACTTTTTTATGCCTATACATAATAGTTTTATTTATTTATTTATTTATTTTATAAAAGAACCGCAGCATTGAAATCGTAGTCATTATAAGTGGTTAAAATTAGGCTAGATAAAATTTGCTCTGTATACATGAAAAAATTATTTTAATAATGTACATCGATTTGTGTTTATAATTTTGGCATTAGTTGTGATATTTTTAGATATTTCTCAACCGGCCGTGGTCATTTAAGCTTGAATACATTTATTTCTTTCCGGCGACTAATCTGATCTAACAAAATATGATAGTTTTTATCAAGGAACCGTGTAATTGATCAATTATAGTATAAAATCATATAGTTGATATTGTATTATACACTTGAGAAAAAAACATGGAGATTACAGAAATCCATATAGGATGAAAAACTCATGTAGTTCAATTCCAACCAACTGATACAAAGCACTGGTCATATAACCAGTTAATATGTATAGTCGTAGTAAAGTTAAGTTTCGTATCATTTTACGTTGAATGGATACTTTTTGAGTGTTAAAATGTCAGTAAACATAATATATAGTACGTATTATTTTAATAACAATATTTTTAAGTAGATTATTTTCATAGGAAATGGACTTGTATATTAATTGTTATTGTAATTTATTATGTGTTGAAACGTATGATTAAAATCAATTATCATAAACATATAGTTGAGTTACAAATTAAATTCAAATTGCTTTGTGTATGTTAATAAAATAGGTACTATAGTGTTTTAATTATAAAACAACCTAAATATTTAAAGTTTTCCGGTCAAAAGATTATTTATAATACTTATATAGGTAATATAGTTGATACTATTCAGGTGTCCACTGTCCATAAAATTTTTTAATTAATTTGGGTTCACAATAAACATGTACCTAATTATTTGTGTATTTTATAATGATTACAATACGTATGTAATTAGATTGCAATAATATATTATTCTCTAATTAATGTAGACATTCACGTTTATTCGATAACATTTTAAACACGTACTTGGTAAAGCGAAGCCGTGAATACATTAAAATAATATTTATAGTCATCGTGTAGTTGAATGTATATATTTACGAGGATTCAGAAATATCTTAGAATATATGTTCGAATTACTATTTCCCTTTTTATAATATACTTTATGTCCGCGGTGCATATACTTGCATAACTCTATATGCATACAGTGGCTATAAATATTAATCGTATATTTGATGCCGGGGATTCAAATGCATCAAACTCTATACTCGCAGTGTTCAAAGCATATATGGTACGTTATATTTTCAAGTATAATAATAATTTGGACATGATTTGTTCGCTCCATACGTGTTTCATTCGAATTTTTTTGGCATTTTTTTTTTTTTTTTGCTATTTACAACCATACAATCACGGTAAGCCATAATTGTTTTCATAAACGTATGCATTTTGTACGTGATACAAGATCACACCACATATCTAAAAAGTTAAACGCGTGAGTGATTTCGAGAAAGTTTTATCATTTGAATTGAATGATATTCAACTGTCGCTTGTTGAGAAAGCATATACGCAGATATCAGCTCGTGCAAACAAATGTTTGTGGAATACATTCAAAAACTGAAACGAGTGCATTATAATCATTCGATATTGTATACATACATACACGTGAAGATACTAATTATAAAGTATTATACACTATACACACACACGTGGGACGGTTATAGAATTATTGTGAGTGTGAACGATGATAATGAATGTGATGTCGCGGCGTTAACGTTCAGACCGGGTACAAAAAATGTCATTATTATTATTATTATTATACAGCTATATCTGGTTGGTGGTATTTGTTGTTAATGGACCGCAGATCGTATAGTGTACGGAAATTATAATATAGCCAATATAATATTTATACTACATGGTCAACGGTTAAGAGTAACGAAAATCAGTTATTGTATTTCGAAAGAACGGTATTAAGAAAGATTCATGGACCAACAACGAATCCAATTACAAGAGAATATGAGAGGAGAAAAAATTGAGTAAGAAATTATATACAATATGTATAAGTATCAAAAATATGTTATTTGCCACCAAAATACTTGATTGGACCGGACACGTTAGTGTCCAATGTGGCAATAAGAACCTTATCCAGAAAATGGCGACGTAGAAGACCCCGGCAATGATGGCTGGACAGGGCAGTGAAACACATTAGAGTTTTTGACGAACTCAAGAAACTATCGAAGACTCGGAAGATCGAGAAAGATGGAGAAATTTGGTCGAAGCTGCGGCTAAAAGCCTGAATGGCTAGTAAAATAGTAATAAATAAAATATGTATATGGGTACAATATATAAACGGAATTTCTATGAATCTATACTATACAGGTAAACGTACGTTTATATTCGACATTATATAAATACAAATATATTAGTATTTATGTACACGATTTGTGTTTTCTGGAGGTCAATGTGGGGTATCACGCTGATATTTGTATCATGTGTGTCATGCTATAACTTACTTACAATGCATGCATTCATAGAGATAATTATTAAATCCATCACTTTGGTAAAATAATTATCATAATTACACAATTAACTATCACTGCCTTTCATAATATAATAATAATATATTGGTGCTGTAACGCGCGTTATCGACGTACACATTATACATGCGTTTCAATATAAAGATTCTTACCGATTGTAAAAGTGAAATAATAATAAAAAAAGTTTTTTAAAAAAAAAATGGAAAAATATTTTAATTTTGATAATAAATCAAATTTCTATACATCGTGTATTGTATCGTGTGACGTGCTAAATAAGAGCATCGTCAGTAAATCCCGAAGCCGGATAAACAAGGGGGTAATATTGTAAGAAAACAACTTAAAAATAAAAAGGTGTAAAATCTTAGACTGATTTTCATAGTGTACTTTTATCTTTTGTTTTCATTCAACTTTGACCCACCCTGCAGTTATTCTTTTCGTGCGAGTATGCAACTGCAACACGCATGACAAACGCATGATATAGATACAAGTCCCATCCCTGTACTGTTTTAAGAACGAATGATGGATTGTGTTAAGTCGGTCGAATTAAATACCTGATAATAGTCATAATGCAGTGATAGACCGATCGGAATAATAACACGTTCGAGCAGTGTGGCGCGAAGCCGAAGAAACGTGGTGTACCTATACGTAATAATATAACGTCCCGTCGTAGTATACGCAGTGCGTGTAGTAATACGATTCACATAATATTATATTAGAGGTCGTCGTGGCGGAAAGATAAGGAATTACGGCGGCGGCGGCGGCGGCGGCGGCGGCGGTAACCCAAGCTTTTATAGTACACGGCTGTGCCTATAATACGTATATACGTGTAAAATATTATAATATTATCTACGTGCGGTCTCCATACTTACTTCTGATGAGGTACCTATACATAAATACATTATAATAAAATACACAGTCCGGGCACAACGACGACGACGACAACGCGTCCTTCTCGACTTGGTCCTAGAGATCAATGAGGATCAGCCCGTGTTGTTTAGCAGCTTAGTGGATGTCACATATACGTGCACTTATATACACACACACGCAAACCTATTATGTATACGGTTCAACGTCGTCATGTAGACCGCCCACGACGTCGTGTATACGTGTATATATATGCAATCCGATCTTCGGTTCTGTCCAAACCGATTAATCCAACAACGAGCTCCCGAACATACCACCGTCCTCCCTCATCCTCCTCCTCCTCTCGTCATGCCACGCCATGTGTATTAATATAATAATCGCTTTTTATAATATATGTACACGCGTGTATGTGTGTGTGTGTGTGTATACGCGTAAGGTGTAAGTATCGGCTGTGTAACATTTCGAACGCTTTGTGCGATGACGATGACGACGATAACAACTCATTAGAAACACTGTCGTTGGTATCCGGTATTCACGATAACGGTCTTCGAAACCAAACACAGTTATATATTATAAAACGCTTACGAAAATTTCCGCGCAAGTTAATAGCATAATATATATTGTACATAAATAGTGTCCTCCAATCTATTAATTCATACTAAAATCGCCGTCGGTCAGCATCAGTGTTCTATAATAGGTGTAAATTGCGTTGGAATAGTTTGCTCGCAACATCGGCCCCACACCGGTGGATCCAAGGGGATTGCGCCGGTAAAAGGGTAAACACTGCACTCTCTGAGCCTCGACCGTATGTTAATGTCAATTAATAATCATGTACATTAATGTTTACTGCCTCCGAATTACTTCTCTGCACATGAATAATTTCTAGACACATCCCGTGTTCCATCGGAATTCCCTCCATAGCTTTAATGGAATACGATTATTAACTTGAGGTCTGTTCGTCTATATTCAGGATGGAAAACAACGAACAGGTTAAGATCAAAAGTGGCATGTGGGACTGTATCAACGCGAATATAATAGCAGAGATCGCATGAATATTTATGTATAGACGAATGTAAACGTGTTTTATTTACTAAGAAGTTAGTCACGATATGCAGTGACCGACAAGAGCAGCGAGGATGGAAGATTTCATGAGGCCGGGCCGATGGTAGACTAGATGTTAAGGACCACCTATTCACCTATTGTGAAGGAAAGGGAAAGGAACGTGTAAGCTCCTCCTGTCTTCGTGAAGCTAAAAGAACAAAACGTATACACATACGATTCAATCTATGCATGTTTTGCCTGTAACGATGTGAAGCCAACCACACGGTTTTCTTATTTTTCCATTGATAATCGATGTCGATATAATAATTATAATTATAGTATAATAATTATTTATCATTTAGGCCTTTTTGGCAGACGCCACTTTACGGAAGTATCGGATTTGTACAAAAATCAAATTAGACATTTAGAATTTAGCACTTCATAATATAAGTAGATACTGCTATCTCCGGTCGGTATATACGATAGTATTATATTATTATTATTATCATCACCAAAGACCCATTTTTCGTTTTTCACTTTCTATCATTCAACTAGATAAATCTAAAATATGTGTTGAATGCACTTATACAATTATACACGAGTAGACGTATACCAAGAGATGCGTATAGATATTTGTTTTGGATCTTTTCTATTACTGCAGCGTTGTCGCTACGATGTAGAATATTATTTGTTTTAGGATAGCGAAACACACATCGCAGATATAATCCTATTATAAAAATTAATAATAATAATAACAATAATAATAATAAGTATTATAATATAAATTATTGTTAAAATAATACTATTGTGTATTGTTTTTTAATTAAATTAAGTGCACAAGAATTACGGACGTCCAGTGCGGACACAACGTAATGGAAATGGCAAACGAATTTGCATACATGCGGTTTTTAACCGAGGGATATTCGATATTTATACTCACGAACGTACCACTATCGCGCATCAGAACACATTATTTCGGACAAGTTCAATGGCTGGTGCACATTAAACGCGAGCGCATATCTAATACAATTTTGTGTACATTTACAATAATTATTATAATACGTGTACAATATATACGTTTCATATAGATTTAATTTTTAATTAAAAACCACCAAATTCAATACCACGGTCTCTGCGATGCAATGTGGTTGAATGAAATTGATCATCTGTTTTGTACACACGTGATACTAAAATATAAATTGTATGTGTACAAAACGAAAAACAACAGAGTTTCAATAATACGAAGTGTGAAAAACGTATTTCGTTTCAAATATTCGGAATCCGCATTATATTATTGTCCCGGTGAAAGAATAGTCGGACAGAGTTTAAACTCAGAAACGGTTCTACGTAAAAGTGTGTATCAATTTTTCGACAGGGAGAACTACAACGGGTAACGTACATTGGAACTTATACGATACTATCGTGAGCATTGATTAATCATTAATATATAATATTATGAAATACATAAATCATGAAAAAGAATATCTTTAGCAAATCAAGTATTCTAAATCGAAAAATTCACCAATAAGCTGAGCATTGACATATTACATGTGTAAAAGATTTGGTAAAAATTTGTTTTGAGCGTGTTGACATATAGCTGTGAAACATAACAAACTGGAAGTAACAGAGATGTGGACATGGAAGAAAATGATAAAGACAAGAATAGAAAAAAAATAATAAACAAAAAAGTGCAAAAAGTAAAACATCAATGCACAGAAAATAAAATAAGTCGGACACATTCTTTAACACAACTTTATAGCCAACATATTTTTGAAGGAAGAGTAACTGGAAAGGAATCAAGAGGAATTCCAGGGAAATTATGTTTTGAACGCATATTCAAGAACTCATGAACTGTAGTGCATCTTTTGCTTCATTCAAAAGCCTGGCGCTAAACAGAAAAGAGTGTAGGATTTATAATATATAATGATGATGAAATCACGATCACATATTAATACATTTTATTATATATGTTTAGCATAATTTTTTAGATGAGGCACGATTGATGTTTACACAAGAAAGGAAAAAAGAGCACCTGTAATGTATCATCAGCAGAAAGAGAATTTGAAAAGCTGATCGACACGAAAAAACGCTATTGTATACAATAATGTGAGCCGCTGCAAGCGGTGTATGTGCAATACCACGGCGTAATGCACCGTACTGCAACTATCGAGGAACTACGAGCTGCGACGGATGAGCTGCGGGTATGCGACACACATTATACTCGTATATAGTTCATTTTATAGGGAACTCCGAACCGGTCTAAACTTTGCAGACTAAAACACCACATTACATAGGTGAATGGTTACCACGCAAGATTTTATTCTCCTCTGTGTATATATTTACGTAGAACCTTATGCGTGACTGACCAATCGACGCGGTTCACGACATTCCATTTCGTCCGTGTGCATGCCCGCTCGTTTTTTCACTCCTTTTACTGCTGCTGCTGCTGCAGCTCCTATATACCTATATATGTATGTGTAATTATATTATCGTCTTCGTCGGATTAATTTCAACGTGTAATGAATTAGAAAACTATGGATGTTGTGGTCGTCAGTGTCGATTTCGGGACATTGGCATAACCGTCGTCGTGTCCCGTATGTAAACGTACGCGCGTCATGAGTATGGTAGGTGTACCTGTATATAATAAAATTATACAAACACACATACACACACACACACACACACACACACACACTTACAAGTGTGGTCATGGTAGTAAAACGAAAAAAAAAGTCACAGTTCGGGCTATCGAATTCCGCGGTTTCACGTGTATATAAACACAGGTACATACGGTTTTTTCACGTCGCAGTTTTTACACGCATACGCATACACACACATACTCATATATAATATGATAAATATATTATACGCTATACATAATATTATAATACGTGGTGTGTAATACGACGAGACACACTATACGGCTGCGAACTAAAATGTTGTTTACCGATTCGAACGGACGGGGGCGATAAACGGTATTGGGTCGCTATATAGTAATAGTAATAATTATATGATATTATTATGCGCGAGTATAGAGTATAGACCATACGGACAAAGATCGGGAATCTATATATACATTCTACATGTATTATCATACGCGCGCGCGTCGGGTACATTATACGGACGGATGCACCACTGCACGATCGGGTAAAAGAGTTCAACGATTTCGACGACAAATTCATTCTTCACGTACAATAATGTCTCGTGATGCATATAGCGTGTGCAAAATATCATAATCGGCAATGAACCATCGTCTTGAATTTATATAGTAATAATAATCATAATAATAATAATAATAATAATAACATAACCGATCTGATTTTAACGTTTCCCCTGAGCTGCTTCGACGATATAGCGATAATATATCCATGGACTACGAGTCTGAAATCGCAGTTGTTTACACATTTTTTCCTTTTAAATTTCTAAAATTGTTGCCAACACATAGCATAACAGTGGTGTGTACAACCCTTTTTCCGTGTAGGATATAGTTCATTTTCTATTAGACATACCTCTGCAAATAATATACGTGTTGTTCTGCAAGGACTTGTGAAGGATATCTGCGGTCCATTGTTGGCATGGACACGACAGCTACAGACGTTTTACTGGAGCCGCGAGCCGGTTTAGTTGGAACACTTGTAAAATAGAGGAAAACACTTACCAAAAAATACCACTCACCCACCCATCCGATTTCCAAGTATCGGGACTATATGGCTGGACATCCTTTGACCACACGACGGATTGAATATATGTTTTTTAGTTCTTATATTAGGTACCTATGTTACGATGAAGGTTACTTTGTTCCCCGTACAGGATATTTCCAGAGGACATCGGACTACGTGCCCGTCAATGTATACATATATTGTGGTGAAGGATTTGTGTGTTCGAAAGTGATTCATGGTGTGCGGTGCGGTTAATTTTTATAATACGATAACGCGCGGCCCTTTTCCGGGACCATAAACATTCCGTCAGCTGATTACACGCCGTCGTTTCTGAGATTGTTTTTGACGTAGATATGCAGGATAGGAAATGAGAAAACCACGAGTATTTATTGAGGTACACGCAGTTTCTCACCGATATCGCTGAAAACCAGAGTAAACACAAGAGGAGTACTTTACGACCGTAGTTGCGGTTAAGTATTTTCCACAGCATGTTCAACATTCTGAAATCCAACACCTAAAATAAATATTATACTATAAGTTTTCCTAATTAATTTAATACTTATTTATTAACGTAATAAAATACTTACGCCGCACCAATAATACGATGCACGCATCATGCTCTGTATATTTAATGGATAAAATATATTTTCTAATAAAGAAACATACGCTGTACAGCAGCAAGACTATCCACGGGAAATAAATACACATTCGTGCGATTTCTGTAAATAACATATACATGACCGGTATAATAACCAGTTATTGGGATGATTTTTTTTTTTTTAATTCGATTACTTACTTTTATACTAGTAAAAAGAACACTCGATTATTCTGTGTACGCAAAACGAAAAAACTAATAACACATTTGATATTTCAACAGACAACAATACACATCGTCGGTATTATCGAGTCATTTGAACTGATTGTTATTATTATTATATATTTTGAATATTATATTTCACCGCAATTGTATTTTATCACAAGTACTAGTATACACTATACCTATTATGGATAATATTCTAACAAGCTACGATTATCATTGTTAAAATTATTTTGCTTGTTCGCTGTATGGTATTGTATGTACACTTAATTCACAAAAAAATATAGTATATTATACTTCACTGTGTATACGTAGAACAATTCAAATGTTTAATAATATATTTTATTATACGTCGAGAACTTAAAACGATCGGAAACTATAATATGATGATTAGACTAGAGTTAGTTGTAATAAGGGTGAAAAAAAAAGTTGTTTCTGCAGTATGCGTGTATATTACGATATTTACTACGCCGGTTCGTAGTATTTCATATTACTATGATTGAGTTTAAATTCGAAGAATATACGTGTCCAATGACCAACGGTATAATAATGTAATATTCGCAGGACGAAATCCGCAGAAGACGCGCGTTCAATGAGATGACGAAATAACAACGGGGGCATATTATTCGAATTTTATTCACAGAATGTCCGGCGGGAATCACGAGATTAACTTTCCGTGAATGATTAAACCAAACCCAACGTGAACGGTATACGAACGATGATCGTCCCGTCAGTGGCTCAGGTAATTTATATTATACACATACCAGTGGATTGTAGATCTATATATTTATAAATACATATGTATTATATGAACTATGACATTTATTCGTTTTATTCATGCGGAGTACATATTTCATGATGTACAAATTCAAAATAAAATTAGCTTTAGAATAATAATTATACGCATTTAACAATTATAATTTATAATAAATTGAAACATTCATGTGACGATTTGAATTATAATAAATAGCATAATATTAAATTTAATTAGTTAGGTATCGTTTAAGAATAATTGTAAATATAAGTATACATATTAATTAAATTATGTGGATATGTGTAGTAAACATGTATGATTTATAAAATAGTTATTGCCATTATAGGTGGTTGTAATATCATCGGGGTTACAAAGAGTAGGTAAATCTAAACTATTACGATTGTCTATATTATAACAAATAATTACCTAGTTTTAACGTTATTGTTCAAAAATATTTTTCAATTTCTTATACATTTCTATTATACTCGTAAATTCGGAAATTAGTTATTAATTAACTATAGATTTATAATATCACGGCGCGGCAGTCCGTTTAAAGGCGTATTAAATGCGATACCACAGGTTAGACATAATCAATGGTATTGCATATTTAACAAAACTAATCCTTTTTATATTGTCCTATAATTGTATTTCCAATATCGTCTTCCAAACCATAGATGGGCTACAATGGGCTTATAAATGGTTCAATTTTAATCATTCACTAACTCACAGTGGACTAAACGGTTAAGAAAAATATATAGGCAATAATAATCTTTTAATACATCACATAACATATTAAATCATTAATAATTACAATGTAAAATATATTACAATACATATACATTTTACATTATATACATTTCCGTACATAATATATTATGGTAGATCGCTGCACGTGCAAAAATTTAGATTTGTTTTCGTTCATTTACATAAGATGTAAACGGCAGTAGTAAAATAAAAACCTTTAACTTGTGCATTATTTGTTCGACATTTTTGTGCCACCAATATCGGAAAAGTTTTAAAAAACTTGAACCACACCCCATGCTTGGCTGGATCGTATAGGGACAACCGATCGTGCTGCTGCGGGTGCAGTTGCAGTGTGGGAGGTCTCTTGTTCGTCGATTCATCCGTCGGGTGGCATCATGGACGGCGGGAGAACCGTGTAAACCGAACGAACGCACTTCTCGCACCCAAATAAATACACATAAAAACACATAACACGTGTGAATCGTGTACAACATTATACCTATTATTGTAATAAATATAAATTAATATAAACCTTTACACACATGTACGCACACACATAGATTTATGTCTTTACCGGGACCGAAGGCTGTGGTTTCGGGGAAACAGACTCGCGCGGCAACAGGTCCTTATGTTGAACAGGACATCAGAAATTCGATCGCCCCGACAAATCCGATCGACAAGCGAGACTCTGCGTAATGGAACGGCGGCCACACGCAGTATCTATGTCTTTGTAATAATATGGTAATATATGTATAATAATATGCGTGTGCATCATCGCACTCGCGTAACTCGGTTGGCGGACGAGAAGCACGGACACATCACGGTCGTCTTGAATTATGAACGATTTCATATAAGTACACAAAAAAGAAGAACCTGTAACTATTGACGCAATCGATCATGAAAAATTATTGCACAACTTCATAAGCAAAAATGCATTGACTACGTGTTAGCTGCAACATCTGTCCTAAACGCATACAATATTATGTACGCGTACTCGCGGTCCAATATTGGTACGTTTTATTTTTTAACAGCTGTATTGACAATCCGCAAAAATCTGGGGCAGTGGGTTAATGTCATGAAGTTATATCTTAGACTACAGAGGTATAGACATGATAAGGGAGGCGACTATATTTTGAGGTACAATACGACCCTTTTTTTGGATCTTATTTTTTATTTTTTAAGTAAGGAGAGGGCGGTTCCAATAAATGTCTGGTGTCTTCCGAGACGTATATTTGAGAATTTGTTGGAGATTAGTGAATTTGAGAAGAGGATTAATTTTTTGTGGCATTATATTGTACAGAGGAATCTTATTAAGTTGTTAGATTCTAGCGTGATGCGTGAAGGGTGAAATTAGAAGCGTACCGTGGACTAGCAGCTAACTGACAAAGGGAAATCGTTTGCGCAGCGCGCATATTGTCGACGATAAAACATTAAGATATTATATACTGCGTTTTATACTTTCTTGCAGTCTTGTGTGTACCTCACGACTTCCCTCGGTTTATCCATACTGCGGATAACGTGTTGCATTCGGTCGATTTTGAACGTGTATACATTGTCGCACACATTCCCGCACGACACAAAATCGACAATTCGTTCGTAAAGAAATTAGCTCATTTTTTTTTTTTCAATCAATTACATCACCTACATCCTCAACGGAAAATGACCATTATACTACTTTCAGGGTGAAAAACCACATTTTGAGTATGCATGTCAGGGATAATTTGAAACATCTCCTGTAAACGCATTAATAAAACATAATATTGCGCTGTAGTGAGCTATGTATAGTATTAGACAAGTCATGATATTTTCTCCATTGAATTCTTGAATTATTGAAGTCTTGTTTGAATTCGTTTATATAGAAAATCGTCTCTCTCTCTCTCTCTCTATATATATATATATATATATATATTTCTTAGCAATTATTTCGACAATATATATAAATATATTATATTATACGTACATAATAGTATATACGAGTGTCGCGCTTCGGAATGGCGACCGAACCATGAATCAGTGTCAAACATGTCCATCGCACACTTTGCCTATCCGCGACGTCGCCGGCAAAAATTCGTCTTCTTGCCTACCTATATACACTGAAAATATATAAATGTATGCGGCAAAATGACCATACCGCTACGCCGCGCAAAAAGACCGCGTTTGCGATTGTATATAATGTACTATATAAATGTCGCGAGTTCTGCATCGCCCGTGACACATCGCATTTCAACCTTATTTTGATAAACTACTACACTTCAACTACTGCAGTTTTATAGACTATACCATAATATATTTACCCACATGAGTTTAAGATATAAATATATATATAATACGTTGCTCGGTCCTCCGGAAATAATGACAAAACGTCATACGTATATAATATATAATATATATATAATAATAATAATTTAAAAGACTGCGGAGCGTGGTTATTCCAGCCGTAAATTAGCGGTCGCTTATGTGGCGCGAACCAAAAGGGTTGAATTCACAGGGAGTACTTATATATATATGTATACGACACGCGAGGGATTGATTGGCAAAGCGACGGACCGAAATGTCTTGCGGCGCGGGCGATACACACACACATAAATATATATATATATATATATATATATGCCGGCGGCGGCGGAAAGACGAAATATAATTCTTCCGGCTGACAGAGCGGAAACCCATTTAGACGTTTATTTTTATTTTTATTTTTCCACCCCCGGGCACCGGATTTCCATTGAGAAAGAGAAAGACAGAGATAGGGAGGGAAGACGTGGAAATAAGGGATGAAAAACTATATATATATATATATATATATAAGCGCCACGACTTTTATGCGATCGGTCGTCGGTTGTAGCGCCCGAGTGTTAAAAAGAATAAATAAACGCGCGGGGATGAGATGAAAATGAAAAAAAAAAGATTTCAAAAACATACACATACACACACAATATTGCGGCGTCCACGCAGGCAATCGTTGCCGGTGACTGGCGGTATAACACCGGTTAAGAAGTATTAATGGAGTTTTTTCCCCTTTTACCACTCCGTTTTTAATTCGAACGTTAACGGTTAACGGACATCAATCATCAGCGGCATCAGTTGTTGCTGCTGCTGCAGCGGTGGCGGCTTGGTAGCCACCGTAAAACAAAAAAAAATAAAATACAAAGTGTTAATAGAACTATTTTAATAACGCGTCGAGACGTGTTATTATGTCGGTCGTAATGAGATTTTTTGAATCCATTACGACCGCCGTCGTCGCCGCAGTGACCAAAACGAAATGATTGTGCTTTCTTGATTTGGTGTTCCAGAGTCGTCGCCTTCGTTGACCGGCATTATACGAATACATACGAACAATAGAATGTATATATTGTAGAATACAACATAGAATATTTATCAACGACTTATGTTTCGTTTACCAGAAGTGGATGCGCAAAACGTTAATTTTGTGTACCTATTTGGTATATCTGGTAAAGTATCGGCGGTAATTTTTTCACTCAAATCACTAATTTCGTGATTGCATGACAGGTTTTTTCTTTTCTTATTATAAAAATTAAATTAAATTTTTAGGAGTACTAACCTAAAAATTATTTCAAATTTGTTATCTGAATTATAATTAAAATTGTAACTTCATGGGATGTGAGTACAAAAATTGTGGATCAATATGATAAAAAAAAAAAGAAGATAATGACGTCCTCTTTACGATAGTAATATATTACGACATTATATGTTTACAAAATTACATCGAATTATATATCAGTGTATAGAATTAATATCCCTTATTCTCTTGTAGTTCGTACTTAATGTATTTATTTGTAACCAATACATGTAGATGAGATGACCACCAATGGGCCCCTTCACGTTATTGTTATCGTTGTAAGTCATCTCTTGTATAATCCGATCTGTTGAAGTCATTATAATTTAAATATATATTCAATATATTATTCACATTATGTGTGTATCAAATTTAACTTTCTAGCTGTTTAGAACGACTTCTATTTAGATAATATAGGTGTGATTGCCATTCAGTAGTCAGTATATATAAAACACCTTACTTGTTTATAAAAAAACCTATAATTAAGGAATTTCAATGAATTTCATTCTATGATTCAATGAAATTAATAATGTTATGTACGCACTACATGTGATGATGCAGTATAAATAGTATAATGTATATAATAAAATCATCATTAGTCAAACATTAAAATAGTATTCATGCTTAATAAATAATAATAAAAATAACTTAGTAATAAAATGGCCGCTACTATAAATCGTAATAAATAACACTACAACCAATATAATTAAATGTATAATAAATTATAAGTCGAACCGTACTAAATTTAAATATTTGTCGGTTGATACAATGAAGGAGACTACCAAAAGCGTTTTATTGAGTTCTTTGTCGTAGAGATTTAAACAACTAACCAATGACGATTCGTATGTATGAGCGATAAATATTAATCGAAATGTTAAAATTCGAGCCAATTAAAGAATCAATAAGATTTGAGTTCTCATAACAGAAAATCGTTGATTCGTTGAAGTTGCTGGCCGTTCCTGTTGTCGTGTATTATCACGAGGACTGCATCGCACATAAACATATGTCCAGCGATGACCAGACGACCTGGAACTGTGTTATGTTCTTCGTTAATATAGTGTTGGATAATATGATATATAGGTTTATGATAGTTTCCCGCGATCAGTTCATTTATCAACGCATTAAAAATGAATTAAGAACACTCCAGGAAAGAACGGTTGCAAACTTTCTAGACACCCTGCATATAGTGCACCGTGTTTGAGTCATAAGTCATAATAGCGATACAAATCGGGTGCACTTGGTGTGTATTAATATTATGCATTCATCAGAAGAACGATAACGTATACAATATAGAAATAATAATAATGTTACCGTATACGAACGAGCGTATTATTTAGTTGTATATAATATAATATTATACTAACCGGACGAACGAGCGTACGTATTTTCCACGAATATTTATTTTTTACACGAGTGTTTATTATTATTTTTATTATTATTATTATTATTATTGTACACACGGACGTTTCCAGTTTGTTTTGAAATCCAAATTATAATACGGACGACGAGAGATTAAAAACTCGAATGCGTGTATACGTAACGTGTAGTCTATATGGTACGTACATGCATATTATCTGTTATAGTAGTATCGCCTACCTGCTTATCCACCTGTGTTCGCCATGCGCACACCGAAATACTTGTATAATACGATCGAACACGTAATGGGTCGGCTGCCTAAGTCGGTGGCGCAAATGGAGATTTCTAGTCAACGGGTGTACTGCCGGACAGCTCGTCAACAACACACTGTAAATACTATATTATAAACACATGTATGATATTACACATTTATGTACCTACAAATAATACGCTTTATATTATAATATTATGCACAAACAATGAAACGTGCATTATTGAATCGTTTTTCTCTCTTCTCGCCGATTGTTTGTGCGGCTACAACGGCTGCAATCATATCGTCCTCTTCATATTATGTATGTGCGTGTAATATTATAATATGCATCGTACTTGTTGTCTTGACCGGTCTATAAAAATAAAACAAAACAATCACCTGTAGACCATAATATTATGCAGAAATATTATTATACTTCGAGCATTCTATCGTTCGCTGGTCAAATGCAGTGAACGGTGAATACTTGTTATTTGTAGTGTATATTATTATTTTACCGCAAATGGATCGAATTTTCGAAACATATTATATATTATATTATTATTTATTGTATTGCATCAAGTCTACCCTATTTAACCATATAGTAATTATTAAATGATCGATTTATCATCAGAAGAATTGGGAAATTACAAAAAAATGATGCGGTATATATTAATATTGCAATGATTCGTCTATCATTATATAAGGATAAAATCCTTTTTTTGGTGTATTGACAAGATTTTCTCAGGGAAAAAAATTAAATAAAAATATTATTTTCCGTGTATTTATAGTTAATTTTGTTGTTCGCGAGTATACAAAACGTTGAATTCGCATTGTTTAAAATAAAACATTAACCGATCATTTTTTTCAAGAATTTCCCCATAATGTTTTCCATTCTACACTGAAACGTAAAGTTTGTATAAGTTCTTTTTAGGAATGATCAAATGCAAATAATATAATATTTACAGCTTAGGCTGTTATAACACTCCGTTGCTACTTCGAGAGCAGTATAATATTACAACGTAGACGTACTTTAGTATACGTATTTCGGTCGATGTATTTTTCCTGTATATGTACCAATAGGTATGTATATCAAAATACATATAACAATAGGACGCATTGCCGCGCTCACGTCCAATCTTAGACACAAAACGGGAGAGACGTAAGTCCTTATGGAGGTGACGAGAGCCACAGAGTACTATTACATAGGTACGTATACATCGGACAGGTATAAAGCATCTGCTGAGGCATTTTTCGTCGTCGCCAAATCGCGGTAGTGAGGAATATTAAGAAAATTACTTTTCTAGAGCGTGGCGCGTGCCGTCTCCTCGTCAACCTTATTACAGCGACGGACGTGACGAGTGTTTAGGTCTGCAGCAGGGACACGCCGCCGTATAATATAACATCATGAACGACCATCGTTCATCAGCCAAAGCATTTTATTTATAGTATTTTTTTTATTCTCTTCCTATTATATTATTGTCTTTTATCCTTTTTATTATTATTATTATTACTTTTTTTTTTGGGGTTCCATTTTCAGTAAATAATATAATATAATAACACTGCGCTGACCTCGTGGCCACCGTCCGTCGTCACAGTTGGTTAGATGTATACGATGTGCACTTTAAACTTGTGTCTCTTTGACGACCGCCACACGACAATAATAATAATAATAATATAAATATATACGCGCGCGCGCGCACACAAAGGATGAGATTATAGTCGTCTACTCGTCTCCAGACAAAGACCAACAGCGCTTGGTCGTCTTGTCGTACACCATACACGCACAGATTTATACGGTACACACGTATAAATGTGCTTTTGTGTAGGTACGAGCGTACGTGCGCGGCCGAGGCGATCTCGCTCGAGTCTGCTGCAGTCTACGCGACTACGTGCGTTTAAACACTGTAATATCGTCCGAATTCATACGGTATATCTGTATATATATAAATGTATGTGTGCGCGCGCCCGCACGCGTGTATATAATAATGACGACGGCAAACAATAATATAATAATATACGGAACGTTAACAAAATTTCATCCAGGTTGTATTTTTATTTTTTTCATTTTAAAACCGGCACTCGTGCAGACGGACAATATTAATGGAAACGTACGGCCGTAATAATATATTATATGTTGTATTGTATATTCTATATCTGTGCGCGTCGCCTTTACGCCGCCAATTTTATCCTCGAAATCCGATCGATCTCGAATCAATATTTTTACGCGTGCCTATAGATACACATTGTTTTATATATATATATATATATATGAAAATTAATATATTATTATATAGGTATACCTTCGCGCGTACGCGTGGCACGCTGTAATGATTGAGCAATCATCGACGATTGACCGACGACGTGCAATCCGTCGCAAATCGTTAAAAATCTTCGGCCGAACAATGTCTACCCAGCACTCATGCTCCATATGACATTATTAAATTAAACGTATCGCGTGCATCATTGTCCCGCGAATTTGTATCGTTCTTGCGCATTATAGGTATACAACAATATGTCAAGTACATTTTTATTGGCATCGCAATAGTTGTCGAAACGCGCGTGTAACTGCGCACCGTAATACGTATTGTATGCATAAAAATTAATTGAGATATAAAATAAATACATCGTTGCTATTCTATTAATATTATATTACACTCTAACGGGGTTGGGGGAAACAGGTTATGTTTAAGTAATCCAGGGAGGGGTTAAGAGCCCTTTGAATTATATTTGAACTGTAGCAAAAAAGCGTGGTAGGAAATGCTGTTCGAATAAAGAATAATAGTTTAAGTAATTTTTATGTACCTAGCTAGTATTTAATATTTACCAATGATATATATTTATGGTACTTACGGAAAAAAGTCATCCGGAGTTCATCAGTTGTATCGATGGTGTTGATGGTGAACTGATGAACTTGTACATGGTGTGTCTTTTATATTTACAATTCCTATGTTTTATGTTTATGGGATGACTTTTTCCTGTTTAAATGTTAATAAATAATATTCTAGTTATTTTGTATAAACTGTAATCATACCGTAGATGTACCAATATGATATACATCCACACCAACATTATACGAGTAAGTTAAATTTCGAAAATATAAAGCTTCATATTGTTTTATTCTTAGAAATAACTCTTATGTAGTAGATATAGGCAACTATACCGTCCTAGAAACTAGAAAAAATGTTTATGAATTCGTACATGCCATTTTATAATTATTAATTACTATTTATTAGTCATTAACAACAAATTATATACCTACTATGTAGATAAGCATAATTGTACAGAACACAGCATGTATGACAACTGTCCAATAAGTCTGCATGGCTTATGATCGGGGATGGTTAAAATTAATTTTAAATTTATATTAAGAGTAAGTATTCAGGATAAAAAAAAAATTATCTTCAAATCATGTGCAAATAATACGAATATTTTTTATGAGTCATCTTATATAAAAATACATTAAAATATAAATAACGACAATTATTATACTTTGGCTATAGATCTAAATATTGTAAAAAACCCGATGAATTGTTTCTTGGGCAATGTTTTACGGTGGCATAATATTAATTTTATAAAATAATAAATTTGTCCGCATCATAAAGAGTTTCAATGAAATACAATTTTTTGATCCAAGACTGTATGAAACTTTATTGAATTTAGATTTGACAATTGTTTCGATCTATATAGTATATAGGTATACCTACTACCTAGTATGTTGTTTAATTGTATGTCTTTAAAGTATAGATGTCAATTTCTTGTGACTATTGCAGGTGTCCATTTATAATATTATTGAATACGAATGTTTTCTATATAGTTTAAAAATTGACACTTTATTTATATCTATATAACATACTAATAGTAGCAAACAAGAATCGTCTGAAAACGATCGGAAAAAAGCTTTTTTTGTCACGATTGTTTTTTTATAACAGTTGTGACGATGCATCTAATCATGTCCTACGTCGTAAATTTATAATAATCGTTTAAACGTCCACCTATACGTTTAAGACGTTTTAACGCAAGTGATTAAGAAGAAAATAATAAATACATATGTATACCACGGAAAACTTCTTTTGCAGTGACGTTCGGATCCATAATGTATATTTTTATACGTACTATCGAGAACACTGCACATCGTCGCGCAATGAGTACGCACGTGAAATATATATATATATAAGTCGTGAAATACGCAGAAAGTATATGCATACATATGATACAATACGCGTATTACCCGCCAACATATTTTACACCGAACATATTATGTATAATTGTATAGCATTATATAATTTATATACATAGTGCGTATATTCGTATACATAGTCTAGAGGCGTTTAAATGTGTACATAATCTCCAAGAACTACGACATTGCGAGGGGGACGTGGTGCGAATAATGTATAACGCCGCAGCAGCTGCGCGGGGGCACGCGGTATATTATTGAATTTCAAGTGCGCGATTTTCAATAAAATTAAAACCACCGCCATCATATTATATTATCCGCGGTCGCGGTGACAATAATGAAAGTACGGTGTGTGACGTCCACGAGTGCAGATTTCGTTTTGGACGACAATGCGCCGCACACTGATAATTTATCGCCGGTTCTGATATAGGTGTACCGTAGTGTGTGCACGGCAATATTATATTGAATATAATATACGTTATTGGGTGCCAAGCGAGTTTACATGTGTATACAACCGCGAATAAAGAGAACATATATTATTATAATATATTATGAGATAGAAAAAAAAAAAATTCTCATAATAGGTCAAATAACGTACCGAGCTACACGCGCGTATTATGTACCGGCCGGTGTACAAAAATATTATAATATCCACGTGGATCGCACGCGCACAGGCATATTATAGTATTATATTCTTGGCCGGGCTAAAAATAATGTTATACGTATATTATCATTGTACGTACGTCGTCGTTTATATGATAATATATATGTTATACTATAGTCGGTCAGATTTTAACTGTGGCCGCGGAGGCCTAATAAAACGCGACCGCAAACAAGCGATGAGGGTGCTGACTGCTGATACGTATATATAGTCGAACGTAATGCGTGTAAGTGCGTGGAGCGTGTGCGTTGTTGTGTGTATAATATAATATACATATATATATACGTATTATATTGTGTACATACATGTCGAGTGCGCACATATCACGCGTATATATGTATGTATGTACTATAACCGAAATCGGGGTAGCCGGGACCGCCACCGCCCGTTGTCGGAAAGTGTGAATTAGGGTAGTGTAATAACACTTCATTAAACTCCATCAAAAGGGGAACACAATTCGAAATTGTACTCCCCCGCGCACCGTATCGAAAAAAGAGCACATCAATTAGTCAGACCATGTGCAATGGGTCGTCGACATCACACACAAGTATATAAAGTATATATATGTGTGTGTGTGTGTGTATTGAACGACCGTAATTCCTATATAATTTGTACAAAAAACTTTTAAATTCGATTCGAAAACGGCGCGTGGAAAATCAATAGCGGAATAAATCCCTTCTACCCGTCGCTACGCACTGCTGCACTACACTATAATATATATATATATATATACATATACAGTCTACAGAGTCACGTCGAACAAATTCACTTACACGATCCGCGTGCGCATAATATATTTATTTGTACACGCGATTTATTATAAATACCCGCTCGTCGCTTTATTGTTTCCCTCATACCTTAACAACATCTAATGCCCTACGGTCTGTACGCATATAATATATATATATATGTTTTGTATACGTGTTAGGGGAACGGCCTGTAATGTCAGGGTGGCATGTACGTACTCCACGGTTTTTATTCGTTTCGCGGCGTTAATCGGACAAAGTTTAAAAATGGTATATCATAAAGACGCATATAAGAGACGGAGACCTTCTTATAGGTACAGAATTTAAATTATGATAAAAATATTACTTATTAAACAGTGATTCTGTTATTTTCAAACTTTATAGAGTGTTAAATTTTAACCGGGCCATATCAAAATGATATACGCCCAGCTCTGAATAATACATGCGATGGTGCAGTGTTGTATACGGAAATAACAAACGTCATGCAGATGATATGACTTTGCCGTTCGGTATATTGCCTGATGACGATTTTCGTCATTCGATAACATTAAACAACTAAATAATATACGATTTAACACGGCATTATTCGTGATAATATTATTATTATTTCTGTTCTTAATGCAGCAAATTATATACAGGTCACAGGGTCTGTGTGTGTGTGTGTGTGTGTATTCAACACAATAATACCGTGTACATCACGAGCTATATGTTCGCGAGAAAATGACCAAACAGAATTTACCATGATACATGGAATTTGTAAAACGTATATCGTGTATGTAATATTATTATTTATTGTTATAGTTATTGTTGTGCGTATAATATGCGTGATGGTATAGTAATGTATTTTTCCTTTAATTTTCTTGTTTATTCATACTATAACGAGCGTTGGACTTAGAAATTCGAATGGCTCACAATAAATAGATAAGTATATGTACATAATTAATATTTTTGTACATCAGATAAAATAATTATAATGTATTAATGTAATGTAATGTAATAATAATGTACTATATTATTATTGTATAGGTACGTATATGCACTGCGTATGTAATATGTACCTATAATATATATATATATATATATGTATCATACCTACGCTTTAAAATGTTAAATATTTTATTTATTTCCTGTGAACACATATGGATAATTATACTATGTTTAACGTACCTATATGTGGTTATATAAAATACGTCATTTTCGGTTTGTATATTAAAACAAACGCATTAAAACGAGTGTACTAGTAGTGTGACGCTTCCAGAAATATGAAATATTAAAATATTACTTTGTGTCCTTATGACCTGGACTATAATTTTAAACGTTATAGAATTTCAAGTAGAATTTTTTTTCATTTTAATCAATACCATAATATTATACATATAATTATAATAAACATGCGTGTTAACTCAACACTATTATGCACTAGATGTTTGGTATATGTATATATACGTATAAATATACATATTCCGTTAAGGACTAAAAACATATATATAAATATATCATACACCTATGTATAATAAGCTGAGCCAAGAGAAATAATATGTAACGTAAATTGGGTAGGTAAATAATTTTAAAGTCCCAAACTACAAATTATGGGTAGTGTCGCGTGCATGTGTTGTATCAGAAAATTTCATCGGGTCTAATTAAATATATAATGTACCTTTTTTCATTCTCATTATTATTAATTGTATCAAAAAGGTCGTGTCGGAAAAATACTCCTCGTTTTTATGTTGTACGCTAGCTTAAATTTATATACCTACTTTTTTATTGTAGCGTTTTTATTCAACTGTGTTCTTATCATAATATTTTATATTGTAATATAATATTGTACTAATGGAAAGACAAGTCTTTAACATTTACCTATAATATATTGTTATGTAATCCAAACCGACACAATAGCTGGTCAATTTTCGTCGTGTTAATCGACATTTCAAAACACCATGATAATAATATACAGAGTGTCCCACCGCGATACACACAGGGTGATACCTCCCGTATTAATAAAAATAATCAAATTCTGATTTTTTAACAATCCTTTGGATTAAGAAATTTTATGGACAATAGTTTAGTAAATGTAAATGTTTTATCATAAAAGTTAATTATTAACTATTTATTTTATAATATTTTTGTGAAATTTGAATATAGCCATTTTTATAACTTATTTTTCAGAACATCTTGACCGGTTCAATTTTTAGTTTTTGTTAAACTTATGATTTTAACTGAGTTTTTTAGTTAATAAGAAAATAGTTTACACTTTTTTTTTAAGAAATTTCTGATAATATTATTATTACTTCTTTAGAATTGTAAAAAGTGTAGGTACACTGTTTTTTTGTAAATTACAAAAATTATCAAAATTAATAATATAATTCCTACGATTCTTGTTGGTAAAAATTTTATTTTTCAATCTCTTTATCTTGAAAATAATAACTTAGGCACTTTGAATTTTTTAAAGTTCGAACGTATATACGTAATACCTATACTTCCAAAACTTCCCATCGTTTAGTCAAATAATGGATCATATTGTATTTATAATTATTCAAGCTATATTATATACACTATTGTGAGATCCCATCAATCGATCATCAAATGAATTGTGTAATAATATAGGTATACCCTTCATTAGTAGTATTTAATGATAGGTATTTTTCTTTTATGCATTTTACCTAAAACGATCCAGTTTTCGTCTTCTCTTTCCGTCATGTGGTAAACATTGTAAAACGAGACCATGGCCGTAATGCATCGTAATTTGACCATCTCTGCAGTTTGGGTATGTCGGTAAATATTTTTGTAAGTCGAATCGCGTGAGTTTCGTTCAAGTCGCGTTTTACTAAATCGAATTGTAAAGCATCGAACCGGTTGCACTCGGAATAAAAGTAACTAATTATATCCCACGACAATGATTGGTCCACCGTGTTTAATGATTTTATATCTATATAATTTAAAGATAAACTATTCCTTGTAAAGATATTATATATATATGTATATATCACATAAAATACTCAAATTAATACATTATTTATCAACTAATTAGGACGTATAATTTATGTATATAATATATGCGTGGTGGTAGTTGGAAATTCCATTTTATATAAGATGTTTTAACGTATCCCAAATGACTAAAAAAAAAAAATATGTCTGACCATAATTTTTTTCTCACATAAATAAATGAACACGTTGAAAATACGTTTTCTTAATGTAAAATGTTTTCTTTATAAAATGTTTTTTTTTTTATTTATTAAAATATAAAATAAAATAATATTTACAATCTGTATATATAAAATTCATTGTGTCTATAGTAGAACAATAATTTTTATTTACAACAGGACATTGTATGTTAAGAATAATGTAACAAAAACGTTCCTGGTGATTAGTTGTATTTTTTTCTGATTTGTTATTAAATTTGTAAGTCTTGTAATACAAATCTATTTTCATTAAAATTGGCAAAATATTACTTACGACATTTGTGCGCAATTCCATCGTGGTATAATGTATACGTATACATCATAGTATATATATTTTGACGCGTCGGATTTGCAGTGTAAATATAATATAGTCGGTCAAGTTTAATTTGAACGAACGTTTTCGACACGTATGATATAATATGGCACTGCGCTATATTTAAATTCCTAAAGTATACATATGAGTGTTATCGTGTCATCGAAAGGGATGCGGCGGCCGTCTCGACGAGGTTGGTAGACATGGAAGGACGGCGAATATTTTATTAAAACAATCGCACGCGATTTGTAAATTGGGATTGGGGCAAAATATCTTTTGCCGGCGTATTATTCTTTATAATGCATCGCGTACGCACGTATATATAAATAAAATGTATATATTATTACATACCCTGCTGCGGTTGTAGTCGTCGTCGTCGTCGCCGCCGCCGCCGCGTCGTGCAGGATGTGAGCTTGGGTTTCCTTCCGGGCCGACGCACACCGCCTCCGTAGGTCCTTCTCCTGCACCGCGTCGTCCTGTGTGCATGTATATAATATACGATGTATCCCGTCTCGCTATGGTTTTCCTATATATAAAATATAAAAGAGCTTTATACTGCAGATACGTAAATATATATATACTAAAACCAGCGCACAAGTATATCTCTTATCTCCATCTCTCTCATCGCACACTCCAACACATGATATATATTATATAAGTAAATATATACATGTGTCCATATATTACGTGCGTGTATGTATATACGTGTGATGACGTCTGTGTGTGTTCGCGAATAAGGATTTGACGGCACAACGGCGCAAGGACGGGGGGAGGGGAGGTGGACAGGATTAAAGGGTGACGCTTTCAACTTATATATACATAATATAGCCGTTATGTATACGAGAGCGTTATTATTGTATGTATATATTATTACCGAGTACATATTATATATAGCCGTAGAAAGGCGGTGGTGGCGTACAATGAGCAATTAGCTATGGTTAACGTTATAACAGAGCATAATACGAGTATGCAAGTGTGTGTGCGCGTGTGTAGACGAGCATAATAATATACAAAACACGCACTTTGCGCGAAAAAAGGGCTCTTATTCTTGACCGGAGAGACCTTACGGCTTTGTTCGTCCACCCTCCGTCCCGTCTATCGTCTTGTGTGCAAGTCTCGGCGAAATTTATTATCGTTTTTAAAACCCATTAAGGCGGTTTTATTTAAATTTCGCAGTCTTTTCTACGGTTCGCATCCACGTGCACGCGGAATCGCATATTATATAAATAATACATGTACACAATATACGTGTATATATGTGTATAATAAACGGAAGTGATACACGAACGCAAACATTGTTATAAACACAGTTTAAAGAAACTATTACGGTGTACATACAAGATATTTACGTACGTACATATTATTATGTATTATGTGTGTAACATACATACACGCTGTGATATACTAACGATGTTTGCATAATGACTGTGTGTAAAACGATGTGCGTTTTTTAATTTTAATTTGCTTGTTACTTATCTCGTTTAAAAATAGATTACTTACATTGTAGTTGCAGACTTTTTTAGATTCTTATTAAACATGAGAATATCATAATATAATATATTATTATTGTGTATAGTAAAAATTAATTATGGGTTGTTCTACGCACACAAGAATATAGAGAGCATATTACATTAAAACTATCTTCAAAAATATCTATTCCAGCATTAATTCTATAAATTTAAAGATTTCTATCTGGTTACTATTATACTAGCTTACAATATCGATCATGTAAACTTAAGAGAAATAGGTAGTTAAATTTTTATTTAATGTAGGTATTATACATTTAGATACAAATTAGATTCAAATAATGTAGAGTAGAAATGTCAAATCAGAGTTTGTTACTATTATTAATTGGAATTACTAACAGCTTATACAGTAAATGATTACAAAGAATTATGATAATTTATGTTATTACGGAATGATAGTTAGCCAATTAAATAGCATTTATTTTAAAAAAAAATCCTCCATTTTAAATAATATCTGAAAAAATATATGAGTGTTCGGATTTTTGAAGAGTATACTCTAAATATAATATAATGCATATTACATTATTACATAATATGGTTCGCTTTATACGAATGAACGTATTAATTCCACTGTAGATAGAATAGAATATATCGAAATCACAAAGTACAAGAACTTGTAAATTAGATACATGCTCTAAAATACTATGTATAGTGTAAATGAAAATCTTCAACACATGTTACCACAACACGGCTATTGGATATTTTGTACGATTTCGATTTATAATTCTATGTATGACTTGGTATTTGTGTAGTAGATATATCTATATACATATATAGTAGCGGTGTAGTGATTTGCGCAAAACACACGATTGTGCTCACGTCCCGTGTCTTGTAATCGAATATCACGTTCACAGAACATCAACACTTTTACGTTTTACACTTGGAAATAGTTGGAATAGAGCTGCTGTAAAAAGACTACGGTTACATAATATTATATTAATAATACACTGATGGTTCCAAACTATAAAGTATACACACATACACACACACACAAATACGACGTACATATACACGCACAACTGTACAACATGAGTCTTGTACTTATTTGACGTTTAAATGTAGTGCTGTAGACGGAACTCGTTGACTAATGAAAAAAAGTCACAACGTAATACAACACTAACTGATTATATTATTTTTTATACCATGTACTAAACATGTATACACATATACAACTGTTTATAAATATATTACAACAAAAAACATGTTTTGGCCATAAATTATTATTAAACACTAAATTAAGAGTTGTGAGTCGCTAATTGGAAAATAACTATAATTAATAATACATTTTGTCAAAGGATTATGAATGCAATAAATTATTTTAATATAAAAAAATAAAATAATATTAAAAAAATTAATAAAAGAAATTGTTAAAAGTTCGTAATTAGAGAAAAAGCCAAAAATCGATGTGTTAATTATGTATACTATATCCGTTTTACTATTTTAAATACTTTATACTTAATATAATTTATAGTTTTTAAAAATTTAAATCAGTGACTATAATTAAAATTCAGTAAAATCAGTTTACGCAGTATTAGGATGAAGCTATACGTACCTACATCTGTATTATTGGATCACAAATCAACCCTTATTTTTCAAGTAATCAATTTTTTGAAATAAAACCAATATTGATATATATATATATAAATATATATTTTATAATTATAGATGATTCATATTTCTCCTCATTTGTACTACGTTTACGCAAAATTTATCAACAAAATATAAAAAAAAAATGGATGGGCCTCGCTTTGCTGTACAAGTTGGTGGTGGAGTGCACCTCGTTTATAGGATAGGTCATAATTACAATGGATTTGTTAAATTTGAATTCAATGATAAATATCATTGTATACGAATAATGATTCTGAACGGAGTTAATATGTTTGTCTAAAATTGGTATATAATAATGTAGTATTTTATATTTAAATTGAAACATAATGCAATAGTATGCAATTTCGTAAAAATTTAAATTTCAAACAGTCATAACATTTTTTCCTTTAAGTCCGGTAGAACTTTTTTCTATAGATTTATGAAGAGTGGCTTATGGATAACCTAGTGTTCAAATTTTGAACCTTAGTTATAAACAGAAAAAATTTTATGAATTTTCAACTACAAAATAACTTGCAAATTATTGCGATTTTAACATATTTAATATAAATTTTAACTT
This sequence comes from Chaitophorus viminalis, assembly GCA_025469195.1. Taxonomy (NCBI): domain Eukaryota; kingdom Metazoa; phylum Arthropoda; class Insecta; order Hemiptera; family Aphididae; genus Chaitophorus; species Chaitophorus viminalis. The sequence continues at coordinate 8,404 of JAIPRK010000105.1, read as the reverse complement.
TATAGGCTTTTAAAAAAAATTTGAGTGAAACAATCTCCGATATTTTTTAGTTAAAATTAGTATAACTAATAATAAATCTTGTATTAAATTTTCAAGAGTTTTCGGATAGCCAAATAAATTTTATAGATATTTCAAAAAAAAAAAAACTTACAAAAATCGAAAATTTAAAGTGTCTATAAATAAGTCAAAATATGTTAAAATACTTTGACAACTTAACCATGTATAGAGAACGCCAATATAAAGATTTAGTGAAAATTTCAAGTTGTTGCGGTTTTTCGTTTTTGAGTTAGAGCATTTTAAAAAAATATATTTTGTAAAAACGTGATTTTGCGTAAAATTTCGCGTTTTTTTGTAATTTTTTTATCGTTTTCTTCGATTTTTTAAAAAAGTATCTTAAAAGTTGGATTTTTGACACGCTCAAGTACTATATACATTTACTTTTCTTTCAGAAAAGTTGCTGTTTAAGAAAATTGAAGCATTTTTACTGCCCCAAAACGTGATGACAGACACAAAAAAAGAAAATAAAAAAAAACACTCATCATTGTAAAATCAATAGATTCCATCACTCCATTCAGAATCTGAAATATTATACCATCGTAAATATTAAATAGTGTTGACTTTACTGCATTTTGTAAATTTTGCAATAGTAAAAAATTATGTGCGTATACCGAAAGTACCAGGTCTATATTAAAGTGTATGTAACAGAAATAGAATAGTTTTTAACGTAATAATTAAATTAAATACATGTAAGAGGCACAATATGAAAAGAATATTATGCTAAATTACAATATATCTAATTTTAACTTTAAGAGAGATTAATTTTTATGATTTATTATTGTTATTTTTTATATTTTACATTATAATTAGGTATGGCTATAAGCGCACGCGCGCGATTGTGTGTGTGTGTTGTTAAATTAATCATAAAGTATAACAAATTGTTTTTATAAATTATCTGGATTATTTTAATACCCTCTGGGAGCACTATAAACATTAATGACGCGGTGCGAAGCAGCACAAGCGTTATATTATTTTTATTTAACTATTGTGTAATTATACGCATTAGAGCATCGTAATCATAATGATTATGACAGTAAGAGATAATAATCGCAACCTCGCGATAATTGAGTTCAAATATCTTGTTGACTTATCGCGTCCAAAAAATGTGACGCGAGTTTGGTAGTTCCCTACGTCAGTACATCACTATTATAATATATATGATATGTCCAACATGATTTGTATAAAATGCCGCGTTAGGTTAGGTTATTATTATTATGTGTGTAAGAAAATATATGCGTCTGGTAGAATATATTCTTGGCCACTTGAACTAAATTTTGTGCCGCGCGTCAGTGTATTGTCGTGGTGAATTTAAAAAACAATCACGATTCTCACTCGGTAAACGATTGTGAAAACAGCTTAAATTTGAATGAATTAAAATAAAATATTGCTTGACACCAGAGCTAATTGAGATTCTAGTAGAATATAAATATACGTGTTTTGTCGCTTGGCTCGGTCGTGTTATTAAATTCAAGTCCTACACAATTCACATACACATACACACACACACACACACACACACACACACACACACACACACACACCCGCGCGTGCGCGTATACACAAACGAACAGTTATTTTATACAGAAACCACGAAATGAATAATTTTCTTTGCTTATTTCAGTTATTTTAAATAAAAGCGAAAATCGGACTACATATTACATATTAGACGAATTTGATTGTAATATGAAAAAAAAAAGAGAAATCGGTTATTGAACACGGCTTACAATCGGTATACGACTGCTACACGCGGAATCGAATATGTGGTGTAGAATTTCAATTTATTATAATATAATATAATAAAAATAAACGTATGATATATCATATTATATATATTTAGAATGTTGAGAATAGTCACTTGTCAAGGTCAAATGATACGTTTATATTAAAAACGACGTTCATAATACATAATATTATACTGCAGTTTTAATTTGTTATAAAAATGTTAAATTACACACATTCTACATACATTATAAGAACGAATTTAAAACATTTTAATCGTTAAATTATTTTGATATCCCATGACATACATTTACAATAATATGGTGTAATCGATGAAACCAATATGATCGCTGTATGTATATTATACTATGGTTTTGTCTTAAGAAATTTTTTAATTAGTAGGGGTATATTAAGTATAGAAATATATATATATAGGAGTTTAAGTAACAAATTATTTAACATTTTGAGAAATACGTTTTCGGGGTTCTAATAGAGAAAAAATTGCTTTTTTTTTGTTCATCTGCCCAAAGCGCCCAAGACTTGTGTTTTTTTTTTGCACTTATTTCTCATGTATTAAAGTATATAACATCGTACTTCATTAAGTGTATGCATGGCAAATTAATTTTACCGATAGGTAACAGAAATTTAACTTTTTTTTTGCTTGATAGAAGAACTTACTTACCTAGAACATCGGAAATAGACTTTCGTAAAGCATATCTGTATAACCACACCCCTACACTTCATTTCTACCACAGATGTATAATATAAAATGTAAGTACATGTGAATAGATAATATATTATGTATAAATGCTATTATATAATAACGGAGTGATTGTCGTCGTGTCGAGTGGCACACAATGAGATAAAATGAAAATTAGCTCACTGAAATTATTTTTATCACTACTTTTCTACATATTAAGTATAAAGTTAAGACTTAAAGTTAATTAATATGTTATATAAATATAATACTATAAAATGTTATACTAACGAAATTGGTATTGTTAAAGATCTTAGAAGTTGTTCTGAAAGTGTATTTAAAATATGTATTACTTTTTGTACTTTTCTAGCTGTACAATTTTAAAATTCAGCTTATCATTGATATTTTATTTATTCATTTTTTGGTTATATTATGTGTATGATAAAATGTACTTATTTAAATAAATTATAATAATTTTAATAATTGCACAAGTATAAAAAGTATTTTACAAAGGCGAATTAAGGTTTTTTTGTTTTTATACTTAAATAAATATTTTAATTAAAATCGGATAAATTATTTGAGTTGCCTATGGTTGTCTCTGCATATTATGTCCTTGCATCAAATTTTCTTTGAATCGGCTAGTGCGGACGAAGTTTCAGCTGTGGCTGGCAAAACTTTTGTTAACACTTTTTAGGTGGCAAGTGATGCAATCTTAGGGCGGTGTTTCTTGTGGCGCGTGTTTAACTTAAATTTTTTTTGGGATTCATTTACATTTTTAAAATCACTTTTGATGAAATAGATAATATCTCATTATTTCGGAGGACAAAACCGCGTGCATTATGCAGCAGCATCTGCAACAGTTACCGTCGCACATTACGCGCGGTTACGAGATCCGCCGCCACCGTCGCGCGTCGTCGTCGAAGAAGTAATGGTAAAAAAAAAAAAAACCAAAAAAACATTATTATAACAAGCGGCGGCACATCCGGTGACGGGTATCGTGTTATGTACAAAAATAACAATAATATAATATATAACTAAGTATAGGAATTAGTATCGAAAAGGGAAACGACGACGCGCGACGGCACGCTGACCGTTTACGCTCTCGGTCATACGCTCGCTCGTCAATACATCGGTATCGGTGTAAATATTTCATATTGTTACATAGTTATATATATCGTTAAATGATAATAATTATTAATAATAATGTATACGCTCCATATATATACAAACGTACTCGTAGATACATAATATACGCAGACGTCTGTGTGTGTATGTGTGTGTGTGGCATGGTGTTGTACATAATATAGGCAATAATATACGTGCGATGGGAACGACTGACGACTCACGAGACTGATTTATTTCTCGACACCTCATGTGGCGCTTTACTCATTAGGATGGCGCCAGTTATAGAGCTGCGTTACCCGACACCTATACGCAGGCGTATACATATTACATTATTATATCGCGTTTACTGCTGTTGGAAACACACATACACACACACACGCATACCGTGAAACCGTGCAGTATAAAACTGTACCTCCCGGCTGCCGGGCGGCTCGTTGTCTCGAGACAATTATTATTTAGATTTATAAAATATAATATTATTGTTTGTAGAATAAATTGACCGAAATTTTTTTTTCTACACAGACGACGGTAACGACGCGTTCATGCAGCGTTTATGTATATGTCTATGTGTGTGTGTGTGTGTGTGTGTGTGTGTGTGTGTGTGTAGGTCCTTGCCAATGCGCGGTAGCGGCAGCTTCACATAAATATATTATATACATATTGGACCGTGACAAAAATATAAGAAAAAATAAAAACAGGAAACCGTATTGTTAATAGTATACATTTATACGTATATATCTATTATTGTTATTATCATATTTTTAATACCGCGGTATAGTCGCAGGTATACCTACATATTATTATCATTTTGTATGTATTCAAGTAAATTATCCTGGAAGGTGGACGAGAGCAGTTGTATGTATATATATATATATATATAAAGGTACGAGAGACTATACGCGATGCCGCCGCCGCGACCGACTACTACTTTTACCGCGAAGGAACGCGTTATTTGATTTTGCGGTCGTTGGTGGCGGCGGCGGCGGCGGCGCCCCTTGTGAACTTATAGTAGCTGATTATAGAAATTCGAATGAATATTGTATGTACGTGTGTATGTGTGTGTGGGTATAATTTTTGTGTCGGCGACGTAACGAAAAACGAAAAATAATCAATTCCCATTATGCGGTTTGATCTAGCTCGCGCATAATATACCTATAATGTAATATACTTGTGTGTATATTACATTATACGGCAGTGTGTGTGTGTGTGTGTGTGTGTGTGTTCACATAAATGGATACGTGATGTTGATTTTTATATGTATCATTGTTTTTTCTAACCGTCTTACGCCGCGGCGCGCCGGTAGCCGGTTATTATATTATTGTGTTATAGTGATGATGCACTACTTAAAGGGCGTGTACGCGTGTTATTGGATATCAGCGAGGGGGATGAGTGACTGCGGAGAGAACGAGAGGAACACTGCAGCACTGGTCGCCACCGAAAGGGTATTTTTTTTTCCTCTACAGTTGCCGGGCAATCCAAAAGCGGCGACCGCACACCGTCATATATTATGTGGTCTACTATGGGTTGTATATATAGGATATATTCCTTCACGCAGCCGGCCGGCCGCAGCCACTACCGGAAGATTTGGGGTTTCTGGTCGGGTCACGACGATGACTACGACAATAGAGGGTCGGGGGCGGCAAAGTCTTTCTCCGTGTGCGTACACGAAAGTTTTCTTATACGTTACAATAATATTATATACCTGTAACATGTACGTGTGTGTGGCAGATATGTATTACACGCACCGTATCTATATTATATATACAATACGAGTACATTATACGGTCGTGTAATATTATAACGCGTTGTTGTACACGTCATAATATAATACTAATGTATTTGTTCACAAAATGAATTTTGATAGGATTCACATGTCGATGATTATGTGGTTTATTTTTTTTTTTTTCGTTGTTGTTTTCTCGCTCGATAACGCGTTTCGAGTTTTCGACGATGATAGATACAATATATAAATATACGCGGGTGCAAGTACACGTATACAATATATAAGCTTGTGTATTATAGAACGGAATATATAGAAACCAACAAATTCCATTTCCGTACACCAATATGTATATTTTAAGTGTACACATATTAAATATCATATGATAATATGTATACTCTAATACGGATCACGGATTGCGTATGGCTACAATATATTTGTATAGATGTTACGCGTGTGTAGAAAACGTGAAGAAAACGAATATTGTAAACTATTATAAATATAGAAAACTGTATTTTATACCCGCGGTTTTGACGGGCGTACAATCGAACATTACTGTTATAATAACCATTTGTCGTTCGACAATTATCATCATTGTGCATTTGTTATAATAACGCGTGCACGTATATTATTATTATTATTATTATTATTATTATTATTATTACACGCTCTTTTGTCTTATTTTCATCGGTGCCTACACCAAATACAATACGTGTGTGTTATAACGGTACGTGGGAAGGCCGCATACTCTTACAACATAGTGTGCCTATATGTACGGTTCGTATTTAAGCGCGTGTACAGAAAGCGATCTCGGAATTATTATTATATTATAATGTAATCAACCAAATCCCGTGGTTTTTTTTTTTAATTTCTTGTGATAATCAAACTGGGCTGCGATGTTGAAGATGAAGAAACGATTATGATCCGAACACTATGTAGTACAATCATATTATAATAGTATGTAGTATAGCAATACGTGTAAAAAAGGCTTCATCTCTGTATGAGACCGCGGCGCCTGCGTATGCGATAAAAACTAAAACGTTACTCGTACGCGCAGCATTTATTCCACGATCCTATACATATATACATTTTTAATATGATGGTGGTGTATTATATTATAACATAGTTGTATCGCACAATATTTTACCACGTCGTTATTTAATCGTGCCATTATAAATTTCCGTTCCTCGTCGTCGAAAACCGTTCGAGAAAAAAATCCCTCGGGGGATGTACAGATATATAAGGTGCGACCCTCTATACGCAACCCTTCGTACAACGTTTTTTTTTTTTTTTTGTTGACTTCTGCGTTACTATGTTAAGTTTACACATTATCGCGGTGTACGATATAATAACAATATAGTTCGCAACAATCTGAATATATAGACATTTATGCGGATGACGGCTAATAACATAATTATACAATACCTATACAATTTATCACATCAATCAATAATGATAAAAGTGGTTTAAACAACAGTGAACAGTGACATGATGTAGGAGAGCTCCCCTATTTACCTATATTTTTGATTTTAGAGAGGAATATTACTAGACTAGGTCTCTATACCACTTTCTTTTGAGTTTTTGCGTCGGGTTATCTGGGAAGAAGAAGCTGTGGTATGAAGCAAGGTGACTAAGGTTGAGATTAGTTTATTACCTATTAAAACAGATATAGCATATGTAAATGATATGCTATTTACATTGCAATGATGAAATATTACGGGTTAAAATGTTATTGAATACCTATAGGTAATTTACGTTCTTTCGATGACCGTCGATTAATATTTGTTTCATTACATACGCGAGTTGTATCGCGAGTTGTATATAATATGACAATAATGGTAGGTACATGTAATAAATACCCTCATTATAATTCATTCACTAGATGAACAGAAATATTATAACAATAATTATTAAGAATAAACACTTTTGTTGAAAAACTGGAAAAACAGTTTTAACATTTTGAGACTTAACTGTAAGTCTGTAAGTATAAAACTTTTAGTTATAATATTGATTAATTAAACAGTATTATTATTAGTCTTTTTTTTCTTGGTTATTGAAATACATTTTGTAGTTTTGGTATGATTTTATTTTCCTTGTTAGTATATATCGTTTATACAGCATATAAATATATCACGTGTGATGTGATTTAAATAAACCATGAATTGAATAAAACACATGCAGAAATATGAAACACAAAATATTAGTGACACGTCAAAATAATCCCGAAAACATTCCCAAATCGAAATATCTCGTTACAAAATATCTCATAACCATTAAAAATATTACTTCAAAACCTTAACTGGTGATATGAAAGGCTGTGATTAAAAGCATACATGTTTTGATTATCATTATTTTAAAACTTTTTGATTGATCATGAATTAAGTTTTCTATTGAAAAAATGTTACATTTTTTTACGAACCAGAAAAGTAAAAAAGTACTTAATTTTAGACATATGTTCAGCGTTAACCAGCCTTACCTAATCTAACCAAGTAAATAACTTGGTGATGAACAGAATTCGAAGTTAAAAATTGTTTAGCAAGATGTTATACAAAGAAAGAGGACTCTAATTCAATTATTCAAATAAAAACTATGTTTTTATGAGTTTTTTCATTAATAAATGTTAGGTGGGGCCGGTGGGGGCATGGCATATTATTACCGGGATATTTTGTGGTGAAACCAATACATTTGTCGATTCGCGGTATAAGAATACTGTAAGAGAAATATATTGTATTTTTATCCCGAGTCTGTATGAACGCGCACTTGTGTAAGTAATATATAATGTTATAAGTATGGTAATTGTGATTGTTATTTTACCACGAAATGAACAGTTGTCAGTTGTGTATCAATAATATTAACAATAATAATACGGCTGTATTTGTACGACATTATTACATATTATAGAGAAAAAAAATTAAATTAAATGAATCGTACAGTGTGTGTATATGAAATGCTTGTGTTTTGCACACACACACACACACACACACACACACACACACACACACACACACACACACACACACACACACACACACACACACACACACACACACACACACACACACACACACACACACACACACACACAC